>BLSH010270636.1:2700-28046 GCA_018402905.1 Glandirana rugosa | reverse complement strand
TACCAGGAGCCTCATACCAGGAGCCTCATACCAGGAGCCCCATACCTGGAGCCCCATACCAGGAGCCTCATACCTGGAGCCCCATACCAAGAGCCCCATACCAGGAGCCCCATACCAGGAGCCCCATACCAAGAGCCCCATACCAGGAGCCCCATACCAGGAGCCTCATACCAAGAGCCTCATACCAGGAGCCCCATACCAGGAGCCTCATACCAGGAGCCTCATACCAGGAGCCCCATACCTGGAGCCCCATACCTGGAGCCTCATACCAGGAGCCTCATACCAGGAGCCCCATACCAGGAGCCTCATACCAAGAGCCTCATGCCAGGAGCCTCATACCAGGAGCCTCATACCAGGAGCCTCATACCAGGAGCCCCATACCAGGAGCCCCATACCAGGAGCCCCATACCAGGAGCCCCATACCAAGAGCCCCATACCGAGAGCCTCATACCAAGAGCCCCATACCAGAAGCCCCATACCAAGAGCTCCATACCAAGAGCCTCATACCAAGAGCCCCATACCAGGAGCCCCATACCAAGAGCTCCATACCAAGAGCCTCATACCAAGAGCCCCATACCAGGAGCCCCATACCAGGAGCCCCATACCAGGAGCCTCATACCAGTAGCCGCATAACAGGAGCCCTATACCAGGATCCACATATAGGATAAGCTCCAGAAGATACAGGAGTCCTCATTGGAGGATTTCCCTCAGCTCTTGGCTTGGTGACACTTGTAACATTTTGTATTTCCTATCACCTTCTTTATGACAAGTGGTCACAGGTACACTGATAAGGCAGTACAGCCAGCAGCCCTCCTGTACTGGGTCTTTTCAACTGATGGGGCCCGGGCACCTGCTGTGCAGGAGGGCTGGCTGTACTGTCTTATTGCAGACACCAATCCTCTTCTGCCTCCTCCTGCCGCACTGCCAGCTTCTCCTCCTTTCCCTCCCGGCTGCACTGCATGGGGATCGATTCAATCACATTCGTTCATTCCATCTGCTTTCTGGGCCCCCCATGTGTGCCCCTTTCCCCCACAGTTCTGCCGGATTCCCTCCTCTCCTGTCGGCAGCTGCTGCGGGCACACATGGGGATGTTTCAGGATGGAGGGTGGGGGAAAAGGCCGATAAATATGTAATTTACTGGCCCCTTCCTTTCCTGAATGAGCACAGTGAGTGATTGGTGCCAATCACTCCTGTGTCCATTCATCACTGAATCAAACTGTGTTTTCCTATGCTTCAGTTTGTGAATGAGCAGGAAGCCTCATTGTGCTTCCTATTCATTCATCTGTGCTGCTGAGGCTGTGGAGAGAGGTGCTGGGGGGGCTGTCAGGTGGGCTATATGGGGCCCCACGATTTCTAAAGCAGCCTTGAGTGGTCCCCAGGACACAGATGCCAGCTTTAGAAACACTTTAACCCTCCAGCTTCCACCGAGCACCAATAGGTCCCTTTTATGCGGAACGACCCTTTAAGCGACACTCGGCGTCTTGACACGACGCACGCGAGGACGTCGCCCCTGAACATCGGCTGCTGGCAGAAAACCCGTCGTCCTGTGGACGCTGCTGGCCGGCGACTGCCCATTCATTCGTCCTCCCCCCCCCCCCTGTCTAATACAATTTCCTGTCCTCGAGTATTTAGGAAATTCATTACAAATAATAGAACATAAACAGGCGGTTTTATCCGTTCGGATCGCCTCGCAGCTGCGCTGGACGCCGTTTCCACGGGCGGCTCGGATTGCTGTCACATTTTTAGGCATAAGTCACTTTGTTAAAGTCATAATATTTCATATATTTAGGCAGGATGGAGTAATGTGCGTGTAATGAAGGGATTAGCCTGCATGCCAGAATGCGCCAAAGTTATTTTAATTGAGTGTTACTTATGCAAAATTTAGGCGTTTTTATGCTTAAAATAGAATTCCTTCTTTTTTTTATTTTTTTATTTTTTTGCGATCGCGGCTTTAAATGCCAAGTAGGTGCGACGGAGGATAAATGAGCGGAATGATTGTGCGTGGAGAGGCGTTGCGGATAGGCGTGGAGACGGGAAACGCTGCGCGATTATTTCAGACTTGGCACGGGTTGTTGCAGTGTGCGGGGACGAGCGCGGGTCCCCCCCCAAATGGCGGCGTCGCCCCAAGGAAACGAGGCCTCGGAATCGGAAGAGGTTTGGATAAAATCACAATTCATGGCGGGTTTTAACGCAACACCAAAAGTACCAGAAAACAAACCGAAGAGAAATGCGGATGTAGTGTGGTGTATACCGCTACATGTCATATACACTATATTGTCAAAAGTATTGGGACACCTGCCTTTACACGCACATCAACTTTAATGGCATCCCAGTCTTAGACCATAGGGTTCAATATTGGGTTGGCCCACCCTTTGCAGCTATAACAGCTTCACCTCTTCTGGGAAGGCCGTCCACAAGGTTTAGGAGGGTCTATGGGAATGTTTGACCATTTTTCCAGAGGTCAGGCACTGATGTTGGATGAGAAGGCCTGGCTCACAGTCTCCGCTCTAATTCATCCCAAAGGTGTTCTATCGGGTTGAGGTCAGGACTCTGTGCAGGCAAGTCAAGTTCCTCAACCCCAAACTCGCTCATCCATGTCTTTATGGATCTTGCTTTGTGCAGTGGTGCGCAGTCATGTTGGAACAGGAAGGGACCCATCCCTAAACTTGTCCAAAATGTCTTTATGGATCTTGCTTTGTGCAGTGGTCCAAATCGTTTGGTGGAGGGGGATTATGGTTTGGGGGTTGTTTTTCAGGGGTTGGGTTTGGCTCCTTAGTTCCAGTGAAGGGAACTCTTAAGGCGTCAGCACACCAAGACATGTTGACAATGCAAGTTCCTCCACCCCAAACTCGCTCATCCATGTCTTTATGGGCCTTGCTTTGTGCAGTGGTGCGCAGTCATGGTGGAACAGGAAGGGACCCATCCCTAAACTTGTCCAAAATGTCTTGGTGTGCTGACACCTTAAGAGTTCCCTTCACTGGAACTAAGGGGCCAAGCCCAACCCCTGAGGGGCCAAGCCCAACCCCTGAAAAACAACCTCACACCTTAATCCCCCCTCCACCAAACAATTTGGACCACCGCACAAAGCAAGGCCCATAAAGACATGGATTTTCAGACAACATCATTTCAGACGGGAGAGCCTGGTAAAGGCAGTGGCAGTAGTTGGGGCTGTAAAAACGATACCGGGATCTTGGTTGTAGCCTCAGCCGTGATCCCGGCATACCCACTGGGTTCACACCATTGCGAATCGAATGCTGGGATACCACATCCAATTCCCAATATTAGGAGATTGTTACCGGCTCTCTATGGAGCTGATTGACCTATCGCCGCTGCAAATTTGCACAGGAGCCCTGTGCGTCTTTTGGTCCGTTTCAGGTCTGAATTCAGCCAAAAATTTGGGCTGAAATCGGACCTGAACCGGGACGCACAGGGCCCCTGCTGGGAGCCGCATGCGGACCCAGCCTAAACCTCAACTCTGATCCCGGCACGCCAACTTAAACCTCAACTCTGATCCCGGCACACCAACTTAAACCTCAACCGTGATCCCCATATACCCTTTTAAACCTCAAAAACCTCAACCGTGTTCCCGGCATACCCACCTAAACCTCAACCATGATCCCGGTATACCCACCTAAACCTCAACCATGATCCCGGTATACCCACCTAAACATCAACCATGATCCCGGTATACCCACCTAAACCTCAACCATGATCCCGGTATACCCCCCTAAACCTCAACCATGATCCCGGTATACCCACCTAAACCTCAACCATGATCCCGGTATACCCACCTAAACCTCAACCATGATCCCGGTATACCCACCTAAACCTCAACCATGATCCTGGCATACAAACCTAAACCTCAACCATGATCTCTATATACCCTTTTAAACCTCAAAAACCTCAACCGTGTTCCCGGCATACCCACCTAAACCTCAACCATGATCCCGGTATACCCACCTAAACCTCAACCATGATCCCGGTATACCCACCTAAACCTCAACCATGATCCCGGTATACCCACCTAAACCTCAACCATGATCCCAGCATACCCATTAAACCTCAACCATGATCCCGGTATACTCATTCTAAACCTCAACCATGATCCCTCTATGCCCACCTAAACCTCAACCATGATCCCGTTATACAAACCTAAACCTCAACCATGATCTCTATATGCCCACCTAAACCTCAACCATGATCCCGGTATACCCATTAAACCTCAACCATGATCCCGGTATACCCACCTAAACCTCAACCATGATCCCAGCATACCCATTAAACCTCAACCATGATCCCGGTATACTCCTTCTAAACCTCAACCATGATCCCTCTATGCCCACATAAACCTCAACCATGATCCTGGCATACCCACATAAACCTTAGGCCATTTATAAGCAACCTAAGGGCGGGAAGTGGTTAAGAGAGTTTAATATTCGGAGGAAATCGAGCTGAACCCTAATGAGACAAAGTAACAAGTTTTTCTTGTGCATCTTTTGGGATTCAAGTCATAAAATGTATCAGTGGTCGTGCTTTGTGACCGGTTATAGGGCACCCCAGATTCCGAGACACCCAACGCTCAGGAAGAGACATCAAAGTGAAATCGGCGGCTGACTTCTGTCCGATGAAAACGTTCCCAGGCTTCTATCCTTGGCTGGGAACGTTGATCCCTATCGGGGATTCTGTGCTCCTGCCAGCTCCTGCGTCAGATTCTAGTCTGCCTCTCCTGGCACACAATCGAGCAGGTAGGGTTTACCCTTGGCACTGAGCGTGTGCCATTTACAGCGGGCACAGCCTATTCACCCCGTCAATTACTGAGCGCCATCAGCTGTGAGCATCCATTCACCGCCGGAGTCTTTCAAGGTTGCAGGTGGCGAGGGCGTTTATATCATAGAGCGCCGCTAATTTCTGTAGCCTTGGGCACAGCCGCGTTCAGCATCCCAAGAAGAGGATAGACGACTGCCATTGGTCGGTGGAATTTTATTATCTGCATTCAATGGGAATCATTTCAATTCCATCATGGAAGGAAGAAACAAAAGCCGAAGCTTTGATCTAATGGGGGCTTTTCATTTCTTTGTCAGAAGGGAATCAAAATCTTGGCGGCCCCCACAAACCCCCAACAATAAAAGTCTTTCCTGTCGCCCAAATGTAGCATAGACTTCAATATAACCTGAAACTCTCCTAGGATATACAGGGTGGCCCATTTATATGGATACACCTTAATAAAATGGGAATGGTTGGTGATATTAACTTCCTGTTTGTGGCACATTAGTATATGTGAGGGGGGAAACTTTTCAAGATGGGTGGTGACCATGGCGGCCATTTTGAAGTCGCCATTTTGAATCCAACTTTTGTTTTTTCAATAGGAAGAGGGTCATGTGACACATCGAACTTATTGGGAATTTCACAAGAAAAACAATGGTGTGCTTGATTTTAATGTAATTTTATTCTTTCATGAGTTATTTACAAGTTTCTGACCACTTATAAAATGTGTTCAATGTGCTGCCCATTGTGTTGGATTGTCAATGCAACCCTCTTCTCCCACTCTTCACACACTGATAGCAACACCGCAGGAGAAATGCTAGCACAGGCTTCCAGTATCCGTAGTTTCAGGTGCTGCACATCTCGTATCTTCACAGCATATGGGTTTTTTTTATGGTTTTTATGGTCGGTAAAAACCAATACCGGGTGAGCTGCTCCTTCCAGGAGGTACCGCCATTCCTCCAAAGCCGACATGATGGCCAGCAATTCCCTATCACCGACATCATAGTTCCAGCAAGATGGTGCACCACCACATTATGGGTGTCAGGTCCGAGCATTCCTAGATGAACAGTTTCCAGGAAAGTGGATTGGTCGTCGTGGGCCAGTTGAATGGCCCCCAAGGTCTCCTTATCTGACCCCCTTAGACTTTTATCTTTGGGGTCATCTGAAGGCAATTGTCTATGCTGTGAAGATACGAGATGTGCAGCACCTGAAACTACGGATACTGGAAGCCTGTGCTAGCATTTCCCCTGTGGTGTTGCTATCAGTGTGTGAAGAGTGGGAGAAGAGGGTTGTATTGACAATCCAACACAATGGGCAGCACCTTGAACACATTTTACAAGTGGTCAGAAACTTGTAAATAACTCATGAAAGAATAAAGTTACGTTAAAACCCTCTTCCTATTGAAAAAACAAAAGTTGGATTCAAAATGGCCGCCATGGTCACCACCGATCTTGAAAAGTTTCCCCCCTCACATATACTAATGTGCCACAAACAGGAAGTTAATATCACCAACCATTCCCATTTTATTAAAGTGTATCCATATAAATGGCCCACCCTGTAGAATAGCTACATAATAGGATATATAATGTATTAATACTTGGTGAGAAGAAGACGGCCGAGCGGCTGCCCCACAGTCCAATGGGAGACGTCTATGAGAAAGGGCCACCAGCTTCTTCAGTGTAGCCAACCGATACAAATACAAGCGCAGGCTATCCAGCATACTAGACGGAATTCAATATTCCAAACTTTATTGTAACACCCCCATCAACCTTTGAACAGTAAAGCTTTATTGAACGCTGACCAGTGCTTGTATCTGGGGAGCAGAGGGGTAACTAGGAACCTTCAGGGCCCCGGTGTAAGAAATTACAATGGGCCCCCCTGACCAGGGCTCTTCCCTCTTCCCACTGATCCTGGGGCCCTTTACTCCCATCGCGGGGCCCTTTATTACGGTCCTTTTCACAAGTTCTGCAGTGGCCCCCTTTCTGCCATCTTCGGGCCGCCAATGGTGGTGAAATGCCAGGGCTCCGGTTGCAATTGCCTCATTGGTGTCAGTAGTTTTTAATTTTTATTTTAATTTTATTCTTTTTTTAACATTTCATTTTATTTCTTTTACAATTTATTTTAGGAGCCCTGTTGGGGGGCTTTGATGAGATATCAGGGGGTCTAAACAAACTTCAGCCCTCAATCTCCATCTCTGTAACCTCAGCTGCACAGAATGAATGGACAGGAATAGCTGTGCACCGAGCCTCCCATTCATTCAGAAATGGAAGTATAGAAAAAACAGTTTACTATCCTTCAGTTATGAATGAACCAATTGGTACCAATCACTGACTCTGTCCATTCAGAAAAGGAAGGAGGGGGTAAATGACAAATTTACTGACCCGTCCCCATCTCTCCATCATGACTCATCTTCTACAGGAGGGGGGAAGACAGCAGCTCTGTGGGGGGGCGGGGGGGGACGGACCAGGGAAGCACACAGGGGCCCCAGGAACAGCAGAAGACAAGTAACCTGGATAGGAGGGGCGGCGGGGGCAGCATAGAGGAACCAATCTCCTGCATTAAGAGGAAAATGGGGGAGATCGGTTCCATCTAAATGCTGCCCCCCATCCCTCCTATCCAGGTGTACAAGGGAGGCACACGGGCTTCTTGGGGCATGGGGCCTGGTTGCAATCGCAACCCCTGCAACCCCTATCGTTACGCCCCTGCTGGGGAGTTGACAAGCCTCCGTTCTTAGCCTTACACCTGCGGTTGGTTGTTTTAGTTGGAGGGAACCTAGAATGGAGCTTCTTTGTGAAGTTGCCGTACAGAGAATCAGCCTAGGACCATCTGTTGGAGAAGGGAGAGGCATGGGAGGTGTGGAGAGAGTTCAGCTTTCATGGTCATGGCTCCTCATCCTCACGTTCCATGGTTACCACCTTGGGCTGAGGTTGCACCTTTGGCATTTTAAGGCTCTGCAATCAACATAGTCTTAGCATTGTAGGTTCTGTCACCTCGCTCTGATCTTCCATCATGGCTGCTTACAGCTAAGCGTTGTACCTTTGGCATTTTAAGGCCTTTCATTTGACATAAATGTCTTGGCATTGTAGGGTCCATGTCCATGTCACTTCTTTCTAATGCTCCATCATTGCCGCTTGCAGCTGAGTTTGTACCTTTGCCATTTTAAGGCTCTGCAATTGACAGTCTTCATATTGTCCATGCCCATTGCACTTCACCCTCATGTCCCATGGTGGCCGCGTCTGGCAGAGGTTACAACCTTTGGCATTTTAAGGCTCTGCAATGGACATTGCATTTTCCTGTCACCCCGCCCCCATGTTCCATCGTTGCCGCTTGCACCTTTAGTATTTTAAGGCAATTGACATCTCTGTCTTGGCTTTGTAGGTTCCCGCTGGAAAGCTATGTCCAACCAAGAGAAGCAGCCATACTACGAAGAACAAGCTCGCCTCAGCAAGATCCACCTAGAGAAATATCCCAACTACAAGTACAAGCCGCGACCCAAGCGCACGTGCATCGTGGACGGCAAGAAGCTCCGCATTGGAGAGTACAAGCAGCTGATGAGGTCGAGGAGACAGGAGATGAGGCAATTCTTCACTGTGGGGTGAGCAAACAAGGGGACGTTATTGAGATGTTGGGGTCACTAGGTTTCCTGTAGGGTTGTAGGGAGCGTGAAAACCATGAAGCAGTGAAAATCATCATTCTGATTGATCTGGGGAAAAAAAGCACCGGCCAAAAAGTATTGTCCAAGTTTTGGATAGAGAGGGGAAGGTCACAGCTTCAACCCAACCGTAAATTCCGTCTGTGGTCCCATAGAGGAGATTTCTCTCTTCCTTCTCTGTCTGACCCCCGTCACAGGAAGTGAGGGAAAGTCTCCCTTTTGGGGGCACAGGAAACAAATCAGATATTCTATGAGAAAATCAGTTTTCATTGTTGTCTGAATGGCCATTAGAGATAGAAGGAGGTCCATAGGCAGACAGAGAGCCCAACCCTTACCCACTGCATCCACAGCTACAGCAAGGTTTGCCTAGAGTTGGGTTTTTATATTCTTGTGGCACCAAACAAGACCTCTAAAAATGTCATTCACATCCCAAAAGAATGCTAAAAAAATGGATGCGTGTGGCCAACATAAAAAATGGACATGCGAGGGCGCCATTTTGTACAGTTTGTGGACACCTAAAGAATCGGAAACTGAAGGGGTGCCAATGTCCTGTTTGCAGATGCATAGAGGATTTCCTTTCATACTTAAGTATTGGGCATATAATTCTACTATATACTACTACTATACTACTACTATATACTACTACTGCTATACTACTATATACTACTACTATATACTACTACATACTGCTATATACTACTACTATATACTACTATACTACTACTACATACTGCTATATACTACTATATACTACTACACTACTATATACTTCTACTATATACTACTACACTACTATATACTTCTACTATATACTACTACACTACTATATACTTCTACTATATACTACTACTATACTACTATATAATTCTACTATATACTACTACTACACTACTTTATACTACTACTACACTACTACATACTACTACTATATACTACTACTATATACTACTACTATATACTACTACTACTATACTACTATACACTATATACTACTGCTATATACTACTATACTACTACTATATACTGCTATATACTACTACTATATACTACTACTATATACTACTACACTACTATATACTACTACTATACTACTATATACTACTACTATATACTACTACACTACTATATACTACTACTATACTACTATATACTACTGCTATATACTACTATATACTACTACACTACTATATACTACTACTATACTACTACACTACTATATACTACTACTATACTACTATATACTACTACTATACTACTACACTACTATATACTACTATATACTACTACACTACTATATACTACTACTATACTACTATATACTACTACTATATACTACTACACTACTATATACTACTACTATACTACTATATACTACTGCTATATACTACTATATACTACTACACTACTATATACTACTACTATACTACTACACTACTATATACTACTACTATACTACTATATACTACTACTATACTACTACACTACTATATACTACTATATACTACTACACTACTATATACTACTACTATACTACTATATACTACTACTATATACTACTACACTACTATATACTACTACTATACTACTATATACTACTGCTATATACTACTATATACTACTACTATACTACTATATACTATTACTATATACTACTACTATATACTTCTACTATATACTGCTATATACTTTTACTATACACTACTATATACTTCTACTATATACTGCTATATACTACTATATACAACTACTATATACTTCTACTATACTACTATATACTACTACTATACTACTATATACTACTACTATACACTACATACTACTATACTACTACTACTAAAGACTGGTTGCCCCTTTTAGCTACTTCATGGTAGGCATTCCCTTTTCATTTTGGTTCTCTGCGTGACCTCACATTATACCCGGTGGTCTTCTAGTAGAGGGATACATTTTGTGTATAGGAATTGAATTGATTTATTGTACATTGTAACAAACCTGGATTCTGAGTAAGTGAGTTCTTGGTGAAACGCGTCGATCATAGATGCCAGATACCATAAATATATATACAGTCCCATTTACCTATCTCCACCCTTTATGGGCAGTGAAAGGTTCCTCAACTTATAATTAGGGGTGGTGTCCACTTAGAAATAAATTAATGTAGACAGGATGCCTTCTCTGAACTTTACAAAGCAGAAATCACCAAAACTTAGCATCAACTAAACCAAAATAATTGCCGCCTCATTGCAGGCCACATCAGCAGTATGGTTGCCCTCAAAGGGCCAGTTGTATTTGTAAAACTAGATGTCCAGAGCACCCCACCCCACATCAGGTGTTAAGAGTCCCCCCACCCTCCCTTACATCACAGTGGAATCAGCTGCTGGAGGTGGAGACAAGGGGGTGCTATGGATGCACTTAGAAGTGCAGGATCTGTAGGAGGAGTTCTGTCGCCCTCTCTGTTGCTGACTGCTGAGATGAGAGAGGGTCCAGAGATGAGCTTCTCTGCAAATGCACTTAGAGGTGCAGGACCTGAGAGAGGAGTTCTATCCTCCTCTCTGCTGCTGACTGATGAGACGGGGAGGGGTCCAGAGATGAGCCTCTCTGCAGATGCATGGAGATGTACAGGATCAGAGAGGAGTTTTGTCCTCCTCTCTGCCACTGACTGCTAAAACGTGGAGGGGGGTTCCAGAGATGAGCCTCTCTGTGGATGCACAAAGAAATTCAGGATCTGAGAGAGGTGTTCTGTCCTCTTCTCTGATGCCACCTGCTGAGACAAGGTGGGGGGTGGAGAACAGGGGAGGTCCGCAGCTGCAGCAGAGGTGCAAATGGGCATTAGAAATGGCCTGGCAGACCTTATGTTTTACAAACGTGAACTAAACAGTATTTTTGTCTTCCTCAGTCCCATACTTGCTGGTTTTCCTGTTGCCAACGTTGTCCTTCTGTCTATTTTCAGGCAACAGCCTCAGATCCCCATAAGCACTGCGGCAGCGGTGGTGTACCCGGGCGCGATCAGCATGGCCAACACCACGCCGTCGCCCCAGATGACGTCGGACTGCTCCAGCACCTCGGCCAGCCCCGAGCCCAGCATCCCCGTCATACAGAGCACCTACGGCATGAAGCTGGACAGTGGCAGCCTCACCGGCAATGACCTGATGAACGGAGAGGACGAGATGGAGATGTACGACGAATACGACGAGGAGCCCAAATCGGACTACAGCAGCGACAACGAAGCCAACGAGGCTGTGGGTGCCAACTGAAAAAAACAAAAAAACTAAAAAATTTCAAAAAATGTTCTCTACCTTGGAGAAAACGGCGAGGAGGAGGAGGAGGAGGAGGACAACGCTCTCGACTTTCTTGGAATTTTTGAACAAAAAAGAAGTTGGTGAGGAGCCTGCATGCGTCTGTGGTTTCCACAACCCCCTGAGCGGAAAAAGGTCTTAAATATTTCTTCATGTGTGAGATGGATTGACTCCCCCCTAGGTTTTTTCTTGAACTATTTTGTTTTTTTTTAAATTTTAAGTAAAAAAGGTGTCCATAAAACCCTCGGGACACCGGGACTGGAAATGAAAGGAACCTTTAGCTGTCCTACAAGTCTTACATTTCGTGTGTTTTTTTCCCTTTCCTTCGAATGCTGGTAGTTTTTTTTTTGAGTTACTGTTTTTAGATGGGGTAAAAAAACATTCTCACTCAGGTATGTGGCAGCCAACACGTTGTGAATGTTTTATGCTGACTTCTCCTAGGACATCCATATTGTGAATCCAGACATGAGCTGCACTTAACTCTCTGTGGAACCTTCACTCATCCCCTTCGCACCTCCAGGTCCATGTGGGGGGTTCTTTGGGGTTCTTTGGGTTTTTTTTTTGACTTCCAACGTGCCAAACATTGAGTTCCTAATCCCAGGGGCAGTTTGTGTCTTAAAGGAAAAAAACGCTTCTTAGAAAGTCTTAGACAATCTCCTGGAATCTTAAAACGCGGTGGCCATTGTTTACTATTGGAGCTGCCGGTCGTCTTGTCTTTGCCGTTCCGGCACAATCTTGTTTTCCAGAGAACTTTACAGAGCACTCAGGAAATTGGGCAACGAAGCTAAACATGGCCGCCGGTGCTGATGAGTCTTAGAGGAGGACTTGATATGTTGGGTTTGTAGGTCCTCCCTGTGCCAACCCTTGCATTCGATGTTCTTCATTCCAGAATGCCAACGGTCCAGGTGCAATCCCACACCTGGCATCATTTAGTCACCCCAAAGGTCCTTCACCCCTTGCCTCAGTCAGACCCTAGTCCTGGTTAATGAACCATCGGGGGAAGAGGGGGAAAAAAAAAGAGGTGGGGGGTGGGGCATATATTTCTTTAAAGGAATGCAGATGATTATGTGACAATTTGGCTCAGACACTCAGGTTGTGTTGGGCAAATGTTTCTGCTATGGGTATCAACCTTTTAGTGGATGTTGGCCCCAGAGTGGGACCTGAGGGTCATCAACTTCTCTATTTAAAAAAAATGACATGACTATTGAATTTTAGGCCCGTGGTCATCATCAGTCCTTTAGTGGATGTTGACCCCAGTGGAGGAATTGAGGGCCACCAACTTCTCTAATCATCAATCCTTTAGTGGATGTTGGTCCCGGTGGAGGAATTGAGGGCCACCAGCTTCTCCAATCAACTTCTCTATTTAAAAAAAAATTACAGGACTATTGAATTTTAGGCCTTTGGTCGCCATCAGTTCTTTACTAGCTGTTGGTCCAAGTGAGGGAATTGAGGGCCACCAAATTCTCCAATTATCAGTCCTTTAGTGGATGTTGGTCCCGGGGGAGGAATTGAGGGCCACCAACTTCTCCAATCATCAATCCTTTAGTGGATGTTGGCCCCTGTGGAGGAATTGAGGGCCACCAACTTCTCCAATCATCAATCCTTTAGTGGATGTTGGTCCTGGTGGAGGAATTGAGGGCCACCAACTTCTCCAATCATCAGTCCTTTAGTGGATGTTGGTCCTGGTGGAGGAATTGAGGGCCACCAACTTCTCCAATCATCAGTCCTTTAGTGGATGTTGGTCCTGGTGGAGGAATTGAGGGCCACCAACTTCTCCAATCATCAGTCCTTTAGTGGATGTTGGTCCTGGGGGAGGAATTGAGGGCCACCAACTTCTCCAATCATCAGTCCTTTAGTGGATGTTGGTCCTGGTGGAGGAATTGAGGGCCACCAACTTCTCCAATCATCAGTCCTTTAGTGGGTGTTGGTCCTGGTGGAGGAATTGATGGCCACCAACTTCTCCAATCATCAATCCTTTAGTGGATGTTGGCCCCTGTGGAGGAATTGAGGGCCACCAACTTCTCCAATCATCAATCCTTTAGTGGATGTTGGTCCTGGTGGAGGAATTGAGGGCCACCAACTTCTCCAATCATCAGTCCTTTAGTGGATGTTGGTCCTGGTGGAGGAATTGAGGGCCACCAACTTCTCCAATCATCAGTCCTTTAGTGGATGTTGGTCCCGGTGGAGGAATTGAGGGCCACCAGCTTCTCAAATCAACTTCTCTATTTAAAAAAAAATTACAGGACTATTGAATTTTAGGCCTTTGGTCGCCATGAGTCCTTTACTAGCTGTTGGTCCAAGTGAGGGAATTGAGGGCCACCAGCTTCTCTAATCAACTTCTCTATTTAAAATAAATACACGCCTATTTAATTTTAGGCCCGTGGTCATCATCAGTCCTTTAGTGGATGTTGACCCCAGTGGGGTAATTGAGGGCCACCAACTTCTGTTAAAGAAAAAATACGAGTCTGACAAATTCTTGGGCCTAATAAGGCTTTTGTGGTGCAGATAAATGCCCAACAAGATGCTCCATCAGATCCTCGCTTTGCTCTCATCTCTGCATTTTTGTGTTTTTTGTAAAGTTGGAACATTTTGAGAAAAACAGATGAATCATCACAGAAGGAAAACGCACAATAAAAAGAGGTGCCCTCTTTCCTGAAAAATGCTTGTTAAAGGGGTTAAAAATTTGAAGCAGCACTTAACATGTAGGGGGAAAAATCAAACTTGAACCAGTGCTGCATATCAGGCACTTTGTGCCAACACTTACCTTTGGCTAACCCTCCCTTCTTCATGGTCCACCAACAGAACCCTCACTATTCCCTGGTGCTTCCAGGAAGGGGTGCACATGTATGCTGTCACTTAGAGGATGGGGGCAACTTAGGGGATGGGGCTACCACCATGGTCCACCACCAGAACCCCCATAATTCCCTGGTGCTTCCAGGAAGGGGTGCACATGTATAGTGTCACTTAGAGGATGAGGGCAACTTAGGGGATTGGGGGCTACTTAGGAGATAGGGGCTACGACCATGGCCCATCAACAGAGCCCCCACAATTCCCTAGTGCTTCCAGGAAGGGGTGCACATGTATGGTGTCACTTAGAGGATGGGGGCAACTTAGGGGATTGGGGGCTACTTATGAGATAGGGGCTACCACCATGGCCCCTCACCAGAGCCCCCGCAATTCCCTAGTGCTTCCAGGAAGGGGTGCACATGTATGGTGTCACTTAGAGGATGGGGGCAACTTAGGGGATTGGGGGCTACTTAGGAGATAGGGGCTACCACCATGGCCCCTCACCAGAACCCCCACAATTCCCTTGTGCTTTCAGGTAGGGGGTGCACATGTATAGTGTCACTTAGAGGATGGGGGCAACTTAGGGGATGGAGACAACTTAGGAGATGGGGGCAACCTAGGGAATGGGGTGTACCACCATAATCCACCACCAGAGCCCCCACAATTCCCTAGTGCTTCCAGGTAGGGGGTGAACACGTAAAGTGTCACTTAGGGGATGGGGACAACTTAGGAGATGGGGACTACTTAGAAAACAGGGGCTACCACCATGGTCCACCACCAGAGCCCCCGCTATTCCCTACTGCTTCCAGATAGGGGGTGCACATGTATAGTGTCACTTAAAGGATGGGGGCAACTTAGGGGATGGGGACAACTTAGGAGATGGGGACAACTTAGGAGATGGGGGGGCTTCCAGGTACTGGGCGCACATGTATAGTGGCACTTACAGGATGAGGCTACTTATGGAATGGGGGCAACTTAGGGGATGGGGGCAACCACCATGGTCCACCACCAGAGCTCCCGCAATTCCCTAGTGCTTCCAGGTAGGGGGCGCACTTGTGGTGGGAACGGCACTTAGTAAGATGGAACCTGCAGCGGAGTTTCGGGGGGTTCCAGCGGCAGATCATAGCGGGGGGTTAGGAAGGAAATGGGAGAGAAGACCCCGTTGTCTGCTGCCCAGCCTCGTTCTCAGTTTGATTTTTTCCTCTTTAAGAATCCCAACATTTCAAAAAAATTAAATTGGAGGGGGAAAAAATATATATATATTTTTTTCTAAGCCCTCATCATTTGCTTGCTAGGATCGCGTGTAAAATTTATAATGTAACCGCAAATTGCTATAAAATGTAAATAAATATAAATTGTAGCGAATATTACAAAAAATTGGAAAATTTATAGGAAGGTCTTTCCCAGATGTTCCATTCAGGTAATGAACGCTCTACAGACCTTTCCATGGCTTATTAAAAAAAATAATATTGTAGTCTAGAATTAATCCAGAACCTGACAACACTGCCTACAAAAAAAAAAAAAAAATGGTCATGAAAGAATAAATTCAATAAATTCTAGATTCGTGATTTAAACATTTTTTTTTTAACTTTAAAATGAAGTGTAAATGTGCCCAATAAATGTCCAAATCCACAGTTATCCTCATGCACTTAATATTTCAAACTGCTTATAAAAACGATATTTTATTTTATTTTTTTTTTAATTTTTATTTTTTTCAAATATCCTTTTAAATATAACATGTCATTTTTAGTACAGGAGAGTTAACCACACCTATTATGTGCAATCTCTTATTGTAACTGGATTCAATATTTATTTAAACAAAAAAAAAAGTACAGCTGTATATGTTAAAAAGTACGTTTTTATTTTATTTTTTTTTTCTCTTTGTTAGATTGTTGTAGTGCCAGCTTTGTACATTACATAATTATTTTACGCGTAGAAAAATATTTCATTTAGCAGGTCATTTTTTTTTTTTTTTTTTTTTTTACGACCAGAATAAGAAAAAAAAATGCATTACACGGGCTGGCAAAGAACAAAATGACTGTTCTTTAATTTGAAACTTGATTTTGCTTGTATAGAAAATACACTCGCAGATGTTCTTTTTTTTTTTTTTCCCTAAGTGTTATAAGCACTGGATATAAATGGTATTTTTTATCAGTTCTGATTAATGTGAAACTGTTGTAT
The DNA here is from genome assembly GCA_018402905.1 of Glandirana rugosa. Classification (NCBI taxonomy): domain Eukaryota; kingdom Metazoa; phylum Chordata; class Amphibia; order Anura; family Ranidae; genus Glandirana; species Glandirana rugosa. The sequence continues at coordinate 11,372 of BLSH010270636.1, read as the reverse complement.
GAAAACTTCATGAACAAAAAGTCATCTGTTTAGACTGGTGTGGGCACGCCTCACACTTGCTGGATCTGAGTCACTTTTTTTTTTAATTTTTTTTTTTTTTTAATGCTATATTTCAATTATTTATGCTGAATACATGTTGAAATTTAAATGCTGAATTTAAACCCCAATAATTTGTGCTTGTTCAACCAGTCACAATATTTTTTTTTTTTTTTTTTTTGAAGTTAGACCACCTCTGAATTTTTCAAAAAGCATGGATTGTAAAGATATCAAGTAACAAGATTCAAAGAAATTATTTATTAGACAAATAAGACATAAAATAGTCAATTTTAATACCTAACTAGAGCAAAAGAAACAAGACAATTTATTTTCCATCTCAGTTTTCTTTTTAAAATTGTGTAAATATTACATAGGGGCACACACATAATTTTTATGTATAAATTGTAACAATTTATAATATTTTATAAATATTACCAATTTATACATAAATTATATGTATTTACAGGCCCCTTTATTTTAGCTTCTTCACATTTTACAATACCCCAGTTATAGACAAAAGATTTAAATGAATGGGTAAAAAATGATCAGATCTCTCCTCAAGGGGCCCCACTAGTTAAGTGAAAATATTTAATACAAAAGACACATTAGCATCAATGTAAAAAAATAATATATAAATTCCTAACTAGAGCAAAAGAAACACGATAATTTATTTTCCATCTCAGTTTTCTTCTTAGAATTGTGTAAATATTAAATAGGGGCACACACATAATTTTTTTTATGTATAAATTGTAACCATTTATAATATTTTATGAATATTATCAATTTATACACAATTACATAGGGGCACACACATCATTTTTTTATGTATAAATTGTAATAATTTATAATATTTTATAAATATTACCAATTTATACACAATTACATAGGGGCACACGCATCATTTTTTGTGTATAAATTGTAACCATTTATAATATTTTATAAATATTACCAATTTATACACAATTAAATAGGGGCACACACATCATTTTTTGTGTATAAATTGTAATAATTTATAATATTTTAGAAATATTACCAATTTATACACAATTAAATAGGGGCACACACATAATTTTTTGTGTATAAATTGTAATAATTTATAATATTTTAGAAATATTACCAATTTATACACAATTACATAGGGGCACACACATCATTTTTTATGTATAAATTGTAACCATTTATAATATTTTATGAATATTATCAATTTATACATAAATTGTACGTATTTACAGGCCCCTTTATTTGAGCTTCTGTATATTTTACAATACCCCAGTTATAGACAAAAGATTTAAATAAATGGGTAAAAATTATCAGATTTCTCCTCAAGGGGCCCCAATAGCTAAGTAAAAATATTTAATACAAAAGACACATTAGCATCAATGTAAAAAAAAAATGATATATAAAAATAAAGCACATAATTTTTTTTTTTTTTATAGCTCCAGTGATGGCATGCTAAAAAAATGTTCTCCCAACATTGGAAAAATAGTTTAATTAAATTAATTTATATTATTATTTTTAGGAAGTAAGAATGCGTTGGCATGCTGAAAGATGTTCTCCCAACATTGTAAAAAGAGTTTTAATTAAATTAGTTTATTTTTAATTTTTTTTTTAGGCAGGAAGAATGTGACGCATGCTGAAAGATGTTCTCCCAACATTTTAAAATTAAACTAAAATTATTATAATAATATTATATTATAATATTAATAATATATAATATAATATTATTATAAATAACTGCTATTTTTTTTTCAAAAACAGAAAAAATCTTTTAAACTCCTATTATTCACAATATCCAAGATAGGGTATTGCACTTGTTAGTGACTTTATAATAAACTTTAAAAAAAAAATTGATTAAGAATTTGGTCTGCATAGCTGTCCACATTGTGAACATAAATGCATTTAGTCTCTGCCGTATTTTTGTAGCATAATTTCCCCCCAGAATAATGAGACCCCGGTAATCGCTTTCTTATATGAATTTCACAAATTAGTCCCTTAGACAATACATTTTTAAAATATATTATACTTGGTACAAAACATTTTGTACAGCATAAAAAAAAGGGAAAGAAAACCTCATAATTCTTTTGTAAATAAATCTTGGGTATTCGTGTTTAACATATTTAAATCAGAAATTAAAACTTGAAAGGGATTCAGGTGCACACATTCTGAAGTGTAAGAAATTTATGTTATCTTTCATTTTTTTTAAAAATGCATCCAACGATAGGAATTTTTCGTATAATTATTTAAAAAAAAAAAAGACATTTAATTTGCAATTTAAAATCCTACTACATAGCTGCCAATCTTACCAAATTATTAAAAAAAAAAAAAGAATACACATTTAATTTGCAATTTAAAATCCTACTGCATAGCTTCCAATTTTACCAAATTATTAAAAAAAAATACACATTTAATTTGCAATTTAAAATCCTACTACATAGCTGCCAATTTTACCAATTTTTTTTTTTTTGGCCAAGAAAGTAACAATTGGCCTAATTTTTCAGGGTTTTTTTTTTTCTGGTACTTTTCAGCAAGACTGCTGCTGTAGCGCTAGACACACACGGGGGTGCATCGTTTTTATTACCGGTACAAACCGCTCTATAGACATTCGGTACGACCAGTAAAATAATAAACACTTCTACAAGATGACTTATTTATGGATCTTCATCAATTAAAGAATTTAGCACTTTAGTAAATTCAAATATTTGATACTTAAAAAAAAAAATAGAACAAACTATGGGGGTTTATAAATCATTTGCAACGGCGACCTTATTTGGTCACCGAGCAGCCAAACAAAAACCTCAGAACAAAGTCACAAGGACCGAATTTCTAATGCAAAATTAAAAAAAAAAAATTCTTAAAAAAAAAAAAAAATTCTCGGGTGCAAATAGGCGATTTAATGAACATTTTTTATTATATTACTAACAATCCTGACGGTGCTTCCAATAATGGCGATCTACCACAACAGATACCGGGGGGGGGGGGCAGCAAAGGTTACAATAACCGATTGGTGCAGTGGATAGGTTTAGAAAGAGATAATTGGCTTTGGCTTTTTATTTGAGGAGGGGGAGGGGGGGGGCATTTTTGTAAGCTGAAACAATTTTTTTTGTGGCAGGTTAAATAAAATAAAAAATATGCCCATGAGATTAATATATTAAATCTTGTCAACACCCCCCTCCAAAAAAAAAAAAAATTGATTATAAATAAATAAAAAGTATGGAAGAGTATTTACTTTTTTTTTTTTTTTTTTATTAATATGTTCTCACAAAGGTAGATTTTTTTTTTTAAATTTAAATATTAAATAAAAAAATAAGTATTAGAGGATTTTTTTTTCTTTAATATAATCTCATAAAGCCTTTTTTTTTTTTTCTTTGAACAAGCTTATTGACAATGATCATGTTGACTTTTTTGCGATATCAAAAAAAAAAAAAAAAGTTATTCATGCTCCACAGCACTTAATATCAAATCTAGTAATCTCTTTGATGTCTTATAAAGGTACATGAATGGAACAGTGACGGGTTTTTGTTCTTGAACTCAATCAATGCTCGGGGGGCCCAACGCATTTCACAGCCTCCAACATTGAAGGTTTTTTTTTTTTTTTTTTTTTTTAAAAAGACAATTTTCGATTAGAATGTGAAATAAATAATTTTTTTTGAGGTCAGGCGGTGCTTCTCATCAACTACCGCTGGAAGCTGCACTCGCCGTTTGTATATATATTAAAATAAAAATAAAAAATCTACGATACAGATGACCTCAGTTTACAAAAAAAGCACTTGTTACATTTCATTACAATATTACCTTTTTTTTTTTTTTTTTGCTCCCCAATCCTTTTGTTTTGTAAAGCGTTTTTATGTTTTATTTTATACTAAACTGTATTTTTTTTTTTTTATAGGACCCCAAAAACATTTTTATAGATTTTACGTTGATTTTTGATTGCTCATCTCTTCGACGTACACAATGTTTTAATTGGTGTAGATTTTTTTTTTTTTTTTAATTTGCGTCGAAACGCAGAAAGTATTCTATTAAAAAAAAAAAAAAAATAAGTAAAAGTTATATGGAAGACGCAAAAGAATATTTTGCGATTTAGGACTTAATTTTTAATTTAAGCTCCGCTTGGCTAAGAAAACCGGTGGGCCGGGTCTCGGTGCTCACTCATTATGGGATAGGTGCAAATATCAAACTGTATGCTGCACATTGCAGAAACGCTAGTGCGCTTCGTCTGTCTTTTGTGTTACGCTTTTTTTTTTTTTTTTTTTTTGTTAAGTTAAAAAAAAAAAAAACGGATATTTTCTACATTGTATCTCCTGCCAATTTTTAGCTGAAAAAAAAATATTAAAACTTGCTTAGCATTTTTTTTTTTTTTTTTTTTACATTATTGTATTGTCATATACAGTTATTAAGAGAGGCTTGTAGCTGTTACTATGCATCCTTAATGTACCCCCCTCCCCCACTCCACCCATACATGATTTTGTAATTTGTTTGTGATGTATATTGTGAGATTGTATAATATGTTAATTTAATCAGCACAATTCACTGACATGCTGGACTGACATGCTAGCTGCTCTAAGGAAGCGTAAAAAAAAAAAAAAAAAAAAAAAAAAAAAATTGTGTTCTGGGCCATTGGGTCAACCCAAGCTGACGTCTCTCTTTTTTTTTTTTCAGTAGCAGCCCCCTTAAAGTGCGCCCGCCGCCCCTTACCGGAGCGGAAGGAACCATTTTGAAGGCCGACGCGGTTCTCCAAATCATTTTCACTTAGTAATTTGCGCCAAAATGCTGAAATGACGACGCCGCCTCCCTTCACAATGGCTGCCGGGCGCGCTTTAAACGATCAGGCTGCTATTTGGATGTAAAGCTGAGGTTTTTTTTTTTTTTTTTTTTTTTTTTTTTAATTCTTCGTACGATACCGGCACCCTGTTAGGCCAATGGCTTATAAATATTTGGGAGTTAAAAAAAAAAAAAAAACAACCATTAAAAAAATAAATAAAAAAAAAAAAACATAAAAAATAGTGTCTATTGCTGCTTTGAATATGTTTAAAAAAAAAGTCTGAAAATGTAAATAGTTTATCAAAAAAAAAAAATTTCTTGTACAGTCCAGTGTAAAGTTTTTAACTGAACTTCAGAGTTGCCATCACGAATCTCTCACCCTCTTACAGTCTGACTTTTGTTTGCTAAAAAGGATGAAATTCAATAAACTGACGAGGAATTGAATCCCAACTTTTTATTTTATTTTTATTTTTATTTTTTTTTGGCTTCTTTGACTAACAGAATTGTTTCCTCCTCTTGTGCAGTATTGACGTGAGGTAAACAGGGGAAAAAAAAACTCTTCCTTTCTCACTTATGGAAAGACTCTCAGAGACTGGATTGGTCAGCGCTGAGCCCGCAGTGGGCGGGGCCTGTGCTCCATATTTGCGTCTTGTTAGGAGGAAGCTCTATTAGGGAGTTGCTGTATAATGACTTATTTATGCTAATTTACCTCAAGACTGTCCTCTCCGCCCCACCCCCAATAATAAAATCACCATCACTCCATATTTTGTACTGCTGTCAACACTTACCGATTAAAGATACATTTTGTTTAACGACACGTGTGCCTGTGAATTTTTTTTTTGAGGGGGGGGGGGGGGGTGGGGGCTTAATATAAAAAATATTGGCTATAATTTTAAATGCTCAATTTGAATGAAAAATTATTTGGTAAACATTTTTGACATTTCCAAAATTGAGTGTTCATTTTTATTTTAAAAACCTACCATGTTACAAAATTGTTTTACAAAATTAGTTTACATAATTATTTTACAAAATTGATTTACGGAGTTATTTAACAAAATTATTTTACATGATTTTACAAAATTTAATTTACGGTGTTATTTTACAAAATTTAATTTATGGTGTTATTTTACAAAATTATTTTACATATATTTACAAAATTTAATTTATGGAGTTATTTTACAAAATAATTTTACATGATTTTACAAAATTAAATTTATGGAGTTATTTAACAAAATTATTTTACATGATTTTACAAAATGTAATTTACGGTGTTATTTAACAAAATTATTTTACATCATTTTACTAAATTTAATTTACGGAGTTATTTAACAAAATTATTTTACATCATTTTACAAAATTTAATTTACGGAGTTATTTAACAAAATTATTTTACATGATTTTACAAAATTTAATTTACGGAGTTATTTAACAAAATTATTTCACGGAATTATTTGACAAAAGTAATCTATGGAATTATTTTACAAAATGATTTTATGTGTTTAACAATCTTCTTAAATACAGATGGCAAAACTCACACGGTTAAAGGGTTTCTAATGGTAAATATATATATATTTTTTTAGGGAGTGGGGGTGCAGTGTGGGGTTTCTTGTCTGGGGTGCTGTGGACATGGAACACAGTTTGCCCCCAGATCAGTGGCATGGGTTGCCATGGTTGGGCAGGGTGGTCAGAAGTACCACAGCAACTAATGAGAATCCATTCAGTGTGAAGGGGACTCCAGATGTAATGAGATAGGAGACTCTGATGTGAAAGGGGGACTCTGATATTAAGGGGGGGGGGCTGTGATGTGATTGGGGGACTGTAGACATAAAGGGGTACCCTCTGATGTGATTGGGGGACTGTAGACATAAAGGGGTGCCCTCTGATGGGATTGGGGGACTCTAGGAATAAAGGGGTACCCTCTGATGGGATTGGGGGACTGTAGACATAAAGGGGTACCCTCTGGTGTGATTGGGGGACTCTAGGAATAAAGGGGTGCCCTCTGGTGTGATTGGGGAACTCTAGGAATAAAGGGGTGCCCTCTGATGGGATTGGGGGACTGTAGACATAAAGGGGTACCCTCTGGTGTGATTGTAGGACTCTAGGAATAAAGGGGTGCCCTCTGGTGTGATTGGGGGACTCTAGGAATAAAGGGGTGCCCTCTGATGGGATTGGGGTACTTTAGGCATAAAGGGGTGTCCTCTGATGTGATTGGGGGACTTTAGGCATAAAGGGGTGCCCTCTGATGGGATTGGGGGACTTTAGGCATAAAGGGGTACCCTCTGATGTGATTGGGGGACTGTAGGAATAAAGGGGTGCCCTCTGATATGATTGGGGGACTGTAGGCATAAAGGGGTTCCCTCTGATGGGATTGGGGGACTGTAGACATAAGGGGGTGCCCTCTGATGGGATTGGGGGACTGTAGACATAAAGGGGTGCCCTCTGATGTGATTGTGGGACTTTAGGCATAAAGGGGTTCCCTCTGATGGGATTGGGGGACTTTAGGCATAAAGGGGTACCCTCTGATGGGATTGGGGGACTTTAGGCATAAAGGGGTTCCCTCTGATGGGATTGGGGGACTTTAGACATAAAGGGGTGCCCTCTGATGTGATTGGGAGACTGTAGACATAAAGGGGTGCCCTCTGATGTGATTGGGGGACTGTAGACATAAAGGGGTGCCCTCTGATGTGATTGGGGGACTCTAGGAATAAAGGGGTACCCTCTGATGGGATTGGGGGACTGTAGACATAAAGGGGTACCCTCTGGTGTGATTGGGGGACTCTAGGAATAAAGGGGTGCCCTCTGGTGTGATTGGGGGACTCTAGGAATAAAGGGGTGCCCTCTGATGGGATTGGGGGACTGTAGACATAAAGGAGTACCCTCTGGTGTGATTGGAGGACTCTAGGAATAAAGGGGTGCCCTCTGGTGTGATTGGGGGACTCTAGGAATAAAGGGGTGCCCTCTGATGGGATTGGGGGACTTTAGGCATAAAGGGGTGCCCTCTGATGTGATTGGGGGACTTTAGGCATAAAGGGGTGCCCTCTGATGGGATTGGGGGACTTTAGGCATAAAGGGGTCCCCTCTGATGTGATTGGGGGACTGTAGGAATAAAGGGGTGCCCTCTGATGGGATTGGGGGACTGTAGGCATAAAGGGGTTCCCTCTGATGGGATTGGGGGACTGTAGGCATAAAGGGGTTCCCTCTGATGGGATTGGGGGACTTTAGGCATAAAGGGGTACCCTCTGATGTGATTGGGGGACTGTAGGAATAAAGGGGTGCCCTCTGATGTGATTGGGGGACTGTAGGCATAAAGGGGTGCCCTCTGATGTGATTGGGGGACTGTAGGCATAAAGGGGTGCCCTCTGATGGGATTGGGGGTCTGTAGGCATAAAGGGGTGCCCTCTGATGGGATTGGGGGACTGTAGACATAAAGGGGTGCCCTCTGATGGGATTGGGGGACTCCAGGCATTTTTACCCCCCCCGTCCAGATGGCCGTGGTCTCTGGCACAAGTGATGGGAAAGCCAACATTGGGATTTGGTTACCGGAGCAGCAATAGAGGGGAAGTCTTCCCATGGGGACGGCGGCTCCGGTGACAACCGGGAGGGGACCCCTTCCTTCCTCCTTCCTTCCTTCCTTCCTTCCTTCCTCCTTCCTTCCTTCCTTCCTTCCTTCCCTCCTTCCTTCCTCCTTCCTTCCTTCCTCCTTCCTCCCTTCCTCCTTCCTTCCTTCCTCCTTCCTTCCTTCCTCCTTCCTTCCTCCTTCCTTCCTTCCTTCCCTCCTTCCTTCCTCCTTCCTTCCTTCCTCCTTCCTTCCTCCTTCCTTCCTTCCTTCTTAGATGTCAGGGGGTTAGGGTAGTCTCCCGTGGGGAAATACGGATGTC
>BLSH010270606.1:406608-419432 GCA_018402905.1 Glandirana rugosa | reverse complement strand
GCCCCAACTTACCTAGGTGTATTACCCCTGCAGGGGTGTGGATTTCTGGTGAGTGGGGACCCAAGGGGGAGCATGCGTGGAAGTCACCTGGATTTTTAAATAAGGAGCACTAAAGTCACTTTACATGAAGATTACAAGATTTTTTTATATATTCTTACATCTACAATGTTTGATTGCGGTTTGATACTTTGCACTGAATATTAGAGATTTGGGACTGTTTTTAAGACTGTTTTCTAAGAATATTTGACCTTTTTTATTTTTTATTGATTTTTTATTTTTATTTTTAGTTTTTTTCTTAATTTTCATTTTTTAAATGGGTCACGATTTTTTGCACATTGGTTTCAAAAAAAATTTTTTTATGAACATTATGGAATACTGAACGAACATTACTTCATTAAGTATTAATTAAGCACTTGCACATTGTCATATAATTTTTCACAGGGTGGAGTGACACCCACCTGTGGATGAATTAGGTGGTATACTACTAGTTATACATGTTTGGTGTTATTTTATATTAACAACGGTTTTGATTTAAATAATACTATTGGGGATGGCACCAATCCATAGTTTATATCATATGTGATTCCTGTGCATTACCTTGCAGTGCAATTTGGCAGTTAATTTTAAAAGCACCCACCCTCCCATGTTGAGGACACGTGGCCTGCTATGGTCCAGGAGGGGGGGGGGCTCACTAGTCCCCTCCCCTTTCCTGACCTGCTGGGCTGCATGCTCGGATAAGGGTCTGGTATGGATTTTTGGAGGGCACCACATTGTTTTTTTGCTGTGGGGTTCCCCTCAAAATCCATACCAGACCAAAGAGTCAGGTATGGTCTTGGGAGGGACCCTAAGTGTGTTTTGTTTTTATTTCAAATTTGGCATGGGGTTCCCCCTCAAGATCCTCTGAATACAAGTCGTGTGCCACGAGTCAGATCAGGTAAGATGATGATCCTGACTACCATTCAAATCAATGGGCTGAAATCACGCCCAAGTCAGACCAAAGTAATGCAGGGAACATTTTCAAAGCCGAAGCGACACAAGTCAGACCATTTATTATGGCTCTCAAAGGGAACCATTGATTTGACATGTTATGTGACCTGTGCTCTGGAACCAGTGTGAACCAGCTCTAAAGTAGTTTGTCAGTGTGCATCTGCACAATGGTGGTTGTTTTATTTCATTTGTTAAGTCCTCTATATACTGGTAAGCAGTGGCTTTACGTACTGGTGGTCAGTGTGCCCCTGCATACTGGTGGTCAGTGTGCCCCAGTATACTGGTGGTCAGTGGGCCCCTGTATACTAGTGGTCAGTGTGCCCCTGTATACTGATGGTCAGCGTGCCCCTGTATACTAATGGTCAGCGTGCCCCTGTATACTGGTGGTCAGTGTGCCCCTGTATACTGGTGGTCAGTGTGCCCCTGCTTACGGGTGGTCAGGGCCTTTTTTCCTCAAAGAATAGGTGCAGGATCTCAACCATGTTTTCACCTCAATACAAATGACTCACTTTCCCCCACTGAGGGGGAGAGCATGCTGCAAATGGTGGTTCTGGCCAAACTGTACTAACATTGGAAGGGTCTTAAAGGGGCATTATTAAAAAACAGAAATGCATTACATACAGGGTGCAAAGTTCAGGAACACTACACTATGCATAGAGTGCAAGGTTGAGGAGCATGCTACATGCACACTGCATGCTGCAGAAATGCACTACTTGCAGACTGCAGGGTTCAGGAGGATGCTATGTGCAGAGTGCAGGGTCCAGGAGGATGCTACCTGCATTTGTGCAAAAAAATGCAAAAAACAGCCCTGGCACGAAAGGGTTAAATCTTTATCAGCATTTGTGCAAACAATTAAAATGCACTGTATGTATTTAATCTGTTTAGCTGTTTGTCTGGAGTTCAGCTTTAAAAAAGAAGTTTGGGAATTTTTGTTTTTAGAAATCATACTTACCTAGGTGGATGCAGCATCTGTTCGCCGCCGGCTCTAAGCGTAAGAACTGAGCAATCAAACACCGCTGAGAAACACAGTTCTCAGTGCTTCGTGAGCAGAGAGCCAGGGACTGTCAGTCACCCACTCTCTGCTCTGCCCCCCCCCCCGCACTCACTGGAGCCCTGGGCTGTGGAGGGGGTGGAAGTGGCTGGCTCAGGCTCTTAGCGGCTCACTGAGAGGCTGAGCCAGCTGTCAGTACAGGCTACTGGGTGGATCCCGACCATATGGATGTGATCTTGCCCTAGGGTTGCCACCTTTTCTTCAAGCCAAACCCGAACACTTTAGCAGCGCACGGCAAATTTTTTTCTTTTTGTCGTACATTAAATTCATTACCTCTGTACAATGCAACGCACAGCAATTTGTTATGTAGTATACACTATACATATAGTTTTGTGATTAGATAACATTTCTGATCATATGGAGTAAATCGCAAGAGTCCCCCTTTATATCAGAGTCAATAGAGTCCCCCTTTATATCTGAATCAGCAGGGTTTGCTTTTATATCTGAATCCACAGGGTTCGTTCTTCTTTACATCTGATTCTCCAGTTTCGCTTTACATCTGAATCCACAGAGTTTTCCTTTACATCTGAATCTGTGTTGGAGAGGAGTGTGGAGGAGGCATGTGGAGGGTATGACTGACAGAGGGCAGTATGTACTGGAGAGGAGTGTGGAGCGTATGACTGACAGTGGGCAGTGTGTACCGGAGAGGAGTGTGGAGGGTATGACTGACAGTGGGCAGTATGTACCGGAGAGGAGTGTGGAGGATATGTTGGGTGCAGTATGTACAGGAGAATAGTGCGGAGGGTAGGATGGATGCAGTATGTACAAAAGAGGAGTGTGGAGAGTATAGTGGGTGCAGTATGTACAGGAGAGGAGTGTGGAGGGTATAATGGGGGCAGTATGTACAGAAGAGGAGTGTGGCGGGTATAATGGGTGCGGTATGTACAGGAGAGGAGTGTGGAGGGTAGGATGGGTGCAGTATGTACAAAAGAGGAGTGTGGAGGGTATAGTGGGTGCAGTATGTACAGGAGAGGAGTGTGGAGGGTATAATGGGGGCAGAATGGGGAAGGATTTCTTGCAGTGTCTGTGGGGTGACCTGGAGTGATGTTGGGAAGGTAAGTGACCATGGAATGATGCCCAGCTCTGAGTGATGTCAGTCAGTTGGATGTTTGAAGTGGTCTGGGGGTGATGCAAGCTGGGGGGGAGTTGGGGGCTGAGTGCTCAGACAGTGATGTCTATAATCAAAAAAGCTATTGTGCTCATCTACTAATACATGGAACAGTACTACTCAATGAAAACAATGTGATGTTATAAGATGCCAGCCCCTAGCACAGATGATATGAAGGTAATTGATGACCATTCATATAACCCTATGAGGCTGTACAATCAGAGGTGTGGATTCACCACACACACACAGGGATAAGTGAATGGTCATAAATTGGGGAATGTTTGCATAGACAGATGAAGAGATCGGCTGCAGACTCCCCCTCCCCCACACACTCACTCGCTCAAAGTCTCTTCCAATTCTCCTTATCTTTACACTGCAATGTCATCCATCAAAAAGAAATCCTCCTGAAGCTTTGCAATCTTCCACCCTAGGAAACTTTCTTGAAAAAAAACTCAGCTCACCTCCTCCTCCCTGTGTGTAGTGATCAGCAGCCCAAGTCCTGACAGTAACTACACTGAGCTCTGCCTCCCGGCTCTCCCAGCACACCGCACTTTTGATTAGGGGGGGGGGGGTCAAAGTTAGAGATAACAGAGACTCTGGGGAGGGGGGGGGAGACCAGAAAGGAGCTTCCAATTCCACCACACACACCAGCACAGTGTGTGTATTAAAAAGCAATGACACTGCTGCTGTCTCTACAGCAGCAGGCGTGCTAATGAGGCTCCCCCTGCCTAAATGGTCTGTCCGGGTTTCAGGCAGTCTGAAAACCGGGCAGATGATTCAGAACCCGTACTGTCCAGGGGAATCCCGTACAGGTGGCAACCCTATCTTGCCCCAGCCTGAATCAGCTCTGTGATGTTTGCTGATAGTGGGCTTCAGCTTTGGCTGTACTTCTACTTTAAAATACACACCTAGAATGACAATGATTTTAGGGTTAAAACCAGCAGTTATGTTGGCCATCAGTGGCAGAAGAACTATCACTATAGCAGTCCATGCAGCTGCTAACGATGTTGCCACCATGTATTTTAGTTGGGTTTTTCAAATAAAAAGTTCCTGTTTATTAACTTTGTTGACTTTATTTACTTAAAAGTGGTGGTGCCATGGCCCCCTGGGACTCTCCCTCCTGATTGGCTGAGACATAGCAGCAGCGCCATTGGCTCCCGCTGCTGTCAATCAAAGTCAGTTAGCCAGTGAGGAGAGAGAGGGGATGGGGCCGAACCATGGCTCTGTGTCTGAATGGACAAAGGGAGCTGCGACTCGGTTCGGGTGCCCCCATAGCAAACTGCTTGCTGTGGGGGCACTCAGAGGCAGGGAGGAGCCAGGAGGGACCCGAGAAGAGGAGGATCTGGATTGCAAAACCACTGCACAGAGCAAGTAAGTAAAACATGTTTGTAATTTTTAAAGAAAAAAAAAACAAGACTTTTTCTTTGCTGAGTGTTCTGTTCTATAACATCGCATTAAAAAAAACAAAAAAAAAACAACAAGTTGCAGACTATTCTGTGCACTTTTAATTAGTTATAATCTATATTAGTCCACAAATGCTTTACCAAAAAACGTCCTATGCAGATGAGGGAAAACTGTAGGTAAAAACAAACTGTGCAGCTCTGACTAAAGTTGAATAATACCCTTGCTATAATTGTAGGCCATTTTATGTACCTCCTGAAGCCTGTCTGCAATACCAGAACATTACTAAGTGAGGCCTAGTCTTGAAGTGAAGTGCCTTAAGACTCTGAGGGGTGAAGTGAGTAGTACCAATGTTATGTGACAGTTTAAGCCAAATGATCAGACAAACAGCGAAGTGCAACTTGGTTTTTACAGAATGACTGACTGAATGGGTAACTTGACAATGCAGACATAATAGTATACAAGTATGCAGTCAGTATTGAACAGAGAATAACAGTCAATAAAAAACATACAGTAACTGGGATGCTAGGAGTAGTTCCCACACTTGGCCACCAGGAAGCAGTACAGTATAATATAATCCTTGAGAATGGGGAATGAGGAAAGTTCACTTGCAGAACAAAGGTGCATTGCAGAGAAGTACAAATGCAGCTACTTGCAGAGAAGGGGTTATAACATCTCCCTCACTAAGAGGCTGGCCTAGCGGGCTTCACAAGGGTATGGCTGGAATAAACTTTCTAAACAAAGGGCCTGTTTAATATTCTTCAGGTTTTATGGGGGCCGGACTGTGGCCAGTGGGAGTAACCAATGCCCTATGATTGGTTTTAGTGGGAAGGCAAGTGCCGCATTGTTTGTGTCAGTGGCAGGAAAAGTGCCAGATCATTGGTATTCAAGGGAGGAATGATGCCCCATTGTTGGTGTCAGTGGGAGGAATGGTGCCACATCCTTGGTGTCAGTGGGAGGAATGTTATGCCATTATAGTTGTGTGAGGAATAAGGCCCCATCATTAGTATCGGTGGGAGGAATGGTGCCACATCATTGGTATCAGTGGAAGGAATGTTATCCCATCATTGAAAGTGTGAGGAATAGTGCCCCATCATTGGTATCGGTGGAAGCAATGGTGCCACATTGTTGGTGTCAGTGGGAAGAATGTTATCCCATCATTGGTGTAAGTGTGAGGAACAGTGCTCCATCATTGGTATCAGTGGAAGGAATGGTGCCCGATCATTGATGTCAGTGGGAGGAATAGTGCACCATCATTGGTATTTGTTTTGAGGAATTCTGTCCCATCATTGGTGTCAGTGGGAGGAATAGTGTCTCATCATTGGTATTGGTGGGAGGAATGATGCCACATCATTAGTGTCAGTGGAAGGAATGTTATTCCATCATTCTGTAAGTGTGAGGAATAGCGCCCCATCATTTGTAAACGTGGGAGTAATGGTGCCACATCGTTGGTGTCAGTGGGAGGAATGTTATCCCATCATTGTAAGTGTGAGGAATAATGCCCCATCATTGGTATCGGGGGGAGGAATGGTGCCACATCGTTGGTGTCAGTGGGAGGAATGTTATTCCATCATTGATGTAAGTGTGAGGAATAGTGCCCCATCATTGGTATCAGTGGGAGGAATGGTGCCACATCGTTGGTGTCAGTGGGAGGAATGTTATCCCATCACTGTGTAAGTGTGAGGAATAGTGCCCCATCATTGGTGTCAGTGGGAGGAATGGTGCCCCATCGTTGGTGTCAGTGGGAGGAATAGTGCCCCATTGTTTGTGTCAGTGGGAGGAATTCTGTCCCATCAGTGGCATCAGTGGGAGGAATGGTGCCCCATCGTTGGTTTCATTGGATGGAGTGGTGCCCCAAGGGCCGGATAAAGGTGAGCAAAGGGCCATATCCAGCCCCCAGGCCGCAATTTGGAGACCTCTGGTCTATAGGTTTATGTGGCCGGAGGTTATGCCATTCCACTGGAAGGGCAGTACTCCAAAGTCTGTTGGCACAGAGTCAAACACAGTGACTGGGGCTTGAGCTGTGCCCAGCCCTCACACCAGACACAGCAATGGAAGACCCAGCGCCTGGTGACAGCTCACATGCCCAGTCACTGCTATCCCATCAAGCAGGATCTCTCTGAGTGCCACTGAATGGCAGGAGGAGATGGAATTTATATCCCCTAGGCATGTCTGGGGAATGATGAGAGATTGAGAGCTTGTGGGAGCTCAAGGGATGGTGGGGAACGCCCAATGCAAAGGTGAGTATAGGGGAACTCTGCTACACCAAATCTCTCAGAACCTAAAACAATGCAAGTGTATGGAAGGTTTTCTCATAATTTGCATATGGACTGATCAATCCACAATATATTATATGTTGTATAATTGTGATAATTAGATTTTTTGAGACTGCAGTCTGGTGTTGCACATGTGATCAGTTATGACACCAGCCTCTTGATGGTTTTATATTTCTGTTAAGAGCACAAGCAATGTGACTGTTAGCACTCCTGGCATGCCTGGAACGTAACTGTGTTTTGCAACTGTTAAATCGATGGGTTTAGTTCCCCTTTAAATTAATTCATGGAAAAAATGCAATATATTTGCGAAATGTATTGAGTAGAAAAACTTTTCAATAACCATATTAAAAGGATAGTTATTTGATAGTTGCTCCATTACTTCAAGGTTGAGCTGCTGTGAAAGAAATTAACTTTTTTATCTAACAAATAAAAACAGCTTATAATTTATACCAAACATACCTTTATTATATACCTATGCACATTACAGCCTTAAAATGGAGCTCCACCCAAAAGGGGAAGCTCTGCTTGTCCCCCCCCCCCCCCCCCGCTGCCACATTTGGCACCTTTTGGGGTTGAGGGGGGTGCGGGTACCTGGTTTTGATAGTATTTGTTGCTGCTGACTTTAAAAAGTGGAGTTCCAGGCCCCCTCCCCCCCCAAAAAAAAACAAAAGTCAGTAGCTACAAATACTGTAGCTGCTGACCTTTACTATTAGGGCACTTACCTGTACAGGCATCCAGTGGTGTCCACACCTGAGATGATTCTTCAATCGGCTATCGGGTGCTGGGGCTGCTGGTTTCCTGACTAAGGGAAACCAGCAGTGAAACCTTGCAGCTTCACAGCCGGTTTCCTACTGCGCAAAGTGCACTGCGCTTTGTGAATGGGCCGTAGTCTTATGGAACCTGTGAAGTGTCCCAGAAGGTTGCGGGGGAAGGAGAGGGGGGCCGAACCTCTGGCTCAGTTCTCAGCGGTGAACTGAGCCGGATGTGGGAGCGGGTACCTGTCAAAACCAGGTACCCCCTCGCCCCCAAAAAGTGCCAAATGTGGCAGCGGATTGGAGGGGGGAGGCAGACTAGCAGAGCTTCCCATTTTGGGTGGAGCTCCGCTTTAACCATGCAGATTTTTAAATTTATACAGTTACCACATGTTCTTCTCTATGGTTATGGCTATATTTATGGCTATATGAATATTACAGTATTACAGTATCAGAGGTGCATTGTTACAAAAAATACATAACAAAGGTACCATCTTACACACACAATACAGAACATAACTATGTTAAAAATGACAAGTAATGATGAGTAAATTACAAATTACAAAATACAACTAGGTAAAAAAAATAACACTATGGTAAAAATTATAGAATAATGCTATGTTACCAGAGGTGCCTGGTTACAAAGAAAAAATAATACAGCATTATGAAAAGTTTAAAAATATGTTTAAAAAAGGCAAAAATTATTGGAGGCTCTTTCTTATGAAAACAGAAAAGCCACATTAACTGAGGATTTTCAGTAATATTGCACGTGGCCATGTTACCAAAGGTGTCTTGTAACACATACACAATGGAACTTTACAAATGTTATGTCATCAGAGGTACATAATTACAAAACAAGACAGAATAACATAGTTTTTTATTTTTACTTTTTTTAAAAAAAAATTTTCTGACACCATCCACTGCCCTACTGACACCATGCTGCACATACTAACCAATGCTGTACACTCCACACTCCTCACCTGCACATTCTACCCACCATCATACACTCTGCACTCCTTTCCTGCACATATTACCCACCTCCATAGAGGGGTGGGGTGTGGAGTGTATGTCAGTGGGTAGTATGTGCAGGAGAGGAGTGTACTGTGTATGGCGGTGGGTGGTATTTGTGTAGCACCCTCCTAGGTAGGTGCTAGAGGGTGTATATCGTTTTTGGCTTGTCTGCTTAACAGAGAGCAGTGATTGATTAGTGAGGTCTGCTCAGTGTGCTCTGGTGCGGCTCATGCTGTCTTGATGTTTCACACTGATCCAATAGCAAGAGGGCATATTGGACAGTGGGAGGAAACCTAGCAGGTGAGAGCATGGATGCAGATACAGCTCTGGTCAATTAGAAAGGGAAGAGCCCAAGGAATAATGGGTGCCTGTATTTAAGTCTGAGGGGCACATGGGCTCGGGGTTCCAGTCCAGCCCACCTCTAAGGAGAGAGGTTCAGGTGGGGAGGAGGCGGCTGCATCTCCCCAGAAAAGGCTGCCATGCAGCCTTGGGTGCCTGACCTGAGAGGGCCTGAAGCCTGAAAGCTACAACCCAGGGTTCCTGTGCAAGCTGAATGAGGGAAGTCTATGGATCTGGTCTTATGTCAGTGGGATACAGTGTCAGTTGGAAGGAGGCTACCAGCCGTCCCTGGACATAGAAACATAGAAACATAGAAAAGTGACGGCAGAAAAAGACTGAGTAGTCCATCGAGTCTGCCCCTTTTTATTTATTTATTTTTATTTATTTATTTATTTATTTTTTTATATATTTTTTTTTTACATTAACCTTGTTGTTTGACTATAGATTTATGTTTATCCCAAGCATGTTTAAAGCCATTTACTGTTGACTGTCTCACAACCTCTGTTGGTAGTTTATTCCAATCATCAACCACCCTTTCAGTAAAATAATACTTTCTAAGATTAGTTTTGAACTTCCCCCCAGTTAGTTTGAGGTCATGTCCCCGTGTTCTTGATTTTGGTTTCATATTGAAAAGACTGCCCTCCTGAACCTTATTCACCCCCTTGATGTATTTAAAGGTTTCAATCATGTCTCCCCTCTCCCTTCTTTCCTCCAGACTGTACATATTAAGTTCCTGAAGTCGCTCTTGATATGTTTTATCCCCCAGACCTTTCACCATTTTTGTTACCCGTCTCTGAACTCGTTCTATTTTATCAATATCTTTTTGTAAGTGTGGTCTCCAGAACTGGACACAGTATTCTAAGTGAGGTCTCACTAAAGATCTATATAGAGGAATCAGAACCTCCTTCCTCCTGCTGGTGATCCCTCTACTGATACATCCCAGAATTCTATTTGCTTTTCCCACTGCCTGGTTACACTGTTTGCTCATTTTGCAATCATCTTGTGGACATTTTGTGAGTGCTGCTGAAATCCCCCTCTGGTCCTAGAAGTCAGCATATTGAGTGTGAGCTGGGTCAGTACTTTTTTTATTTTTACTACTTTATATTTTTCATTTATTTTTTTTACAACTTAATTTTTTAGTATTTTTTTCACAATGACTGGGGTGGGGGTAGTGGATAGTGTCAGTAGTTTTGGTTTTTATTATTTTATTATCTGTTACTTTTTACCATTTTTTTTATTATTTTCTACAAAATATTTTTTTTCACAGTGCTTCTGGGGAAGGGAGTCGGGGGTATGGCGCAGTGGACAGTGTCAGTAGGGCAGTGAATAGTGTCAGTAGTTTTTTACTTGTATGTTTTTATTTTTCTGCAATTGAATTTGTTTTATTTTGGGGGGGGGGGATTAGGGGGTTGGGGTAGTGGAAAGTGTCGGTAGGGCAGTGGGGGTGTGGGGGCGGGGTTCAGTTATTTTTTTACAATTTTTTACGATTTTTTTTTTTATTTAATTTTTCTATTATGTATTGTATTTTTTTATCAGCCTCGTTAGGTGGCTTTTGTGAGACATCAGGGGTCTAAAAAGACTCCTGACATCTCCCCTTTGAGACACAGAAAGAAACTGAGGACACAGATTCCCCAGTCCCTTTCTCAGCAGCCTCAGCAGTGAAGATGAATGGACAGGAGACAGAGGCTCTTCTCCATTCATAAACTGAAGTAGAGTATACACAGGTTATTCTGCTCAGTTATCAGAGGAAACAGGAGCGATAGCGATTACTCACTATGTCCAATTCAGAAAAGGAAGGAGCCAGTAAATTACATATTTACCAGCCCCTTCCTCCGCTCTCCAACCTGACACATCCCCCACAGCAGCTGGCAGGTGAGGAGGGAAGCCAGCTGTGGGGGGGACAAGGGGGGGGCAGGAGGAGCACGAAACAGGAGCTGGAGAAACACACCAGGAGCTGGAGGAGGAGGACACGGTGGGGTCCGGAGGAGGAGGACACAGAGGGGCTCGGAGGAGAAGGAGGAAACAGAGGGAGGCCAGTGGAGAAGGAGGACAGTCAGGGATAACAGATCATTACCATAAGGGATGATCAGTTCAGTTGGAGGGACAGCTGCAAGCACCGATCCTGTATGTCATTTCAGCTGACAGCCACGGGAGGGACAGGAGCAGAAGCGGCTGTCAGCTGCTTCACTGAAGGCTATACAGGGAGATCAGTGCTTGCAGCTGTCCCTCCCACCTCAAGGATCATCCCCCACTGTCATTCCCCATCAGGAGATCATCCATGTGTGCAGTGCAAGTCACAAAAAGGCCCCCCCGCTGGGGGCCCATGTGCAGTGAACACCCTGCACACATGGATGATATGCCACTGGGCATAGGACACACCCTTGCCACGCCCCCTTAAAGGAGAATTACTCAAAAAAATAATTAGTTAAACCCTCAAGTGCTTTTTTTACCACTACTACACTGGCTTTTGAAATTTACGAATGCAGCCATTTAGAAATCAGATAAAAAGTTTAACAACTGGGAAACGCTTTTTGAAAGATACATGGTGCATTTTATATATAACTATACAGAACAGACCAAAATGAGGGGCAGAGGGGGAGGAAAGAGGGGCAGAGGGACTTTGTTCCAAATCAGGGACAGTCCTTCGTAATCAGGGACAGTTGGTAGTTGATAGAGAGTCTAATAGCACATGTCTTGCTATGGAAAAGCTGCTACAAACCCAGAGCAGAATACAGGGATTACTAGGTGAGTGCTCCTTTGTTTAATAGTTTACTATTGTTGCCCATAGCTTCTGGATGGATATATATATATATATATATATAGATATATATATATATATATATATACTGTATATATCTAAAACATAGTTGTCAACAGTTCAAAAACGTTTTTAGTGTGTCCAGAAAGCAGCTGTAGGTGGCGCATGTCCTTTAATTAGGAGCGGAGCATTCATTTTGTTGGAAAAGCAACAGCAATCTGCATACAGTGCCTTGAAAAAGTATTCATACCCCTTGAACTTTTCCACATTTTGTCATGTTACAACCAAAAATGTAAATGTATTTTATTGGGATTTTATGTGATAGACCAACACAAAGTGGCACATAATTGTGAAGTGGAAAGAAAATGATAAATGGTTTTCAAATTTTTTTACAAATCAATATCTGAAAAGTCTGGCGTGCATTTGTATTCAGCCACCTTTACTTTGATATCCCTAACTAAAGTCTAGTGGAACCAATTTCCCTCTGAAGTCACCTAAATAGTAAACAGAGTCCACCTGTGTGCAATTTAATCTCAGTATAAAGACAGCTGTTCTTTGAAGCCCTCAGAGGTTTGTTAGAGAACCTTAGTCAACAAACAGCATCATGAAGGCCAAAGAACACACCAGGCAGGGATAAAGAGATAGGGATGAAGTTGCGTAGAAGTTTAAAGCACGGTTAGGATATAAAAAAATCCCAAGCTTTGAAAATCTCACGGAGCACTGATTACAGTTGAATATAATTTTTATTTGTTCTCAAGCACAAGGCAAAAATGTACAGTCTCAATTCTGCTCAGGTTACGCAAACACATATGTTTTGAAAATGAAAATATGACATAATGACTTATAGCTTACAGTAGTTGACAGACATGTCATTGATGAACAGTATGAATAAAAGAATGTATGAACAAATGTGGGGGGTTGTACACATCTCACTTAGGTGTTAGGCCTGAGAATTTAGAAATAAACCCCCCTCCTGTTGATCTGGCTAGTGGCTAGGAAGGGTTAACCTAATCCTGCACACCTACTGAAACACATACAGGAAGGTAAACCAGAAATTAGCAATATTAAAAAAAAGAAAAAAACACGACAAGAAAAAGAAAGATGAAGGGTAGGGGAAAAGAGAGATGGGGGTCCACACGTC
>BLSH010270606.1:374634-395042 GCA_018402905.1 Glandirana rugosa | reverse complement strand
GGTGAGCTGCTGACTAAATTCACTTGCCATACACACGACTATCTTTTACAGTATTTCCGCTAAGTGGCATCTCAGAGATGCGTTGCTTAATTTGTCCGTGTTTGGCAAATCATGAAAAGAGGAATTACTCACAGCCAACATGGCCATTTTGATAAAACCCCCATCAGAAACTGGCTTACCATGTATTGCTATGCACAGTGAAATTTCAAAGCTGGCGGTTGCCAGATAATTTGTTTTAGAAAGATAGTTGCAAAAACTACGATACAGGCAATGATATTTCTTCAATTTTCCATCAAGAAACTTTTTCCTTTCAGCTTCACCAAGTACGGCAACACTTTTGTGGTTGGTATCAAAGTGATGTCTGACACTTGATGTGCGAGATACAACACTTTCACTACACAGAATACAACGCTTTCCCATTGCGTTCAATCACTCCAAATGACAGTGTCCAGGTCTCTTGGAATGCTATTCCACAATCTGTTTTCAGTTTTTTGATGTACTCATTTTTGGGTGTTCAAGTCTACAAAAACACAAAACGTATTAAAAAAAAAGACGGATGAAGCACCCAATAGACATCTATCTGTACCTATACCAAAAATATTTTTGTCACATTTCACAAAAAATATGTAATAAACGCATAATTGTAGAAGAGCAACTCACGTTTTTGTAGATAAGCGTAAATCGTCCAACATCCTGTGAAACAACAAGGTGCGCTGTACTGCTGCTGACAACGTTCTGCTGGGCCTGGAAGCCGCTGTAGATTCCACAATAACTGTAGAGAAGAATCCAAGAGAGTGGGCTGGAATGAAAAAAAATTTTATTAGGCCATTGGTATCCAAACTGGGCATGGGGACCAGATGTGACCCTTAGCAGCTCACGTTTTTGTAATGTGGATAGATATAAGCGTACATTGTCCAACATCCTGTGAAACAACAAGGCACACTGTGCTGCTGCTGACACAGCTCTGCTGGGTCTGGAAGCCGCTGCAGATTCCACATTGACTGTAGAGAAGAATCCAGGAGAGAGGGCTGGAATGAAAAAAACGTTTTTTGTCATTGTTGTCCATAGAGACACAGGTAACTACCATAATATATATATTGCCACCTTAAGGTGATTTGGACTTAGGGCCAATTGGTCTCCAAACTGCAGCAAGATGTGGCCCTTTCCTTGCTTTTATTAGGCTCTTGGGGCATGGTTTTATTCATTGATACCTGCAATAGGGCAAATTCTCCCCACTCACACCAATGATGGGGCACAGTTCCTCCCAATTACACCTAAAATGGGTCAGTATTCCCCCAATGACACCAATGATGGGGCGCAATTCCTCCCAATGACACCAATGATGGGGCATAATTCCTCCCAATTACACCAATGATGGGGCGCAATTCCTCCCAATTACACAAATGATGGGGCGCAATTCCTCCCAATTACACCAATAATGGGGCACAATTCCATCCAATTACACCAATGATGGTGCGCAATTCCTCCCAATTACACCAATGATGGGGCACAATTCCCCCAATGACACCGATGATGGGACACAATTCCTCACAATTACACCAAAGATGGGGCACAATTTCTCCCAATTACACCAAAGATGGGGCACCAAAAATCAGAGAGGCCCTGAGCAGGGTGGAGCAAGATGGCTGCTACTCACGGAGTTGAAGTCCTTCAGGCAAATGTGGAGGGTGAGGGTCACTGCTTTTCTATCCCCAGAGAGCAGGCCAGGTGTAGAGGAGGCAGGGAGAGCCAGGCTGGTCGTGGCCGGGTGGAGCAAGATGACTGCGATTCACCACTCTGGAGCCTGATCCAAGAGTCAGCCGTCCTGTGGTTGTGGAGGTGAGTCAATCCGCTATGCTGGACCGACAGATAAGCTGCAGGGACTGTGTGGAGAGCGATGCAGGCAGGCAATGAGGGAAAGGACCAAGTCCAGACTGGCACGAGCTCCTCAACAGCACGTCCTCTCTGATCTCCCGCCCTCCGAGACAACTTGATTTCCATCTGCACATCACCACTGGCCCCAGAGACCACGCCCACCTCAGACATGTCACCGCTTGCCCTGCCTAGACCTGTGGGAGATGTAGTTTGAGGGGGTGAGGCATGAAGGAAGCAGGTTGCTCAGTGTCAATATGTGATTTTATCTTATTCCCTGGCGTGCTCACAGAGAGGGCTCGGCGTGCAGGCTGTGGCACGCATGCCATAGGTTCGCCATCACTGGTCTATCACATAAAATCTCAATAAAATACATTTACATTTTTGATTGTAACATTTCAAGATGTGAACAATTTCAAGGGGCATGAATAATTTTTCAAGGCACTATACATACTGTGCATAAGAGAACATGTAGTTCGTGAAACACGTCAATCTTTCTCTGCCTATCCACCGTTGGGGTCTGTGTCTGTACTGCACTTTGATGTTTTGGATGACAATTCAATACATTTTCCTACTTTTTTAAAGCTATTTAGAGTGCGGTTAAATTCCCTTTCTATTACTGTACATAATGTGATTGTGTATATGCATTATAGCTGTCTATGCCAGCAGGTGGTGCTGTAATATTATAGAGTATAGTACATGCATTCTATGATATAACAGGATGTATTGTCTATCTATGTTATATGCACTTGTTTGTTGTTTCTTTTCCTATTCCATTATAAAGACATTATGTAAGACATGTTCTGATATTTCTCCATGAAAGTAAAGCGTATTTACTGTATACAAGAAGCTTCCAGCGCATGATTCAGTACTCTGACAACATGTTATTGGTTCCAGGCACCCAGCACCACCCAGCGCACCTAGCAGGCACCCGGGCAGTGAAGAGAATTCTGCAAGTCTGTGAGTACTATGTGCTATTGAAAGATGGCAAGTGGTTCAGATGTGAAGTTTGCAATAGCAGAGCAGAACAATGCCAATTACCAGCTGTGGAGGTTTAAGCTAGAGATAATTCTCTACAAGGATGACTTGTGGCAAGTGTTGAATACAGACAGACCCACAAACGGAGAGATAGAGGATTGGGACATCAAGGATAGGCAGGCTAAAGCAACCATAAGCTTACTAGTGGAAGATGACCAGCTTATCCACATAAGAATAGAGAAAACAGCCAAAGGTATGTGGACTTCATTGCAAAAATTGCATGAACATTCAAGTCTGAACAGTAAGTTGTTTTTGCTACAAAAGATGTATAATATGAGACTAGAAGAAGGCCAGCAAATGTGTGAGCACGTGAAAGTTATGCTAGAGATCATAGAGCAGCTACATGCCATCAGAGGACATCAAAGATAACCATATTGTCACCCCTGCTCCTCTGAAGCCTTCCAGAGACATATACGGCTCTTATTAATGCTTTAGAAACCATACTCCAGCAAGAGCTGATGCTAGAATATGTCAAAGGGAAATGAATCGATGAATATGACAGAAGGGAAGAAAATAAGCACCATAATGACAAAGCTCTTAAGATGTACAAATGCACAAAGCACAACAAAGAAAGCAGAGCCTATTTTTGGTGTAAAAGGACCGGTCACTTAAAAAAGGACTATTCTATCTGGAAAGCAGAGCAGCAAAAGCAACAGCTATCCACAAAAAAAGTCAAAGCAGCCTCAAAGGAAGCTGCAGACACTTCATGGAATGGCACCTTTAAAGTGACACAGTTCGGCAAGCCACACTGCTGATGCATAGACTCAGGAGCGACAAGCCACATGACTAGCGATGAGACCTTCTTCACAAACATTGATTACAGTGCAAAAGACAACGTTTTCCTAGCACACAGGAAAAGCATCACTGCTGAAGGTAAAGGCCAGGGCTTCCTAAAATGCATTACACCACAAGGCAAGCAGAGTATCCTTGTAAAGAAAGTATGTTCCAGAACTAGAAAGCAGCCTTCTATCAGTGAAAAGTCTTGCAAACACCGGTCCCCCAGTTAAATTCCAGGGTGATGAATGCACAATTCACAATAATAAGGGATTCCTTGCAAAAGGAAAACTGAATGATCACCTGTACAAGCTCATCACCACAGACCAGCAAGCCAATATAGTCTCTAATGACCTACACAGCAAATGCATTCACAGAAGTCCAGAAGCTATACAGGACATTATACAGTTGTATGCAAAGTTTAGGAACCCCTGACAATTTCCATGATTGTCATTTATAAATATTTGCATGTTTGGATCAGCAATTTAATTTTGATCTATCAAATAACTGAAAGACATAGTAATATTTCAGTGGTGAAATGAGGTTTATTGGATTAACAGAAAATGTGCAATATGCATCAAAACGAAATTAGACAGGTGCATAAATTTGGGCACCCCAACAGAAAAATCACATCAATATTTAGTAAAGCCTCCTTTAGCAGAAATAACAGCCTCTAGACGCTTCCTATAGCCTGTAATGGGTGTCTGGATTCTGGATGAATGTATTTTGGACCATTCCCCCTTACAAAACATCTCCAGTTCAGTTAGGTTTGATGGTTGCCGAGCATGGACAGCCCACTTCAAATCACCCAACAGATGTTCAATGATATTCAGGTCTGGGGACTGGGATGGCCATTCCAAAACATTGTACTTGTTCCTCTGCATAAATGCCCGAGTACATTTTGAGCAGTGTTTTGGGTCGTTGTCTTGTTGAAATATCCAGCCCCAGCGTAACTTCAACTTTGTGACTGATTCCTCAACATTATTCTCAAGAATCTGCTGATATTGAGTGGAATCCATGTGACCCTCAACTTTAACCAGATTCCCAGTCCCGGCACTGGCCACACAGCCCCACAGCATGATGGAACCTCCACCAAATTTTACTGTGGGTAGCAAGTGTTTTTCTTTGAACGCTGTGTTCTTTTGCCACCATGCATAACGCCCCTTGTTATGACCAAAATTAAGCTAGCTTGTCCAAATGTGCATTTGCATACCTCAAGCGACTCCGTCTGTGGCGTGTGTGCAGAAAAGGCTTCTTTCGCATCACTCTCCCATACAGCTTTTCCCTGTGCAAAGTTTGCTGAATTGTTGAACGATGCACAGTGACACCATCTGCAGCAAGTTGATGTTGTAGGTCTTTGGAGGTGGTCTGTGGGCTGCTTTTGACCGTTCTCACCATCCTTCGCCTTTGCCTTTCCAATATTTTATGTGGCCTGCCACTTCTGGCCTTAACAAGAACTGTGCCTGTGGTCTTCCATTTCCTCACTATGTTCCTCACAGTGGACACTGACAGCTTATATCTCTGCAATAACTTTTTTTAGCCTTCCCATAAACCAAAATGTAAAACAATCTTTGTTTTCAGGTCATTTGAGAGTTGTTTTGAGGCCCCCATGTTGCCACTCTTCAGAGGAGAGTCAAAGAAAACAACAACTTGCAATTGGCCACCTTAAATACCTTTTCTAATGATTGGATGCATCTGTCTATAAAGTTTAAGGCTTAATGAGCTCACCAAACCAATTGTGTATTCCAATTAATCAGTGCTAACTAGTTACAGGTATTCAAATCAACAAAATGACAACGGTGCCCAAATTTATGCACCTGTCTAATTTTGTTTTGATGCATATTGCACATTTTCTGTTAATCAAATAAACCTAATTTCACTACTGCAATATTACTGTGTCCTTCAGTTATTTGATAGATCAAAATGAAATTGCTGATCCAAACACCCAAATATTTATAAATGACAATCATGGAAATTGTCAGGGGTTCCTAAACTTTTGCATACAACTGTAAATAGAGACTTGTCAGAAGATTTGTCAATAGAGCCTTGCAAAGTGCTCATGAGATGCAAGTGCTGCATAGAAGCAAAAGCCACACGTACTCCCCTTTCACAGGCATCTGAAAGAAAACCTACCCACCCCCAGCAGCTCATACACAGTGATGTATGCGGTCCAATGAAAACTCCCACTTCAGGCGGGAACAGATATCTACTGACTTTCATTGATGATTATTCCAGGTACACAACTACTTCTCTGATGAAATACAAGAATGAAACATTAGAGAAACTTCAAGTGTTCGTTGCCATGTCTAGCAACTAATTCCAATGCAAACCGGGAATAATATGCACCGACAATGGTGGAGAATACATAACCAAAGTAGTAGCCTCATACCTGAAGAGACAAGGAATAGTACACCAGACAACTGCACCATACACTCCTGAACACGGTGTAGCAGAAAGGAAAAATCGCACTCTTATAGAAATGGCCAGAACAGACTACCCTCAAAAGAGATTAAAAGTACTCCATTTGACATGTGGCATTGATCAAAGCCTAGTATAGGGCACATCAGAGTGTTTGGATGTAAAGCATATGCCTATATTCCAAGTGAAAAGCGATCCAAGCTGGAGAACAGAGCCATAGAGGGCATTCTAGTAGGCTACAGAAAGCAAACTAAGAGTTACAGAATCCTACACCCAAAGACTGACAAAGTGACAATAAGCCATTGTATTTATTTTGATTAAAGCTCATCACCAGAAACACCAATCCCTGAAAACTGTGAAGTGAATATGCCCAACAAACCAGAAGAAAAGGTCAGAAAAGAAAAAATCAGAACAAGAGGTAGAATTCACAATGCCTAAACCAAGTTTCCCACCAGATCCTGCTGAACTGTCTGAAGTCAGAAGATCCAATCTGACTACAATGGGGATACCACCCTGCAAGCTGTCATACACTGTCAAAACACACAGCATACTTGAACCAACATCCTGGGAAGACATAGAAAAACTGCCAAAATGTGAAGCCAATAAATGGAGGCAGGCAGCAGCAGAAGAATTAAAATCATTTCAAGAAAATAAAACCTGGACACTCACAGAGCTCCCTCTTAACCGCAAAACTATAGGAAGTAAGCAGACTTTCAAAGTAATGTAAGACGCAGAAGGGAATATTCACAAATATTCATTCATGCTTTTGTAAATATATACCATCTGCTTTCTCAATCATCAATCTACATATCAATCTTTTTAACAACCATTAGCTATTCTGTATGCTGTGTACCGGTATTTACATCTATCCAAATACTAAAAGATATGTGATAAATGTCACACTTCATTTTTGCTTATATATAATGACATGTTGTTACTATTATCAATAGATTATACAGTTTGCCTGTCATATACCCTGAAGAAGGAACAAAATTCCGAAACATGTTGGGACATTCAGCATAATCATTGGCAGTGTGAAAGCTGCACCTCTTGATCTACCGTGATGTTATACTAGCTGTTTAACCACTTGCCGACGGCTGATCGGCATTTGACGGCGACAGAGTGGCTCTGTAACGCGGATCGCTGTCATATGACGGCCGCGAGATCACGCCCAGTGAGAGCTTGTGCGCGCCGCCGGAGGTGCGCCCGCGCGCTCACTGTGTTCGGGGAGGGCCAGGGAGCGGGTGCGGCGGATTCGATCTCCGCCGGCCACCCGCGATGCCCCCCCGGAGTGAAAGAACGGAGGTCCGTGTAAGTAAACATGGACCTCTGTTCTGTGAGGGGGGAAGGGCTGTGATCACAGCCTTCCTCTACACAGAAGCTGTGATCGCTTCCCTTCCCCAGCTAGGGCAGTCCCCCCACAGTTAGAACACGCCCAGGGAACACAGTTAACCCTTAGAGAGCCCCCTGCAGGTTAACCCCTTCACTGCCAATGGCATTTACACAGTAATCAGTGCATTTTTAAAGCACTGATCGCTGTATAAATGCCAATGGTCCCAAAAAAGTGTCAAAATGTTCCGACATGTCCGCTGAAATATCGCAGTACCGCTAAAAATCGCAGATCGCCGCCATTACTAGTAAAAAATAAAAAAATAAATAAAAACCCCAGAAATGAATTCTCATCATCCGTAAGCGCAACCACTTTTGCGCAAACCAATCAATAAACGCAGATTGCGATTTTTTTATCACAAATATGAGGAAGAATATAAATCGGCCAAAACCGATGAAAAAAAATGTTTTTTTATATTTTTTTTTTTGGATTTGTATTTTAGCAAAAAGTAAGAAATTTAGTTTTTTTTGCAAAATTGTCGCTCTTCTTTTGTTTATAGCGGCGATCAGAAATGACGCAGCGGTGATCAAATACCACCAAAAGAAAGCTCTATTTGTGGGAAAAAAAGGACGCAAATTTTGTTTGGGTACAACGTCGCACGACTGCGCAATTTTCAGTTAAAGCGACGCAGTGCCGAATCTCAAAAAGGGCTCCGGTCCTAAAGTGTGAAATCCTTCCGGGGCTGAAGTGGTTAATGTAATGTATAGCTACATAGGTCATTGATTTTATGACAATCTTTGTATCATTGTTTTTTAACTAATATTATGTAATAAAATAGTAATACGTTTATATAAATCCTTTACTCCTCCTTATTTGGGATAACCACTGCATTTAAAGTCCCGGGGGTAATTTGGTCTCTCGAATATTCACAAATACAAAGCCAGACTAGTTGCCAAGGGTTACTCCCAGAAATTTGGTGACGATTACGATGAAACATTCAGTGAATGAAGTACAGTACTTACTAGAGATTCACAAGCAGTAAAGCAAACCCC
Source organism: Glandirana rugosa (assembly GCA_018402905.1). NCBI lineage: Eukaryota > Metazoa > Chordata > Amphibia > Anura > Ranidae > Glandirana > Glandirana rugosa. The sequence continues at coordinate 386,558 of BLSH010270606.1, read as the reverse complement.
TGTCTCTACCCCAAGAATCATGAAGACAGATAGATATACATCCTCATCTATGCCAATGACATTATAACTTGTTTTGAACAAGATTACAATCAGTTCACAAGCTGAAAGAAAATTTTGAAATAAAAGAACTAGGGAACATTAGCTACTATCTGGGAATCCAAATAGAGAGAGAAGATGGAAGTTATCTTCTCAAACAATCTCAGAAAATCTCAGAAATCTTGGAAAAATTCCATATGCAAGATGCAAAGGAAGTGAAAACTCTAATGGAACCAGGCTATCCAAAGAGCAACGAATCATAAAACTTGCTATCCAACAATGACATATATTGCAGAGCAAAACAATGCATCTCTCAGAGCAGTGGAATTTAGGTGAAGGCTGGAAGTTGCAATCTGGGTGCCTGGGTTGTGGTGTCCTCCCATCCACCAAAAGACAAAATAGTCATCGGAAAAAGACAGCTGGCAACTCCATAGTCCTCAAATATTTTATTTTGCCATACCAGTGAGTACACAGACAGTGGCAAATGCGTTTTGGCGATAAGCCGTGTTCACAGCACACATGTGAATAATAAAATGAACATATATATACAAAAATATCAATAATGATTTCCGCCCCTCCTTTAATTACCAACACATTTAATTGAACAATCAGTGATTAATCACAAAATATCAACAGGTGTAATGCTGACAGGAGGATGGGAAGTAATACCTAATACAACTCCTAGTGGAATAAAATAAAATAAAATAATCCCATGTTGATATATATGTAGTAAAGGAAAAAGGTACATCCATAGAAAAATATTCTAAAATATGCGTAACGATATGCACATACACACAGGTCAAAATGGATGAAAGCTATTTGGGAGACAAATCTACATCGTAGCGGTGTTTCATTCCCTTGGATACTCTCGTTTGGAGACTGAATTTTCACCACACCTCACGTAACAAGAGTTTGGGGTGTGTATCCCCACCGCGAGAATCTATTTAACCCTTTACAAACCTAAAAAGTGAAAAGATGCCATATTCCCACCATGTTCATACTTAAAATGTTTGGATACGTTCAGGGCTGGACTGGGACAAAAATTTGGCCCTGGACTTCATCCAGATCGGCCCAGGGCACATAAGGGTACAGTGCACATCAGGGCAAAGGGCCCAGGACACATCAGGGCACAGGACACATCAGGGCACAGCACATCAGGGTACAGCACATCAGGGCACAGAACATCAGGGCACATGGGGCACATCAGAGCACATTAGGGCACATCAGGACACATGGGGCACATGGAGCACATCAGGGCACATTAGGGCATATCAGGCACATTAGGGCACATCAGGCACCATCAGGGCACATTAGGGCACATCAGGCACCATCAGGGCACAGCGTGCACATTAGGACACATCAGGGCACATCAGGGCACAGTGTTTACCAGTGTATTTCTTGCAGAGTAGCGCGGGAAGCGGCTGTGTATTAAGTTTTCAGTCATGTCACACTGCTCCCCAGTAGCCCCGCCCCCTACTCTCTCCTCGTCCATCCCAGGTGATGTCACAAGCAAATTGGAATGGACGAGGAGAGAGGAGGTGGCAGGGCCGCCGGGGAGCAGCGTGACATGACTGACAGAGAACTTAATACACAGCTGCTCCCTGAGCTTCTCTGCAGCTGAATCCCGATCTACCCGTCACGGCGGTGATTGACGGGTAGATCGCTGGGGACTGTGAAGAAGAGGTCGGCCCACTGAGCCATCGGCACACCGGGGAAACTCCCGGTAGTCCCGATGGCCATTAAAGGCCTGGATATGTTAGATAGGTTTTTGTCACTCTTATAGGATGCCCCATGGACATTTTTACTAACTCTTGCTCTTAATGGTCCAGAGGTACAACCTACATATTGCTTATTGCATTTGCTGCACTCAATGGCATAGACCATGTTGTCTGTGCCACAATTAATATAATCACAGATAGAGACTTCTCGTCCAATGGCACATGAAACAACTGTCATATGCTGTCTAGAGTATCTGCTGCAAAAGCGACATGTAGTATTGCCACAAATGTATGATCCCATAGTGCTAAGCCAAGTTTTATTGTTTCTGCCAGACTCAAAGAGACTGGGAGACAGAATATTGCCTAATGTTTTGGCATGACGGCTTGAAAATGTACAGCCTTACATAATTATTGGTGCCAAATCATTATCTGTGGAGAGTATGTGATCAGACTCTTCTCCCTGGTAACCACGTCAACTTTACTATTTTGAATTCTCCCACGGCAAGCATTCTTCAAAAGGGTACAGTATGTCTATTCATTTTTCTCTGACGCTAGAAGGGCTGCTCTAGCAACATTCCATTTGTTTTATTGAAACCTTGAAGTAGTAATATTGCATTCTTTATTAAATGCTTCTTCAGTAGAGAACTCACCTATTGGAATTGATCGCTTGGTGTGTGCAGGATAGCAACTAGAAGCCAAAAGTAGCTAATTTCCCGCACAGTCCTTGCGATTTGTATGGGTTGTAACAATACCCTGGACAACATCCCCTGTTAATGTTATGTTCAAAAAATGAATAGTACCCTTGTGGCTGTCAGAACTAAATTCCAAATTGAGGGAATTATTGTTAACCCAAGATACAAAGGAGGCACAATCAAGAGGAACTATCCCAAACTAGGAGCAGATTGTCTATAAAACTACCGTACCATAGGATAGAACCTGCACATGGGTTGGCAACAAAGAAGAGAATATTCTCCTCCCACCAACCCATGTGCAGGTTCGCCAAGGACGGCGAAAAACGAGCCCCCATGGAGGCCCTCCCTACACTGCAAGTAGAAAACCCAGTCAAACATAAAATAATTACGTGTAAGAAGGAAATCAACTGCCATAACTAAGAGCTACATCATACATACTGTATTGTGTCAAATGGTGCTGGAGAGCTTTAATTGCAAGGTCATGGGGAATACACGAGTATAATTTTACATCTTATGTAAGCCACTGGTAACCGCTTTTCCACTCTATCTCCTGTATATGTTTCAATACTGATGAGGTATCTTTGATATATTCTGGTAACCTAGTGATCAATGGTTGCAGGTATTGGTCTATCCATGGCCCCAATTTTTCAAAAATTTGCATGTGTGGTGTTGGCGGCATACCGTAATCACCCTGCAGTATATACTCTCCCCTCAGTGGGGATGGGGCTGTCTGTTCAGCTTGTGGCTCTGGTGACAATGTGTACATTTTTGCATCATGCTCGATGTTGCAACACAAGGTAACTTCCTTTCGTCTCTTTCTCTTGTCCTACTCCTTTTGGTGGTTTTGTTCTGTTATACACATTTATACCAGTCCCTTACTGGTTACTTTTTTCATTAAACACATACTTTTTGCACGTAGCTGTATACCCAGGCTCAGACCTTCCACCAGTACGTTTCATTCACTTTCCTATTCACTTCCTTTCCCCTCCTGGACAAACACTGGGTTTATAGTATAATAACACATTAACAATTTATTATATAGCACTACACAGAATTTTCTATTTATTCCTAGATGCCCATGTTCACATACAATATACCATTGGCTGTCTCATGGGGATTTTATTCCCAGGTACATCTGTCTTCCATAATTTTCCTGTTAGTGCCATGGTTTTTGCCGCCTCAGCTCCCGGGAGAGACGTTGTCCAGTCTACCTTCTGTGCTCACGACCATATGTTATATTCATAGTCTATGTGTAAGTATGGGTAGAGGTTTCGGTTGTACTATCTCCCCCCTATATACATATTTTTTCATCTTGACTCATTATTCATTTATCTACATTTTTTAGACATTCTTTCTGCATTTGCTCCAGATGAATAGATATAATTCCATGAAACACGTTGAGCTTTCAGATCAGTGGCGGATGGTGTATGAGGGGTGCCTGGGCGCCACCTCCCCGTCGGCTAAAGAAGAAGAAAAAAAAAGTCAGCCCGCCCCCCTGCAGGTGGCGCCGGTGCATTGACTTTTTTTTTTTTCAGCTCCTTGGCTGTCACATGACAGCCAAGTAGTGAGCCTATTGGTCAGCCATTAAAAGCTATGTGGGTGCGCTGAACAGCCACACACGCATAGCTTGATTGTCTGTCCTGAGCCTCCGCTCAGTGTGATTGGATACGGTGGCCGCAGACGTGACTTCCACTCCCACAGAGACCATGACCGCCCGGGGACCGACGAGGGGGGACAGCACGCTCTCTGTATGCCAAATCTCTGCAGACTCAGCGAGCTCTCCGCATGCCGAATCTCTGCAACAATCCTGCTATTGGATGGGGTAAGTGTGGGGAGGGGATATCTGAAGTGTACCCCACCAGTGCTACTGACTGCAAACTGCCCCCACCTGTGCCACTGGCTGCAAACTGCCCCCACCTGTGTCACTGGCTGCAAACTGCCCCCACCCGTGTCACTGGCTGCAAACTGCCCCCACCCATGTCACTGGCTGCAAACTGCCCCCACCCGTGTCACTGGCTGCAAACTGCCCCACCTGTGTCATTGGTTGCAAACTGCCCCACCTGTGTTATTGGCTACATAACTGCCCCCACCTGTGTCACTGGCTACATAAATGCCCCCACCTGTATCACTGGCTACATAACTGCCCCCACCTGTGTCACTGGCTGCATAACTGCCCCACCTGTGTTATTGGTTGCAAACTGCCCCACCTGTGTTATTGGCTCCATAACTGCCCCCACCTGTGTCACTGGCTACATAACTGCCCCCACCTGTGTCACTGGCTACATAACTGCCCCCACCTGTGTTACTGGCTGCATAGCTGCCCCACCTGTGTTACTGGCTACATAACTGCCCCTACCCTTGTCACTGGCTGCATAACTGCCCCCACCTGTGTTATTGGCTGCAAACTGCCCCCACCTGTGTTATTGGCTGCATAACTGCCCCCACCTGTGTTATTGGCTGCATAACTGCCCCCACCTGTGTTATTGGCCGCAAACTGCCCCACCTGTGTTATTGGCTGCATAAGTGACCCCACCGGTGATACTGGCTGCAATTTACCCCCTCCTGTGATACTGGCTGCAATTTACCCCCACCTGTGATATTGGCTGCAATTTACCCACATCTGTGATATTGGCTGCAATTTACCCCACCTGTGATATTGGCTGCAATTTACCCCACCTGTGATGCTGAGCTGTATACTGTGTCCAGTGATGCTGAGCTGTATACTGTATCCTGTGATGCTGAGCTGTATACTGTGTCCTGTGATGCTGAGCTGTATACTGTGTCCTGTGATGCTGAGCTGTATACTGTGTCCTGTGATGCTGAGCTGTATACTGTGTCCTGTGACGCTGAGCTATATACTGTGTCCTGTGACACTGAGCTATATACGGTGTCCTGTGACGCTGAGCTGTATACTGTGTCCTGTGACTCTGAGCTGTATACTGTGTCCTGTGACACTGAGCTATATACTGTGTCCTGTGACGCTGAGCTGTATACTGTGTCCTGTGATGCTGAGCTGTGTACTCATGACACAATATGTGGAACACAGGGGATTCTATAAGGGGTGGGGCTTATTAGAAGTAGGAGGGGTCAAAAAGGAAGGGCGGGGCCTGGCGCCCCCCCATCCAAAAACGTCACCAGCTGCCACAGTTTCAGATGCTATATCCACATGTATACAATATGGATTCTTAACCACTTCCCGATCGCCGTATGCAAAATGACGGCCTGGAAGTGGCTTAGTTATCCTGACTGGACGTCATATGAAGTCCTCAGGATAACAAGCCACCGCGCACCCTGGGGGGCGCGCATCGCAGCGATCGGTGGTGTGGGAGGTCAGTCTGACCCCCCGCAATACCGATCTCGGTAAAGCGATTCGATCTGAAGCACTTTACCATGTGACCAGCCGTGACCAATCACGGCTGGTCACAGTGTAACACAGGAAAGCCGTTTATCTGCAGACCTGAGGAGTGGAGAGCCGATCAGCTGCTCTCCTGACAGGAAGGGTTTGTGCTGATGATTTATCAGCACAGCCCTCCCTCGGATCGCCACCCTAGACCACCAGGGAGCCTGCCCAGGGACCACCAGGGATGTGCCCACCCAGGACCACCAGGGAGCCGACCAGGGAACACCAGGGAGCCAATCTGGACCACCAGGGAGACCCCCCTAGACCACCAGGTAAGAGACATAGTGCCCAATGTGGATGGCACTCAGTGCCACCTTCAGATGCCACCCTAGACCACCAGGGAATGAGCCCCTATCAGTATATATGCCCACCAGTGCCCCTATCAGTGCTTACCAGTGCCCCTATCAATGCATACAAGTGCCACATATCGGTGCCCACCATTGCCACCTACCAGTACCCACCTATCAGTGCCCATCAGTGCCACCTATCAGTGCCCAGTGCCGCCTATGAGTGCCAATCAGTGCTGTCTATGAGTGCCCATTAGTGCCGCTTAGCAGTGTCCATCAGTGATGCATATCAGTGCCCATCAGTGCTGTATATCAGTGCCACCTATCAGTACCCATCAGTGCTGCTCATCAGTGCCGCCTAACAGTGCACATCATTGCTGCATATAAGTGCCTCATTATCAGTGCCACCTCATCAGTGCCGCCTCATCAGTGCCAATCAGTACTGCCACATCAGTGCCCGTCAGTGTAGCCTCATCAGTGCCCACCAGTGATGGAGAAAATTTACTTATTTACAAAGTTTTGTGACAAAAATAGAGAATTTTTTTTTTTTCAAAATTTTCGGACTTTTTTTATTTGTAGCGCAAAAAATAAAAACCGCAGGGGTGATAAAATACCACCAAAAGAAAGCTCTATTTGTGGGAACAAAATGATAAAAAAATCTGTTTGGGTACAGCGTCACACCACTGCGCAATTGTCATTCAAAGCGCAACAGCACTGAAAACTGAAAATTGGTCTGGTAGTAAAGTGTTCTAAGTGCATAGTATTGAAGTGGTTAATCTCTTTTTACAACTGTTTTGGCTGTGGTTGCCTACATTAATCATGTTGGGTTATAATCAATACAATAATATGGATTAATGAAATTTGCATATTGCAAGCCTTATACCACTATCATGTCTGTTTATATATATATATATATATATATATATATATATATGTATATATATATATATATATATATATATATATGAACTTATCAGTTACTATTCATTTATCACTTGCATTTGTGCTATGATTCTATGTGTATTGTTACATGAAATAAATACATTTTTACAAATACATAGTGTCCATTTTACTTTCCTGCTGCATGCTTCATTTAAAGTCCCAACCTTTTCCTTTTGCAATTTTTTCCAAAAGGGAGCCAATGCCTGCAACTATTGGTCTCCCCTGTACAGGAGTAACATCCTTATGTAATTTGAGCATGTGATGAAAAATGGGAACCTTGGGGAAATCAATCATTAGAAATTCTGCAACCTTGGAGTTTAACACTCCCATCTCCACACCCGTGTCCAACAGATAATTGCTTGAACACAGGTGTGGGATCGGCATCAAGGACCTGATATGTGATGTTATTCTGCAGTTGACGCAATGCCTCTGCTCTGTAGTCACTGTCATTCAGAACCATGACTGAGCCGCCCTTGTCAGCCTCCCATATGACCAGATCAGTGCGTGATTTAAGACTGACAACAGCAGATCTTTCTAAAGGAGTTAAATTATCTCTTCTGCTGAATGGCCGGGTCGTGGCTCCATTTCCAAGTTTAATTAGATCCTGCTCTACTAGAGCCTGAAACGTTTCTATGGCTGAGTTTCTAGAGTTAACCGGATAAAAATATCTATCTGGTTTACAAACAGAATCTTTCACAATACTGTACATACCCCCATGTGGATTCAGATTGGAGCCCTTTCTAGATCCAGATCTACCAATATGGTCTTGAAAATTAAAAGTAACATTTGACATCTCCTGTGGTACATCTTTCTGAGAAGCTACAAGTGAATCCACGGGAAAAGAGAAATGCTTTCTCAAGTTCATATTCTGTATGATTCCCTTATAAACAATCAGAAAATTGTACGAAAAATACCACTTTCGAATTTGAATTGGATCGTTAATGCAGAGCTTTCGAGAGCCGATCAGGACAGTTCATCTGATTGTACGATTTTCGTTTAATTGGTACAGTTGTCCTTTGAAAATGCAATACAAATACATTGCAACACATTACATCACTTCCGAATTTTTATTCTATCGTACGAGAATTTTCGTGACTCTTCAGATTCAATCTGAGATTAGCATGCAAAAAAAAAAAATGGACGATCATTCGTCCGATAATCTCATCATGTGTACCGTTCATTAGACAGTAGAGACATTTCTGCAGGTGTTAAAGACACATGTGAAAGATTAACAACATTAGTAACAGAGTGTGTTGTATGTATCACCTGTCTCAGTCTCTTATGCTCCTTGTTTGTCGCGAGTCCCCCTCCTTGTTTTTCTCTTCCTTTTTGCTTTCTGGCTTTGTTCTGTTTGTTCCCTGAAGTGCCTGGTTGTTTTTTTGACAATTCTTTGGTGAAGATTGATGAAACAGCACTCCTGGAATCAAATGACAGACCATCTCCCGTGGTGACCGAGTGCTCTGATTGGCAATCCAACATTTCAGGTGTGCTGAAGCTAACATGCCTCGGGCCCATCTGCTGTGATGTGTTGGAATGTGGTCTGTCAGTCCTATTACGAACATACACATTGCCTGTTTTATAGTTCTGTAGATCTCTCAAATACTTTTTTCTTTTTTTGTGCAAAATTTCAAGCTAAAATTAGACATATAAAATAGTATATACTCATGTGATAATGACATTGTATGTACAATTCATATATGAAAATCATGCATGCACATGTGTAGCAGCAAAAGTCTCCACTTACCCTCAAATGCAAAATTACACTTTAATAAAAAGGAAAGCGTCTAGTGCTTGAGAAAAAAGACCGAAAACACAGGGTCAGGGACTGAGGCGATCGCAGAAGATATAGAGGAGCCCACTATGGAGTGTACAAATAAATACAAAGTATAATGAATAGGGACATAACAATGTCTCCAAGAAGCCTTTGTATGCACAATGGACAAAAGTGCATGCTAATAATAAAAGGGAGCACATACAGTGACGTGGTGCTTCACCAGAGGAGACACCACAGACAGAGGCAGACAAAAAGTATATAAGGCCTCATACACACGGACATTTCTAAAAAAATAAACAAAACGTCGGGCCCGACGTCAATGAAAAGTTGGCGTTTTTCGGCGTTATGCATCAGCGTTTTTGAGCGTTAGTGAGAGTCGGCATCAATAGGCGTTTTTTTAAAAAAATCATCTCTCTGCTATTTTTCAACCTAAAAACGTTGGCGTCAAAAAACGCCAGAAAACGCCGGTATAATATTAGGTGGCGTTTGTTGGCATATTGTGGCGTCTGCGTCAAAAAATGCCAAAATGTTACAGCCTCAGAACGCGATGGCTGTGGGTTCTAGTTTCAGCTCACTAACACCGACGTCATCTACAGCTCAAAAACGCTGACGTTTTTATGGGGCCATTGACTAACATGGAGAGCTGCAAAAAATGCCAGAAAACGCCAGCGTCAAAAAATGTCCGTGTGTATGAGGCCTAAGAGTAAAATAGCCATAGTCACAGTCACCCAAGGGACATCCACATACATCTCCCATTGGTGCAAGGAGCACCAGGGAGCATTGGTCAGACAGACAAACAAAAATTGAGTGGAGACAAAATAGGACAAGAGTCCCATATGATAGCTACCTTTTCTCTGCATGTGGCATGTATCCTCGTGGTGACCGGCTCTGGTGTTTGGCCGGATGTGCGGTCATTTTATATCTCCCATCCGGCTGACGTATGACGCCGGCCGAGATGCAGACACAGTGTTATGGCGATATTTACCTAACACACTTATACGCTTAATGATAAATAAAGTAAGTGATTACCATCTTTTGTCTATATAAAAATCCACCAGTGATGTTGCGGTTATTATGAATGAAATTAATAATCCATGACACCTTTACTAAAAAATTAAAGATCCAATTTATTTTAACTTACTATTGTACAGAAAAGAAAGTTGTGTTAATCAACTAATACCAAATATAACATAGCTGGTACACCTATAAAAGCAAAGATGTTACCAATAAATGTTACAAACTAGTAATACAAAAAGAAAGATGTGGCAATGTACTTACAAATGTTATAAAAGTATTAAGGCAAACTGTAGGACAGAAAAGTTACAGAAAAGCAAGTGAAACAAAGAAATGCTTATCACAGACAGCATGACCCCCTGCTTCCTAGGCTCGAAAAGGGCAGAGGAGTTGTTTGGGCCTTCTTTTATACCTATTCTCTGCCCCACTCCCAGGTCCACTCCGTTTACCCCCATGGCGCCTTCCCATTGGTCTAAAGTTGCAGTGACTCCTGATTGGCCGGAATTGAAGCTTGCTGTAAGGAACCTGCCCAGGACAGAGCCGTGCGCTGTTCGTGTGCCTGTGCGCGTTCGTGCGTGCCCATGCCGGAAACGGCACCAGACGGCCCTATTTAAACTTCCTGCACCCAGCAGCTTGTGCTGTCCATTCTACAGCGTTCCCTGTTCCTTGTTCTAGTGAGACTTCCTGTACCTGTGACCCCCGCTACCTATCTGGACTTTGTTTGCTATCTGCCTGCCCTGAACTCTGCTTGTTAACGACCACTCTTCTGCCTGATCCTTGTACCTCATCTGCCCGCACGTTGCCAACCCTGCCTGTACCCGACTACCCGCCTGCCTGCTCCACCTGTACCGCATTGCCTGCCTGTTGACGACCCGGCCTGTACCACCACTCTTCTGCTGCACGAGCTCCTGTGGACCTGCACCTACCACCTGTGATCAAGTCCAGCCCTCGTGCCCCCCTATGCTCCTGAGCTCCCTGTCCCCACTATCAGGGGCTCACGAACCAGGGCCGTAAGAGAGATTGCCCCTGCATAAGTCAGACTCAACCACCAGGTACGTGACACTTGCTGATTTTCATGCTTTTCATCCAAGTGCCTTCATGTCTCCTGTGTGTTCAGGTTAATTAAGACCACCAAACCGTTCCAAAATTAACATGGTAAGGGTCTGCATTAGACGGAGACATAATGTCTGAATGCCCCCTGAAGACAACAGGGTAACTTTGTTAATATGTATAAGTATTTTGTCCTCGAGACCCAGGAGTAAGGAAAATCCCCCCCCCCCCGCTCACAATATATCACCTTCAAAAGACAAAGGATACACTTAATAGCCCTGTATTTAATTAAGCTATTGAAGGCACCAGCAGATGCTACTTTGTAAACAACAAATGAAACAAATGTTTCATATGAAACCATGAAATGTATAAAGTACATATTTTTACTGTAAAATATTAAAATTGTGCATGGCTAAAAAAATGTGTTTTTTTAGTTTTTCGGAAATTTGGAAATTCAAAAAATTTGGAATTCCAAAAATTCGGAAGAGAAAGAATTTTGGAATTCGGAAATTAAAAAATTTGGAAATCCAAAATTTGGAGTAATTCGGTAATTCGGAAATTCGCAGTAATTCGGCAATTGCGGTAATTCGGAAATTCGCAGTAATTCGGGAATTGCGGTAATTCAGAAATTCGCGGTAATTCGGGCATTGCGGTAATTCGGAAATTCGCCAATCAGAACAGACGAAAATCCGAAATTCGGAAATTCATAAATTCGGAAATCAGAAAATTCGAAAATAACCAAGAACATTTGAAATAATAACTAACTAATAGCTATTAAATTACAGGTATTGGAATTTCCTTGAAAGTTTGGCTGTTAGTGTACTTAAATATGAAATTTATCACTAATAGCCATATTTTCAAGAAAATTCCAATACCTATAATTTAATAGTTAGTCTTAAAGCCTAAAAGCAGACAAGACTAACCGCTTAAAGGCTTAATGGCGTTACGGGCTTAATGGCGCTTAAAGACTTAATGGCGTTAAGGGCTTAATGACGCTTAAAGGCTTAATGG
>BLSH010270606.1:330189-344300 GCA_018402905.1 Glandirana rugosa | reverse complement strand
TGTGTATAAGAGACAGAGATAGGCCTCGAGGACCGACAGTTCAAGTTCAGACAAAGGGTAAATACGGCCGAAGGGGACCTCCGTTCCAGGGAGCAGCTCAATGGAGCAGTCGTAAAACCTATGCGGTGGTAGTTGGTCTGCCACTTTTTTGCTAAATTCATCTAGGTACTCATGGTAGACTGGAGGGACAGCTTGGCGGGTTTCCAGGTCAGGCTCAGAGTCCAAGCTCAGGAGTGAGGGGCCAATGTCCCGGGACGGGAGCAGACAGTGTTGGCCACAGTACGGGGACGGGACCTGTATATGCCCAGAGGACCAGTCTATGTTGGGGCTATGCGCCCGGAGCCAAGGAAGACCCAAGATAATTGGGAAAAGTGGTGAGGCGATAACATCAAGGACGAGCAGTTCTTGGTGCCCCCCCCGGCTGTGGACACAGGTATAGGCAGGGTTTCAAGGGTTACCTGGCCGGATTTGATGACTGTCCCATCGGCCAGGCGGATGGTCATTTTATGCGCCTTGGGGCACAGGGGCATCTGGTGTAGCGTGGCGAAGGCCTGGTCCACGAAACAGCTACATGCCCCTGAATCAATAATTGCTGGCACTTGGATGCTCCCTCTGGGCAACTGCAAAGAGATAAGGAGAGTCAGGTGACATACATTACTACTGACAGGGGTTGCATCCTGGTTAGTCCGGTGGTGCCACTTACCGGCTTTGGCGGGACAGGTCCTCACCATGTGTCCGGGTTCCCCTCTGTCTCTCTTCTGGGGTGAGAGACGGGCGCAGAACACCAATCTGCATCGGCTCAGGCGGGTCAACTGGTGAGGACGTGGTAGGTGCAGGAGCAGTGTGACTGGGGACCCGGGGCATCATCCATGTCAGACGTTGGACAGCAGATGTTCCAGAAGCTTGTTCGGCCCGACGTCCCGGAGCCTCCGGTCAATTTGAATGGCCAGGTTTATGAGGGCGTCCAGGGTCGCGATGCGGGCAAGCTCATCCTTTAAGGGCTCTGACAGTTCCAGGCTAAATTGGTAGCAGAGTGCTGCGTCATTCCAAGCTGTGTCAGCACTCCAGCGCCTGAACTCCGCGATGTAGTCTTCAGTGGTGCGCCGGCCCTGCTGCAGGGCGTGCAGGGTGGCCTCGGCTGTGGCTGCAAGGTGGGGATCCTGGTACAACCTGGCCATAGCGTCAAAGAATGCACTCAGGGTGGCGACTTCAGGCACTCTGTTCCCAGAGCCGATGAGCCCAGGTCTGAGGTTCACCTTGTAACAGGGAAATCATCAGTCCCACTTTAGTGGCTTCCAATGAGAAGGTGCGGGGCTGTAGGCCAAAGTATAACTCGCAGGAGCTGTGGAAAGCCCTGAACTTTCTTTGATCCCCCGCAAACTTGTCGGGAAGGGGGACCTTAGGCTCAGATGGCAGAGCCACAATGGTGCGGGCCGCTGCAGCTCTCCCTCCAGGTGCAGAGGGAGCGGAGAGCTCACGCACTTGCTCCTCCAGCCAGGTGTAGCCATCTTGCAGGTTCTTAACCGCTTGCGTGAGCCTGGCCAAGTGGACGCACAACTCGTCCATAGCAGAGGGTGCTTCCTGGCATGGCTTTCCGTTACTGTCATGATCCTGGTGGTGGAGTCTGGCTTATGCAGGGAACAACCACTCTTGTGCACCAGATTCAGGGACCCTTGGTAGAGCAGACAGGAAGACTGCGGGATGGCATGAGGGCTGGATGGTCACTGATGGCAATGTGATATTCCAGGTGGTCGTGCAGATCAGAAGAGAGGTCGTACTGGCTGGGTCGGCAACTGGCTGGCTGTGTGGTACAAAGGGGTCAGGCAAGAGAATGGTCAAGTCCAAGCAAAGTTCGTTATCAGGCGGGCAGCAGAAGTACAGAAGGATCAGACAACCGGGTGGTTGTGGATAGCCGGGGTCGGTGCAGGCAGGTATCAGCAGGTCAGGTCAAGCCGGGTCGAACAGGAAACAGGTAAGGTCACAGGTACTGGAAACAGAACAGAGCTGGGGCTCACAGGTACTCAGACGAGACGCTGTACAGTAGAATGGACAGCACTTGCTGGCAGGTGCAGGGGGTCTAAATAGCACCATTTGGCGCCATTTCTGCTGCGTGTGCATGCATTGGAGCGCGCTCGCATGGGCACAGGCATGTGCATAGGCGCCAAAGTCCAAAAAGTGCCAATTTTCTCCTAACAGTTCTGATCACCATACAGTATATATTTGCTTTAACTTACTGTTACTTTAAATTGGCATCTATTACTGGCATGATCTATAGTATATTACGCCCACTTCCCATCCAGCAGACATTTTGCTTAATACTGCAGTGAAAAAAGCATGTGAAGACATCAGCTGTTTCTTAACACTGGCCTTGGAAGCAGAAGTCTGTAAGTAGGCTGTCATTAATTAATTAGTATATGTGCTAATAATTCAACTGCATTTTTCCTTTAGCTGGGCCTAATTTCTGTTACCTAATGCCTTACAGTAATGCAGCATGCCTGACACTAATTACATGTTGTAATGCAATGTTAAATGCTAATGCATATTTTTTAATTCGTTTTTTGCAGTTTTACAATTTAAAACTAAAACATACTAGAGCTTAAATCTAGTTCTCAGTAAAGATTACAACTGTTAACCCTTCGGCCTCAGTCTTTATTGGGAAAATGTTAGCTGTCTTCCAAGCCTTGCACTTCAAGCACATTGTGAGGGCAGAACAGTAAAAAAGACTTTTAACACAGCGGGCCTAGTCTAAGGAAGAGTGGATTCATTCAAGTCATCATCAGCTATCCTCTGCAGCCACAGACACTACAGAGAAGTAATCTGTTTCATCATGCAGCACACAGACCAGGATACTACATCAGCCATCCCTCAGCATACACAAGCAGAGGAAAGCACATACAGTATGCCAAGGACCAGGTCACGCTGCTCAAGCTCTGGAGTCTCTAGTCAATTGGATAAGGCATCAGCTAGTGCTGAAGCTGCCAGGTCCAAGTGCACTGGCTCTAGACATTCAAGCTGCTCTAACCTGTCATCCACCAGTGCTGCAGCCACCAGGGCCCATGCAAAAGCAGGAGCCGCACGTGCACTGGTTTCCTATGCAATACGTGAAGCTGAAATGATGAGAGAACAGGGCTGCATAGATGAAGAACATTGTAAAAGTAAAGCTAAAGCGCTTAGAAGAAAAGCAGAGGTGAAAGCATCTTTACATTTTCTCCAGCAAGAAAAAACTGCTGCAGCAGCCTTAGTTGAAGCCAGAGTTCTCATGAGAGCTGCCAAGGAACAGTACAGAGAACACTCTGTGATAGAAACCTACGTGACACCTCAATTCAACGAACTTGAGTGAGTTGATGTGAGTATGTACAATTGCACACGGCCATGCACACTGATCAGCAGTTTAATGATGCATTAAAATCGTCAAAGTTCCCGCTAGCAGCAGACAACTATGAAATCACTCGATGTTACAAGACTGAACCAGAACTTCAATATGACAAGCCAAGTGGTAACGTACTCAAACGTATGGTGACGCAATCCCTCCTTGGGAAAACATAAATCTGGCCTATAACGGAAAGGCTTGCAGCAAGGGAGAACAACCACACAGCTAGAGAGGATTTAAACAGGCACCCCTGCTGTCTTATCAGCCACAAACATGCCCTGTGTTTGTCCCCAGAAATTGCTCACCTGAGGCAGCAGGAGCCACAGATGTGACAAAATACTTGATACGCTGTGAAATGCTGAGCTCTGGTCTCCTGAAGTCTGATGACCATCCAGAAAACTATTGGGCCTGGAAGTCATCTTTTATAAGCAGCACCCAAGACTTAAATCTGACAGGGAAAAGCTTGACCTACTCTCCAAATGGCTTGGACCAGAGTCTTCTGAGCAAGCCAAATGAATCAGCTCGGTACATGTTCATAATGCTATGGCAGGGCTTTCAATTGTATGGCAGAGATTGAAAGACTGCTATGGGTCACCTGAAGTAATTGAAGATGTACTTCTGAAGAAAATTTAAAAAATATCCAAAAATAAAAAACAAAGACAATCAGAAGCTGAGAGAGCTTGGAGACATACCTTTAGAGCTGGACGTGGCAAAAGCTGGTGGATACCAGCCAGGCCTCCCATATTTGGATACAGCACGTGGAGTCAACCAGATAATCAAGAAGCTTCCTTACAACTTACAAGAAAGATGGATCATGCAAGCTTCAAAATACAAGGAAGATCATCGAGTGGTTTCCACCTTTCTCCTTCCTCGCCAAGTTCATTGTGAATCAAGCTAAAATGCACATTAACTTTTTGAACATGGGAGTCTCAAGCTCTGTAAAGACAGAGAAAAAACCATCAACGCATAATAAAGAACTCAGAGCAACAGTATCTGTACAGAAGACAGAAGTACCATCTGAGTCTGAACAGTCAACCAGGATAAAAGCTCAGGAATGAAAATTGAGGACCCAAACATACAGTGTCTGCTACATAACAAACCTCGTCCACTTAGAAAATGTTGCAGTTTCAGGAGCAAGACAATAGATGGGCGCAAGTCTTATCTTTAGGACAAGGGCATTTGTTTCAGATGCTGTGGTTCAACTCAACATTAGTGATGAGCTGAACATCCACCGGTTCGGTTCGCACCAGAACTTGCGAACAGACAAAAAGTTTGTGCGAACATTTGAACACCGTTAAAGTATATGGGACCCGAACATGAAAAATCAAAAGTGCTCATTTTAAAGGCTTATATGCAATGTTATTGCCCTAAAAGTGTATGGGGACCCGGGTCCTGCTCTAGGGTACATGCATCAATGAAAAAAAAAAAGTTTTAAATTGATCGTTTTTTCAGGAGCAGTGATTTTAATTATGGTTAAAGTGAAAAAAAGGGCACATCTCTGTGAGGTGTAGAACATAGCCAGAGCAAAATGACATTTCCATAAGAAAAATTGTCATTTAAAATTGAGGCTGTAATATATTGCAGATTCCCGGCAATATACAAAAAAATCACTGAAAAAAGTGTGTGGGGTTGTGCCTGGTTTGGATATTTGGATAAAAATTGGACGCGGGGTTCCCCCTAAAATCTAAACCAGACCCTTATCTGAGCATGTAGCCCTGGCCGGTTAGGATGGGGGGGACGGACGAGCACCCCCCTCCTGAACCTTACCAGACTACATGCCCTCAACATGGGGAGCATGGGTGCCTTGGGGGAGGGGGGGCTCTGCCCCCTCCACCTCAAGGCACCTTGTCCCCATGTTGATGGGGACAAGAGCCTCTTCCCCACAAGCATTGGCCGGTGCTTGTGGGGGTCTGCGGGTGGGGGGCTTATCGGAATCTGGAAGCCCCCTTTAATTAGGGGGCCCCAAATCTTGGACCCCCCTATGTGAATGGGTATGGGGTACATTGTACCCCTACCCATTCAGCAAAAAAGGAGTGTAGTGGTACAAAAAAACAAGAGGCAGTTTTTGACAAGTCCTTTATTGTGTAAATTAGCTCTTTTCTCCTTTCTTCCTCCGGTCTTCCTCCATCTTCTCCGGCCCGGTCCTTCTGCTTCTTCTTTCAGTCTTCTTGCTTCCTCTCTTCATCTTCATTCTTCATCTTCTTCTTCTTTCACCGCTGCCACTCTCCCCACTGCTGCAGCCTGGCCCCTGCGCGTCTCCCAGAATGGGCGGCCTTCACAATGACAGTTCTTTTATAAGAATGGGCCGGGCCACCTGGTGATGTAAATAGGTGACCGGCCTCTGACAGCGCAGGACGTTAGCAGGGGGCGGGTTCACTCTGTTATGTCACTGGGTGGCCCTGCCCCTTCTTATAAAAGAGGTGTCATTATGAAGACCGCCCATTATGGGAGACCCTCAGGGGCCGGGCTGCAGCAGCGGGGAGAGCGGCGGTGGAGAAAGAAGAAGGAAGAAGAAGATGAAGATTGAAGATGAAGAGAGGAAGGAAGAAGACTAAAAGAAGAAGCAGAAGACCAGAAGAAGGACCGGGGCAGGAGAAGATGGAGGAAGAAAGAAGAAAAGCTATTTTACACAATAAAGGACTTGTCAAAAACAGCTTCTTGTGTTTTTTACCACTACACTCCTTTTTTGGTGAATGGGTAGGGGTACAATGTACCCCATACCTATTCACATGGGGGGGTCGGGATCTGGGGGCCCCCTTATTAAAGGGGGCTTCCAGATTATGATAAGCCCCCTGCCCGCAGACCCCCACAACCACCGGCCAGGGTTGTGGGGATGAGGCCCGTCTCCCCATCAACATGGGGACAAGGTGCTTTGGGGGCGACCTCAAAGCATCCTTTCCTTGTTGAGGGCATGTGACCTGGTATGGTTCAGAGGGGGGGCGCTCGCTCATTTCCACCCCCTCCTGCCATACCAGGGCTGCTCGGATAAGGGCCTGGTTTGGATTTAGGGGGGCCATGTCATTTTTTTTTAAAAAATGGTGTGGGGTTCCCCTTAAATTCCATACCAGACCTGAAGGACCTGGTTTAGATTTTGGGGGGGACCCCCACATCATTTTTTTTTTTTTTGACGCGGGCCCTGCTGTTGTAAATTAGTTAAAAATTTGTGATGAAATCCCCCAGGCAAACAGGTGGCGAAAAATTGGGCCTTGGGTGGTGGCGGGGCCAAAACACTGTAACCCCTCTGCAGTTACTCTTGTTGGACAGAGGAGCATGGCCTGATGTCGTAAATTAGTTTACAAATTGTGACGAAAGCCCCCAGTCATTCAGGTGGCAAAAAAATTGGGCCTTGGGTGCTGGCGATGCCAGAACACTGTAACCCCTTGGTACTGTCTTTTGTACAAATAAAATTTTGTTTGGTTTTTTTGGGTTTTTTTTTTTTTTTTCTTTTGGCATTCCTGTGACCAATTGGCCCAATGCTCTATAATGCTCTAATGGATTAATTAATTAAATCAATTGACTGATTAAATTACTGGTTAATTGCTTGAATAAGCCTGATCTGTGCATTTGCACATTTATTTTCTGGTCTGACAGTCCAAGGCAGCGAAGCTCTGAGGAAGGGGGTGCGCCCCCGAAACGCGTCAGTTTTATACTGCCATATGCTTTGATTTTACCATGTCTTATCTTCTTACATATTGTGAGTACCCTCTTTTAATAATTTTTAAATAAATCATTTTTTGGTAATGCACTAGGTGCGTGCTCCTTCCTTTTTTTCTAGTCTTTCTAGTACTTTTCGGATTTCCCCTTCCGAGGAGGGCAGCACACATTGTTACATCCACCTTTTTTCCACATGGTCGCTTGCCATCTAGAGGATCCTTTAGAGCTGGAATTTTACATTTTCTACTTTGTGTAATTTGTTAACCTATTAAAACGCTGATAACAGCAACGATAATACGATAATAAGGTTAGCTTATATATATATATATATACATATATATATATATATATATATATATAAATAATCAATCACTCTGCTTTAATAAAGCAAGGACTACATTTATTATAATAAAAATAGAGATTCTAACATCAAAATACTAAAAGAAAAACATTGTTACACACGACGGGAGGTAATATAAGATGATACTTAAGCTGTCCTCGAAATGTTGTTCTGGCTGGTTTGGTGGATCGAAGAGGCATGAGAGCTCCCAGCACGAAACGCAGGCTTTTGAACCCTTTCATGCATCATCCACACACACACACACACGCCCAGTGCCAGCCTACTTCCGCATTCTGTCCAATGGTAGCAGACTTCCTTTATTTGAGTCTTTCTCTAGGACGCATGCCTGGGTTGTCCACTAGAGGCAGTATTTGTCCATTTATCACTTATATCTGACCCTTCATCTTGCAGGGCCAGATGTTCTTTTTGATGTCAGGTAATCAGGAAATGTTAATTTGCACCTCCCCAGGAGATCTCATCTGGCTCTCTCTACCCCTACACCTCACTGCAGGAGGCGTATGGATACTTCCTGATAGGATATGGCTCTTCATTCATGACTTCTTATTACCAACACCCCACTGGGTCAACTTGTGAATTCCAACTACGCCAGATGGCTTTCTATACCACCCAGTGATTAGACCACTTGTAAACTCCAACTCCGGCCTGTGGGCCATATTGAGTAGTCAGTGACACTCCAGAACTATGATATTAAACCATGTTGCCATCCAACATATGCTGCTTTGGGCTTAAAGGGCACATATCACCCTTCTTCAGAGACAGCCTCTGTGGGACAGTCCATAAATGTCTTAGCATGTTATGCTTCCCAACATGTGCCGCTTTGCCCCTGGGTGACACACCACCACCATTCTTCAGCGACAGCTCCTGTGGTTCAGTTTATAGCTGTCTTATCGTGTGGTGCTTCCTGACATGTGCCGCTTTGCCTCTGGGTGATACCCCTTCCACCATTCTTCAGTGACAGCATCCATGGCACCATTCCATATCTTCTCCTTCCTGGTCTCTTCATGATGGCGTGCAATATAGGCAAGGGGTGTCCATTCAGTCACCATTCACCAACACACACTCAGAGCCACGTTTCAACCGGCTTCCAGATACAGAACCTCGAGGAGGTTATTGTTCACCCACCATACTAACCTAATACATGTATATCAAATTATACTATCACACAAATCAACCCATTACCATAATATATACATGTACATTCGAATCACCATATTAAGCATTCCACCCCCAACCTCCTATAACCCTTCATTGTGTATACGGATCGGGATTAGGCAGGCTTGCTCAATATGGCCTTTCCTGCCACAATTCTGGAATATACACAGTACTTCAGTACTTTGAATTGGCAGCAAAGCCTCCAACTTGTACGCAGAGACCTTACCGTCAATTTGTCCCTCCACTTGCATAGATACATGCAAAATTTAAATGTCAGATCACACATGTTTAAACTTGAAACAATGACCAAAACCACAAAATTCCATCCCTGTGTCTGGATTTCAGAGACAATGCCCAGGGTATACCATGTACCTCTAGCTATGGTTAGGTTCAAGGAACACCCTAGTTCCATGACTAATATTACATTGGTATTCTTTAGGACAAAGAAACAAACTTGTCTGTGTCCCAAATAATACCCAGGTGCTTCCTTCCCAGCAATGATCTCTCCATTCAGAACACAGACTAAAACATCTTCCCAACATTCCCAATGGCATACTGATCTGGCCTACACAGGATGTCATGGTCATGCCTCCGACAAAGGAAAATATCAACCTGTCTCCAGCTTCCCTTCTCTCTGACCACAGGTGGGTAATTTAGCCTCAGATGCAATAAGGTAAAATCCCGAGTCAGTAAGCCCATTGATACCACAGAATATACAGACCGAGTCTGCACTTCTGTATCCGGGATCAACGAGGAAGCCGAACACCTTTCATAATCCAAACTAGTGCAGCCCATCCAGGCATTAGACCACTACTTTGGATTATTGTAAACAATGTGTTTTGGCAGCATCTTACTTAGCTGTGAACCTAACTCATGTGTTCACTGTCCCTCATATAGAGACTGCACAATCAGCTGGATGTTGGTTGATAATTCCGCCTGCCCCTGCGTGCACGCCGAAGCCCATGATACATTCTTGTCTTGTGCCGCCACACCCTCTACCAACCTCTCCAAATGGTGGATAAAATCTTGAGCCACTTTAACCTGGGGCATTTATTGAATGTTAAGGGTGTCAATAAGCTCTCTCTGAGCAACAAAGCCCTGCTTATTGCCTTCAGCTATGGCTGAGAGTTTGTTCCTCAAGATACTGACATTCACTTCATTACCAAAACACCCATCCTTGCTCCTATGCCCCCCCCCCCCCCTCAATATAGTGCTGAACACATCCCTCCTCTTTTGGTTGCTCCTCAGAAATAAGCGGCCTGAAGGAACATCATTCTGTGTCCACACACCTCTGGGAGCAAGCCGCTGGTACAATGACCACATTTGTTTCAGTGTATATTCAGCATATATAGGGTAATAGATTCTTATGAGCCACTGTGAGATGCTGAAGTGCCATGTGGTGAAAGCATACTGTACCCTGGTAGCCAGCATATGGGAAGAGCTTGGAATCATTTGTAGCGGTTCCCCTCTTTCCAACGAAGCATGTTTTTGTGAATAGACATGGGCATCGCCTGTGCAGGGTTCCAACTGCTCAGGTGAGACATCAACCAGGTGTATCTCCCTTATGTCCAGTTCTGGTTTCCCACATGTCCTGTAACCGATACCTTCTCTATAGGACTGCTAAAATTGAGACACCACCCCTACAAGGAAATTCTCACCCCGTTGATGTGTCATCTGGATCTCTCCAGTCTGGCCAACAGACACCTAAGTGTCAGCCTCCTGAGTACCTGCATCATATAAATTCAGTTATGCCAATGCATGTCACACATTAAAAACATATTTCCTTCTTTCAATTCCTCCCCAAAAAAACAAACAAACATATTTTTCATTTCTTGTTCTGCAGGATTGGATAGGTTATATACTTTCCATAACCTCTGCGCTTGTATTCACAGTATTTCTACATTCATGAGAGATTCCGGCAAAAATGTTCCACAAGCCTTGTTAATGGGCACAGTCTTTCAGATGCAGCATTAACACTAAATTGTCCATAAGAAAAGGAAACCTTACATTGCAAATATTCATTGGAATCTTTGTTTGTCCCTTCTCCCCTGACTGTTTGTCAGAACAACTTTGTGATATGGCATGGCATAGACAAGCTGCCAACCAGATGAACATCTTTCATCCATGTTCCAGAGACCTCTCCAATCTTTCGCTAAACCAGGACTCTGGAAGTGAAAAACAAGGGCAGAATCAAATTCTTATCCGCAATATCTATTCGCTTGCATTTTCTTACAGAACCTCCCTTGGAACCCAGGAACTCAGTTTTCCTGGCTTCTGCGACTCTGAACAAACTATTAAAAACAACCAATTACTTCTTTAGGCTGAACCCACTCTAGCCTGGAATCCCATGATAAGGAAAAAAAAAAATAACAAAAAGAATGCGTGTATCTGTTACTTAAAACCTACACACTAACTCCCCTTTCAGGTGGACAAAACCTAAACATTTTGGAATTTGTTTCCACCTGAATGAAAATAATAAAAAAAAACACCTAAAAAAAAAAAACTCCAGAGGCTACTGAGGCTTTCTGCCAACTCCTGCTTTGGAAGTTTTCCAGCTTTAGGACCAGAGCACTTTTTTCAATTTGGCACTGCTCCGCCTTAACTGGTAATTTCACGGTCATGCAATGCAGTACCCAAATGAAATTTGCGTCCTTTTTTTCCCACAAATAGAGCTTTCATTTGGTGGTATTTGTTCACTGCTGCGCTTTTTATTTTTTGCGATATAAACAAAAAAAGAATGAAAATTTTGAAAAAAAATGATATTTTCAAATTTATGTTATTACAAAAATACAATAAACTAAATTTTAGTCATAAATTTTTGCCAAAATGCATTTAGCCACATGTCTCGGGTAAAAAAAAAAAGTTAATTACTGTATATTTATTGGTTTGCGCAAAAGTGACTAGACTGTACAAATTTTAAGACACCATGTCAAGTAGTGCGCTATATACTGTACACCCCCGAATGCACTGATATATAGTGTACACTCAATACGCTGTGTGTATATCTGGATACATTAGACTGTATATACAGTTGTGTTCAAAATAATAGCAGTCAGACATCACTAACCTGATCAATCACTGTTTTTGGTAGAAATGCTATTTCTACATGGCAAATAATTTACTAGATGGTGTAGTAGAGTAATAGAAATCCAACAGACCCAACAGTCATGACATGCATGCTGCTAATTCTGTGTAATTGAATCACTAATTGTAAGGGGCATGTTTAAAATAATAGCAGTGTGGAGTTCAATTAGTGAGGTCATTCATTCTTTGAAAAACAGGTGGCAATTATTGCCCTTATTTAAGAAAGGAAGGCTGCAAATGTTGTACATGCTGTTTACAGTGCATTTCTCTCTGAAATTCTGAGGAGAATGGGTCGTTCCACACATTGTTCAGAAGAACAGCATACCTTGATTAAAAAGTTGATTGGAGAGGGGAAAACATAAGAAGTGCAGAAAATGATAGGCTGCCCAGCTAAAATGAGCGCAAATGCTTTAAAATGGCAGCCAAAAACTGAAAGACGTGGAAGAAAGCGAAAAACTACCATTCGAATGGATAGAAGAATATCCAAAATGGCAAGGTCTAAAGTTACCTGTGAGTACTGTTACAATTAGAAGACGGCTATGTGAAGCCAAGCTATCTGCAAGAAGCCCCCACAAAGTCCCAATGTTGAAAAAAAGACATGTGCTGAAGAGGTTACAATTTGCCAAAGAGCACATTGACTGGCCTAAAGAGAAATGGTGCAACATTTTGTGGACTGATGAAAGTAATATTGTTCTTTTTGGGTCTAGTGGCCGGAGACAGTTTGTCAGACGACCCCCAAACAAGGAATTCAAGCCACAGTACACTGTGAAGTCAGTGAAGCATGGTGGCGCAATCATCATGATATGGGGATGTTTCTCTGCTGTTAAAATGAACCACACAAGCTTCTTACCACACAGGATTTGTGTAAAGCTCCCCAGTCTATTCACACAGAAACTGGTTCCAGGGTGGAGCAACTCCCTAAGTCAGCTGGTAGTTTTTGTAGAGACCTTAATGAGCCAGCTCAACTCAGCTTTACCTTTACCCCGATAGACTCTCAGCACTTCCCACTAGTGATAGAAATCAGCATAGAGTCTAAACCTGGGACAAATATACCTGCCATCCTGGATGCAACCAGGTGATTTTACCTGCCTGCTGTCACAGAATGTAAACATCCCTTGTAATGGGATTGGTGCGTGTCAGGTCCTCTTTATGGAGAGATATGGGGTCAATAAGCTGGAAAGACCGAGATAAAAAAAACAGAACTGTCTCGGTCTTTCCAGCCGCGATCACGGCTTTGTTTACTAAGCCGGCCCAGACGTGATGTCATAACGTCGCGCCCGGGCCTCCGAGGGTCATAGAGATGACTGGTGACCAGTTGGTCACCAGTCATCTCCCTGACAAACATCCGGCGGTGACGGATCTCTTCTCCCTCCCTGCTGAACTGCCACTATGATCATTTATATGGTGTAGGGAATCACCGGCCAGAAAGAATATCTGAATGGTGCTTGTAGCTGCAGACACCATTCAGATATCACCACTCAAAGCCAAGAACATCATAGTACGCCCTTGGTGGTTAAGTGGATATATATATACCAGGCTGTATATATTTTAATACACCAGGTCAAGTGTACTATATACCGTATTTACACCCCGAATGCACTGATATATAGTGCACACTCAATACGCTCTGTATATACACTCGCAATCAGAAACATTCAACCCCCTCACCTCAATAGACAATACAGTGATGTTAATGAAAGATAATGAAAATAAATGAAAAAAAAAAACTCGTGAAATAACAAACAATATTTATTGATACATATTTGAGTTATTTTGACAACAGAAGTTGACTTAACTTTGAAGTTCAAATTAAAAATGTAAGTCTTGTAACACATGAGCATGTGCAGTATTATTCAACCCCCAGCTTCAGCACCGTGTGGAGCGCCCTTTAGTTTTTATAACTTCTAACAAGCGTTTTCGATAAGTGCTGACAAGCTTCTTACACCTCTCGATTGGAATCTTTGCCCATTCTTCACGTGCAAAAGCCTCTAACTCAGTGATGTTTGATGGCTTCCGTGCTTCAACTGCCTTCTTCAAATCCCACCAAAGATTTTCAATTGGATTTAAATCTGGTGACCGAGAAGGCCACTCCAGGACACTCCAGCATCTTTTCCCCAACCAAGCTTTGGTTGATTTGTAGGTGTGCTTGGGATCATTGTCTTGCTGGAAGATCCAATGATCACCAAGGTTTAATTTGTCAACAGAAGGCATCACTTCTTCTTCAAAATGACCTGGTATTTCTGGGAATCCATGATGCCAGGTACACAATCAAGATTGCCAGTTCCTGCTGCAGAAAAACAGCCCCACATCATTATTGACCCACCTCCGTGCTTGGCCGTGGGGATGCTATTCTTCTGTTCATAGAACAAAAAAGTACTCCCCCCAGTACATATGTGGGACTTTTAAGTGGCAGTACAAATGTCAAAACATCGAGTAAAATCACATTATGTTTTATTAATTACAAACTTCACATAAAACTGTAGGTCATAC
>BLSH010270606.1:261043-279120 GCA_018402905.1 Glandirana rugosa | reverse complement strand
TGGCCGGCCTCTATGAGAAAACAGCTGACAATGAGAGCCATGTGCTAACTTCATAGAAGCATTCCAAGCCAAATCCACCACACATGTACAAACCTGCCAATTACAATGAATCACTACCCAATACAGCTCTCTGAACTATATTACATAGCAATTATACTACTGTTCCATTAAAGGGTAAATTACAACACAAAGGAATATAGCTGCAGATTTCTGTCACATTGATCAGATGCCACAGAAAGCCTACAGATCATTATCCTTACATAAAAGGCAATACTAATTCCATAACGCAAGTAAACTGCCGCCAAGCAGATCGATCTGTACAGAAGACAGGGGCCCCCTGATTGATGGTAATACACCCGCGCCACAGAACGTGCATTGCACCTCAAAGATCCGGACCAGCGTTTGCTCCAGCGATAACCGCTCAGGGCGCCTGCCGGCCGGGATGATCGGGCGGGTAGCGTGTAATTATCAATTGATGGAAGATTTTCATTGTATGTGGCTTTTCTCAATATCGGTTAAAGCCATATTCACTGTACACAGCGAATACCGGTAAACCGACACTGGGAGACACTGTGACAACACATAATAAACATCCTACATTTCTACAACAGTCATCATTTCGGCATTTGTGGATGGCTTGGGCTGGGTAGTAATGGCTTTTACCCTGTCTAGAGAGAGCTGTCTTTTTCCATGGGAAAGGAGGAATCCCAGATATTTTACAGTTTTCTGGCAGTATTGCAGTTTGCTCTTGTAGGCTCTGTGTCCCGCTTCAGCTAAGTGTTTCATGAGAGATATTGAATCAGTCTGGCACCCCTTTTGATCAGAATTGATAAGGAGAAGATCCTCAACGTACTGTAGGAGAGTGGAGCCACACATGGGGGTCCAAGACCGCAAGGTCTCTTGTGTTACTCAAGAGTACACTGCAGGGGAGTCTACAAAACCCTGGGGAAGCCTCATCCAAGTCAGTTGAATTCCCCCAAAACAAAAAGCAAGCAGGGTCTCTTCATCAACAGCTACACTAAAATAGGTGTTACTCAAGTCAATGACTGTAAAATACTCAGCATCGGCTGGTATAGAGGTTAACAAGGAGTTAACATCTGGCACCACCGGCGCAATGGGCTGTATCAGGTTGTTTATGGCTCTAAGATCTTGTGTGAACCTATAACCTCCTTTTGGTTTTGGGATTGGGTTGATAGTTGTATTATAGGGTGTAACAGTGGGTTTAACAACTCCACTTTGAAGCAATTCCTCGATGACAGGTTTAATGCCTTCCTCCTTTTCTCTGCTAAGTGGGTATTGCTTGACATAGATTGGGGATGTGTTAGGCTTGAGCGTTGCCTTATATGTTGTGCAATCTATGAATCCTACATCTGCTGGGTGTTCTGTCCAAAAATGTAAAGACACTTCTTGTAATTCCCTGTCCAGATCTTGAAACAGATGAGCAGATACCTGCTCTTGTGATGTGTGTGTGTTGGAGGTACGATACATACCGTGGGTGAAGTGACATCTACTCCCCCTCGTGGTGAAAACTGAATATTGATCTGGAAAACACCAAGTAAATCTCTGCCTAGCAAGTTAACAGGGCAGTCAGGTGTGATCATAAAGGAAAATTCTCCTATCAATGTCCCGTCCAGTGTAGTGACCATCAAGGGTGGGGTTCGTCCACATTGGGTTTTAACTATAGGAATGCCTATTGAAGTCTCACCTTTCACCCATGGTCCCTCATAGAAGTTTACACTCAAAGAACTCTTACTAGCGCCGCTATTAACGAGAAAATCAATGGATGTGCCTTGCACTAGAAAAGAACATAGAGACAATTCTATCCATGAAGGGGAGAGTTGGGCATATTCAGTGGTGAGGGAGTTTACTTCTAGGCTGTCCTATTGGGTATTCTTTCTGTTCTGCCCTTTTGGTTTTGGGATTGGGTTGATAGGTGTATTATTATGGGTGAAACAGTGGGTTTAACAACTCCACTTTGAAGCAATTCCTCTATGACAGGTTTAATACCTTCCTCCTCATTTCAGACCTGAGGTTGCCAGAGCAATCAAACAAATGATTGACAATTGGCATGAGAAAGAACCTGCAGCTGTAGAGTACCCTGGAGGTACTCTAATGTAATGATAAATATTAATGATGAATATTTTTGTACAACAATGAGACGCCCAATTTATATCAGTGGACAGCAAGGAAGTCCAAGCATTGGATATCGATTGGGAGGAAAAGGTGGTAGGATAGGAAAGGTTAAATGTACTAAGGGATTGGTAATAGACGTTGGAGATGTGAATATAACTGAACCTCAAACCTTAGATAATGCACGAATATGCAAAGGTCCAAATTGTAACTCAGAAGTTCTTAACCCTCACCTATACACTACCTTCTTTGTAATTGGCAAAACTGTACAAAAGTTAAAAATCCCAAATTGTTTTGCTATCCCGGTTCCATTTTGGTGGTTATGCAATAATAGGGCTTCTAAAATTATTCCGACCAATGTTTCAGTGGTATGTACCTTGATATTATTAGTACCAGCTGCCTATGTGGCAGAAGATAATATAGGTGCTAGTTATCAACTAAAAACCATATGATAATAAGGAAAAGAGGGAACTCTTTGAGACTGGGGACATGGTGTGGTCCACAATCCCTTCCTTCACAGGATGGGGAATTATTTTGATGGAAAGACTTAATAATTTTTATAGTATAATGGATGAAATCTTAAATGAAACTACTATTGCTATAGAATTAGTGAATGAAGAAGTTAGAGAATTAAGTAGACTAGCTTTACAGGAAAAAATGGCTTTGGATTACTTATTTTTGAATTTGTTTTTTATTTAAGCTTGAGGTCTTACCTAATTTATGGCTCCCCTTATCTGCACATATTTTGCCCTTTTTGGCTCTTTTGATCATAGAGTGAAAAGGTCTGCTGTGATGCCTGTGTGCTTAATATTACCCCGTTATTGATTAATTGCCCCAATTCACCCACACCCATCACGGTATAAAACCAAGCTTTGTCTTCTTCCAAAAAAGTGGGGTTCTTTAACCACTAGCCGACCGCCAACCACAGGTTGACGGCGACAAGGTGGCTCTCCTGGGCAAACGGCGGCTGCCAGATCGCGCACTGTTAGCACGCGCGCGCCGCCGGAGGCGCGCCCGCGTGCTCACTGTGTCCGGGGAGGGCCAGGGAGCGGGTGCGGCGGACCCGACCTCCACCGGCTACCCGCGATGCCCCCCCCGGAGTGAAAGAACGGAGGTCCGTGTAAGTAAACACGGACCTCCGTTCTGTTAGAGGGGGAAGGGAGTGATCACAGCCTTCCTCTACATGGAAGCTGTGATCACTCCCCTCCCCCTGCCAGTCAAACACTAAGACAGTTAGAACACGCCCAGGGAACATAGTTAACCCTTAGAGCGCCCCCTGCAGGTTAACCCCTTCACTGCCAATGGCATTTACACAGTAATCAGTGCATTTTTATAGCACTGATCGCTGTATAAATGCCAATGGTCCCAAAAAAGTGTCAAAATGTTCCGACATGCCCGTTGCAATATAGCAGTACCGCTAAAAATCGCAGATCGCCGCCATTACTAGTAAAAAAATAAATAAATAAAAACCCCAGAAATTAATTCTCATCGTCCGTAAACGCGGCCACTTTTGCGCAAACCAATCAATAAACGCAGATTGCGATTTTTTTTTATCACAAATATGAGGAAGAATATAAATCGGCCAAAACCGATCAAAAAAATGTTTTTTTATATTTTTTTTTTTTGGATTTGTATTTTAGCAAAACGTAAGAAATTTGGTTTTGTTTGCAAAATTGTCGCTCTTCTTTTGTTTATAGCGGCGATCAGAAATGACGCAGCGGTGATCAAATACCACCAAAAGAAAGCTCTACTTGTGGTAAAAAAAGGACGCAAATTTAGTTTGGGTACAACGTCGCATGACCGCGCAATTTTCAGTTAAAGCGACGCAGTGCCAAATTGCAAAAAGGGCTCTGGTCAGGAAGGGGGCAAATCCTTCCGGGGCTGAAGTGGTTAAATATGGGCACTTCTGAGCTTGCACTTCAGCGATTTGCACAAAGCGCACACTAACAAGAAACTACTTTACATAACACCAGACTACAGGTAACCTCATTTCCTAATCCTCACACTTTCCTCTCTGATAGATGCATTCCTTACCTCTCCTTTTCACAATTGCAGCCTCTCTCCACAAACTATCTTTTCTTCACCCCTCTTCCCCATCCCACAATCTGTACATATCATCCTCACTTCTCCCCTCTCCCTATTACTGCACTCATCACCTCTTTCTTTCTCTAAGAACACATGCTAGCAAAACAGGATGCTCAAGAATGTCCCCTCATATAAATCATATTCCCATGTTGCCTCCATTTCTCTTCTGCTTCTCTTAGCCTCTGGTGATATTTCTCCAAACCCTGGGCCTCCCTCATTTAACAACTCCCAACATGCCCATCACCACCACCCCACACCCTCTGGCAGTAGTCGAGATCTACGCAATTTAATCTCCATACCCCTTCTTTCCAAAACCAGCCTCCCCTTCTGTGCCCTCTGGAACGCCCGCTCTGTCTGCAACAAGCTCACTGCTGTTCATGACCTATTTGTCAATAATTCCTATAATCTTCTTGCGATCACCGAAACCTGGCTCCACGAATGTGATTCTCCTTCTCCTGCTTCCCTCTCCCACAGTGGCCTTCTCTGGACTCACTCCCCTAGGCCTAATGGACGCAAGGGAGGTGGAGTGGGATTCCTCCTATCCCCACAGAGCACCTTTCAAGTTCTTCACTCTCCTCCCTTTCTTTCACTCATCATTTGAAGCCCACTGTATACGTCTATTCTCTCCAACCTCCCTAAGAATTGCTGTGATCTATCAGCCTCCTGGACCACTGTCAGTTTTCCTTGATTAATTTTCTGCCTGGCTACTCTACTTTCTCTCTTCTGAAATTCCCACAATCCTTCTTGGTGACTTCAACATCCCGGTTAACACTAACACTACTGCTACTTCTAAACTTCTTAGTCTAACTTCCTCATTTGACCTGAAGCAATGGGAACATGCTTCTAGTCACACTGATGGAAACACCCTCGAACTTGTCTTCTCCTATCTATGCGCTCCATGCAACTTCTCCAACAATCCTTTTCCCCTCTGCGACCACCACCTTATTAGTTTCTCTCTCTCCCTGTCTTGCACCACCTTTCCCTCTAATCGCCTAACTGTCACCCGTAGAAACCTTCGCCAACTCAACACTTCTCTCCTCTATTCTGCTACTGACCACCTCTATGAAAAAATCTCATCCCTGTCCTGCCCCAACCAAGCCACTACCATCTTCAATAAACCCCTGTCCTCCATCCTGGACAAGCTAGCTCCCCTCACCACACACAAAATCAGGCTTTGACCCCTACAACCCTGGCAAACAGACCACACCAAAAATCTCAAAAAGCGTAGCCGCGTCGGTGGCACAAGACAAAATCTCTCAAAGACTTCAACCAATACAAATCTGCCCTCCATAAATACAGTTCTCGCCTCTACACTGCCAAGCAGACCTATTTTACTACTCTTATTAACACCTTCTCATCCAGTCCCCGTCAACTCTTCTCTACCTTAAACTCCCTACTTCGTCCTCCACCACTTCCGCCCACTAACACACTCACTGCCCAGGAGGTTGCTAACCACTTCAAAAGCAAGATTGACACAATTCATGATGAAATCTCCACTCTACAGGCATATTCTCCAGTTAACACCCCATGTCAACAAGCACAATCAACACTATCCTTATTCAAACCTGCTACTATAAACAAGGTTACTAAACTCCTTTCTAACGCCCACCTAACCACCTGTCTACTGGACCCTATTCCCTCTCAAATACTACGGTCACCCTCTGACTCTATCCTACACTCTCTAACTCACATCTTCAACCTCACATCCCTCTCTTCTGGCATCTTCCCCAATGCTCTAAAACATGCATTGGTCACCCCCATACTCAAAAAGCCATCCCTGGACCCTACCGATCTTTACAATATACGCCCTATCTCCTTGCTCCCCTTTTCCTCCAAACTCCTCGAACGCCTAGTCTACAACCGAGTGAACATCTTGTTAAGAATAACCTTCTGGACCTCCTTCAATCCGGATTCCGCCCTCAACACTCCACAGAAACTGCCCTTCTTAAACTCACAAATGACCTACTAACCGCTAAAACCAATGGACACTACTCTGTACTCCTGCTCCTGGAGCTTTCGGCTGCCTTTGATACTGTCGATCACCCCCTCCTCCTCAAAAAACATTACTCGCTTGGTCTCCATGACTGTGCTCTTCAGTGGCTCTCATCCTACCTATCCCATCGCGCCTTCAGTGTCACTTACAATTCTACCTCCTCCTCTTCCTTTCTCTGTCGGGGTCCCCCAAGGTTCTGTTGGACCTCTTTTATTTTCAATATACACCTCTTCCCTGGGCCGGCTTCAATATCATTTCTATGCTGACGATACCCAAATCTACGTCTCCACCCCCCAACTCACTCCATCAGTCTCCTCAAGCATCACAAACTTATTAACAGACATATCTGCCTGGATGTCACACCATTTCAGACTCAACTTGTCCAAAACCGAACTCATAATATTTCCTCCCCCACATACCGTTTCCCCTGACTTCTCTATCAAGTGCAATGGCACAACCATCTACCCATCCCTACATGTCAGGGTGCTTGGTGTTATCCTGGATTCTGAACTCTCCTTTTGGCCCCATATCCAATCACTTTCTAAGGCTTGCCGCCTCAACCTCTGCAACATCTCTAAAATACGTCCTTTCCTAACCAATGAAACCACAAAGCTCCTGATTCACTCCCTGGTCATCTCTTGCCTCGACTACTGCAACTCCCTACTCATTGGCCTACTTTAAATAGACTATCCCCCTTCAGTCCATCATGAATGCCGCTGTCAGACTCATCCACCTTACAAACCGTTCAGGGTCTGCCACCCCTCTCTGCCAATCCCTCCATTGGCTGCCACTCGCCCAACAAATTAAGTTCAAAATACTAATAATGAGCTACAAAGCCATCCACAACTCTGCTCCCACCCACATCACCAGCCTAGTCTCAAAATACCAACCTAATCGTCCTCTTCGCTCCTCCCAAGACCTCCTGCTCTCCAGCTCCCTCATCACCTCCACTCATACTCACCTCCAAGACTTCTCCCAAGCCTCTCCCATCCTCTGGAACTCCCTACCCTAATCTATTAGACTATCCCCAAATCTATCCACCTTTAGGCGATCCCTGAAAACGTTTCTCTTCAGGGAAGCCTATCCTGCCACCACCTAACAACTACACTTCTTATTTTCTCAGTCAGCTCATCCCCCACAGTGATTGCCCTTTTCTATCATTTAACCCTCCCTCCTAGATGTAAGCTCTAACGAGCAGGGCCCTCTGATTCCTCCTGTATCGAATTGTATTGTAATTGTACTGTCTGCCCTAATATTGTAAAGTGCTACGCAAACTGTCGGCACTATATAAATACTGTATAATAATAATAATAATAATAATAATAATGTGTTGGTGCCTCCACAATCAGGGGTGTAAATTGCCATCATCCCTTCATTTTACTCAGAAAAGGAAAGTTTTACCCCTATGGGCTGGGATTTTTAAGGCAATTTAAACAAACTCAAATTTCTGGTAAAAATATATATAATCTTTTATTTTGACAAAGTTAAAAGTAGCACCAATAATTGGACCAATATAACAATATACAGAGTATTGAATTGTGCACATTAGTAAAAAAAATGAATACAGAAAAAGTTGTAAACTTCCTGTAAAAGTGGTGGTATCACCCAACCCAGGAGAAGTCCTGTGGTCAGTCAATGACCTATCCTAGGAAGGTTAGACCAACGCGTTTCAGAATTTTATCTGTATCAATTCTTTCTTCAGGGAAAGATACCGCCATCTGTAAGGTAAAAAGATGTGCGCACTAATACCTTATATATGTATAGCTTAATTATGTGGTTTCAATACATATATATTCAGGTTATTGCATTCATTTACATTACTTACAAAAATTCAACACAGTATATTAATTTCTCTGCAATTCAAGTTGTCCCAGATATACCCCTCTTTCTGCTCATAGTGAACTTCCCATTGCGTCGGGACAATAGGAAAAAGGGATCATCCAACTAAAGGTGCAAGGTCCATAAAATAGATGTGGAAGGTTTCTAAAAAATTTCAAAAAGATTCAAACACAGGGAGCTAAAGTTTAAATGATTACTCAGCTCATTCCTTGTAAATGATCAACCGCCTTATAAGAGGCTTACCTTCCAAGTGAATGATAGTTGCAAGGAAACCCGTGGAGGGGGACATGAGACATGGTTCTCGTGGGGCCTCCGTGCCCTGATTGCAACAACCGGGAAGGAGCCAAACCCCTGAGTCCACCACCCGTTCCCAGTCCCCACCAGATCCGCGGGCCCTAATTCATCGTTTGGTCTAAACGACCAAAAGGAAAGAAGATGGCACCGGCCACCATGCCCGGCATCCTATATACCGCGCATGCGCCTCCTCCAAGGCGGAAGTGCGTCACAGCTCATTGCGTCACATCCGGTTAGCCGGAGAACAAGTTCCAGAAACCAGAGAATGCTGTGGCCTGGACTATAACTGACAGCACATTAATGGGCAGCGCCATCTAGTGGAGGAGAAAGGGAATTACCCAACCATCAAGATCTGACCTGAGCAGCCCCTGGGCGGAATTGCTTACCAAACCACAGGGGCCTTCTTGTGCTGAACGCAATGGGAGAAGAAAGGAGCAGAGAGACAAATTCTATCCAGGTGACCCGAGTACATAAACAGAATACTGTATACCAAACACACTTTGTTAACATTAAACATTATATGTCACAACAATAATAGCCCAAAATTGACCCTCTCAGTGTCCACCAGGCTGGGGTCCAAGTAAGACCACTACAAAAACTGGACACCAACTGGGGGGGCGGGCACAGGAGGGCCATATACAGACAATATAATATAGTTAGCTACAAATTTATTTTAAAAAATCAAGAAAAAAATCAAGAAAAACCTACCAGGTGTCTGTCAGATCAGTCTGCAGGGAAGCTCCCCAGGAGAAACATGATGTTTGTTGAAGGCTATGGACATAACCAAAAACCAGCAAAGGGGGCCAATTATGAGGCCAGTGGGGGGTTGTCCACTATGGACCTAGGTTCTAGGTATGTAGGTTGTCTGTACCTATTATGTGAGGGAGGGGGTGAGGCGGAGGGGAAGACAGAGAACCCTTTAGTCTGTTTTGCCAGAACTGTAGCCCTTTAAAAAGTGCCTGAAATGTTCTGCCTCATTCAGGCCAGGGGGTGTGGTAGCCTTGAGATGCCTAATCCAGCGCATTTCATGCTGGAGTAGGGTCTTATTCCAATCTCCACCCCTGGCTGGAATGTGTACTCTATCTAGCGCAGTAAAAAGAACCCTTGGCATGTGGTAATGGTGGAATTTTGCCACATGTCTTCCTAAAGGAAGGTATAAATTACCCATCAGCATGCCCTGAAGGTGTTTACTTACTCGTGATTGAAATTCTTGTTTCGTTTTTCCTTCATAAAACGAGCCGCACTGGCACTGTGCAAGATAAATTACACCTTTAGTATGACAATTGGCGAAACGTCCAGAAACAAACTTTTCGCCATTAGGTAGTATTATGTGCTTCTTGCTGCCAATATATGGGCAGCAGGAGCACAACCCACATGGATAGGTGCTCCTAATCCTACATGGGTCACCTCGTGTGCTGTCCCTATATTTGCTTTGGACTAAGCGATCTCCAATTGACCCCGCCTTTTTGTAGGTAATTTGAGGGTAAGCCCCTACTAGTATTCCCAAGATGGGGTCTTCCGTAAGTAATGACCAATGTTTGGTTACGATTTTCCGTATTTTTTTATGTTCATTGGAAAAGCATATAATTAATCTCGTAGTCTCAGCTCTAGTTTTTTTTATTATTTTTAGGTGTAGATATTAAGTTTTGTCTATCCAAATCTTTTACTCTATTGAATGCTTTCCTCAATGAGGTTTTTGTGTACCCTCTATCTCGTAACCTTGCATTTATTAGATTAGCTTCCAATGTAAAATCCTTATAAGACGTACAGTTACGTTTCAGTAGCAAAAATTGACTGAAAGGTACAGATTTTTTCAACGGTTCAGGATGGAAGTTGCTCGCGTGCAACAATGTATTGCTGGCAGTTTCTTTTCTATAGAGGGTACTGGTAAGTTTCCCTTGGCTGTCTTTTAGGATATAAATGTCTAGAAAGCTGATACAGCTTTCGTTGTAAGTCATAGTGAAAAATAAATTTAGCTCATTTTTGTTCATCTCGTCAAGATAACTTTTGAGCAATTCCACTGGGCCATCCCACACCATAAACACGTCGTCAATATAGCGTTGCCACGTAACAACGTGTCACGTGTAGCATGCCAACTCGTCCCAAGTAAGTAATTCTTTCTCCCACTCCCCCAGGTACAGATTGGCTTATTATGGGGCACAAGAAGTCCCCATCGCCACGCCCTGTACCTGGAGGTAGTGGGAGCCCTTGAACAAAAAAGTATTGTGTTTTAAGATAAAATCCAGCATAGTTATAATGAAGGAATTGAATTTCCATTCATGAGTGGAGTGTTGGCAAAGGATCCTCTCTATGGCGGCAATCCCATGGTTATGGGGGATGCTGCCATAAAGGGACTCAACATCAATAGCCACCAAGACCTCAGTCCTGGGGATCTCCATGTTTTCCAAAATCTTTAATAAATTAATTGTATCCTTAGTATAAGAGGCAAACTCCACAACATGCGATCTCAGATGCCAATCGATGAACTGGCTCATTGCCTCCGAGATACAGCCGTTCAGACCGAACGTTGAATTAGGGCCTGCGGATCTGTTAGGGACCGGGAACGGGTGGCGGACTCAGGGGTTTGGCTCCCTCCCAGTTGTTGCATTCAGGGCACTGAGGCCCCCACGGAGGCCCATGTCTCATGTCCCCCTCCACGGGTTTCCTTGCGACTATCATTCACTTGGAAGGTAAGCCTCTTATAAGGCGGTTGATCATTTACAAGGAATGAGCTGAGTAATCATTTAAACTTTAGCTCCCTGTGTTTGAATCTTTTTGAATTTTTTAGAAACCTTCCACATCTATTTTATGGACCTTGCATCGGTCATTGGATGATCCCTTTTCCTACTGTCCCGACGCAATGGGAAGTACACTATGAGCAGAGAGAGGGGTATATCTGGGACAGCTTGAATTGCAGAGAAGTTTATATACTGTGTTGAATTTTTGTAAGTAATGTAAAATAATACAATAACCTGAATACATATATATTGAAACCACATAATTAACCACTTCCTTACTGGGCACTTAAACCCCCCTCCTGCCCAGACCAATTTTCAGGTTTCAGCGCTGTCGCATTTTGAATGACAATTGCGTGGCCGTGCGACGTTGTACCCAAATAAAATTGATGTCCTTTTTTTCCCACAAATAGAGCTTTCTTTTGGTGGTATTTGATCACCTCTGCGGTTTTTATTTTTTGCACTATTAACAAAACCAAGAGCGACAATTTTGAAAAAAGAACAATATTTTTTACTTTTTGCTCTAATAAATATCCAAAAATAAAAAATAAAATAAAAAATTATTCATTGGGTTTGGCCGATTTATATTCTTCTACATATCACATCTACATACTATGGGAATTGATTTATGGCATTTTTATTATTTTTTTTACTAGTAATGGCGGCGATCTGCGATTTTTATCGGGACTTTGATATTGGGGGGGACATGTCGGACATTTTTGACACATTTTTGGGACCAATGACATTTATACAGCGATCAGAAATTTAAATGTCCACTGATTACTGTATAAATGTCATTGGCAGTGAAGGGGTTAACCTGCAGGGGCAGTGAAGGGGTTAACAGTGTTCCCTGGGTGTGTTCTAACTGTGGGGGGATGGGTTGGCCAGGACATAACAGATCTAACTGATCCCAGTGACAAGGATCAGTAGATCTGCTTGTCCCCCTCTCACAGAACGGGGAACCACCGTGTTTACATTGGCGGTTCCCCGTTCTACAGCTTTGCAGGCGATCGCGGGTCAGGAGCGGACATCGAGTCCGCCCGACCCGCGGGCGCGCCCACGCAGCGTGCGGCAGCCGCGCACGTGCCACCGCCGCCTGTGAGTGCGCGCAGGGGGCGTGTAAAGGGGCGGACGTCCATGGACGTCCACCCGGAGATTCAGATCCGCGCTGTAGATGTCTTTCGTCTATAGCGCGGATCTCTAGTGGTTAAGCTATACACATATAAAGTATTAGTGTGCACATCTTTTTACCTTACAGATAGTGGTATCTTTCACTGAAGAAAGAATTGATACAAATAAAGTTCTGAAACGAGTCCTAGGATAGGTCATTGACTGATCATGGGACTTCTCCTGGGTTGGGTGATACCACCACTTTTACAGGAAACTTACATCTTTTTCTGTATTCATGTGCACAGTTGAATACTCTGTATATTGTTATATTGGTCCAATTATTGGTGCTACTTTTAACTTTGTCAAAATAAAAGATTATATATATTTTTACCAGAAATTTGAGTTTCTTTAAAATTGCCTTAAAAATCCCAGCCCATAGGGGTAAAACTTTCCTTTTCTTGGATTACTTATTAGCCTCACAAGGAGGGTTCTGTCAGTTTATAGGTAGCGAATGTTGTACTTAGAGAACCCCTGGAGGCATGGGTACGTATCCCACATCTGACACCACGTTCTGTTACAACAGACCACCTCTGTGTTTACCCCATTATGCAGTCCCTTTAGCCAGCGCGGAGAGCAATGATAACACTGATGTCAGTTCATCAGTTCAGGTTTGCCTGAACTGCTGGTTAAAAGCTAAAGAGTGGGAATCTTAGAGTGAAACAGTTTTGATTTTGACTGCTGGTGCTTGCTCTGTTTGCAGTTTTTTGTTTTTTGGGGGCTTTTTCTTTGCAGCTTCTTAACACTTTTTCTGTCACTTTTTAAATAGCTTTTTTTGATTTCCTCCCTTCAGTCTACTAGTTAAGGGGAGTGGTTAATTGGTCACAGGTCATAGCAGCCGGGAGGAGGAGCCTGATGACGTAGCGGCATCATCGAAGCCGCCCGCCTGAAAGTTCAGCCCCGCACCACATCCCCTTGCATGCTGACGGTCGGACACACCGGGAGATGAGGGATATCACGTGGAGGAGACCACGACCACGATCCCCGGCGTGGTAGACCGGTAATAGATGGAACGATTACCTCCCTTGTCAGCGGCATGCCTTGTCGGCTCTGGAGAGACTGACGGACCCACATCCAGCAACATTACAAGCTGCAGAGAGAGCTACGGCCATGGACACGGTGGGAGGACAGATCCCCCCTCCCCCTCCCCACTGGAAGGAATACACAAGAGAGGAGACGGAGGAAGCATGGGCACACAAGCACCTGGGGAGTGGTAGATATAAACTAACCTAATGACTGCTGTTCTATGTTGCTGTTTTATGCTGATATCGATTTGAATGATGAATGCTTCTAAGAGGAAGGAAATATACAATATACAAAGCCTGATTGTGTCTGGCCTCAAAGAGACCCTCAGTTCATAGAAATTATGAACTGCAAAGGGACTGAATCAGGGTATAATGCAACTTATGATTTTGGTTGAAAGACAGGACAGTGCACAGCTATTGGAGTTGTGGTATGAGAAAGGAAAAAAGAGCTCCTTTTATGAGTATTCATGTTTTATTGGTGGACCGGAGTGGGGGCACTGTAAAATATTGAATAGGTCCTGATTTGAGTTAAAAGACTGTTAAAAGACTGTTGAATGATAAAAATTAGAGGTGTCTGAGAGAGGTCAAGCGGAAAATGTAGAAAAAGGCGGGAGGTATTTCGCACCCCACCCCCCATGCAGGAGACCCTTTAAGGATTTGGAGAATAAAAGAGGGATAGGGGTCGGGACCCCCTGTTATCCCCCTCCCCTGAATCCAGTGTAAAGGGAGAAAGTGAAACAATATGGCAACAAAAGGCAAAACAAACAAAGGAAGGTCAAGTAAAACTAATCAGACCTCCTCTAGCCCAGGAGGGATCCAGAGATATATGGCCACAGAGGCGAGCATGATAGAGAAGAGGAGCCCCAAGGAGGGCCCATCCCCGGGAGGAGGAGGTAAAATGGCAAAAGGGCAAAACGAGGATTTAAAGAAGAAGAAAAACCCAAATCAGGCGTCTGAAGAAGACAAAGGTTAGGAGGCCCAGGCAAGTATCCCTCAGATAAAGGAACTCTTGTCAGAGATGCTAACAAAGATGGAAACCTCCCTAATAATGAAATAGGGACAATAAGGACTGATATCAGCCAGGTCCTCTGCCGGGTGGAGGAGACGGAGGAAAGACTAGATACATATGAGCTGAGGCTGGAAGAGATAAGTTTACAGATGAAGACACTCCAAAAAATGAATAGATCTATAGCCTACAGATTAGAAGATCAAGAGAATCGCAACCGGTGCCAGAACTTGTGAATTAAAGGTCTACCAGAGAGTTATAAAGATGAGGAGCTAGGGGGGTGATGCAAGATCTCTTCAAACCAATATTGGGGAAGAAAGACTCAGAGGAGGTGAGAATTGATAGGGTGCATAGGATCACACAAGCACGGCCTAGAGGAGATGTTCCTAGAGATTTAATCATACGCTGTCACTATTCGGAAGAAAAAACCCTTATCACGGATAAACTACGGAAATTGCCAGCAATCTCCTACAAGGGAGAACAAATACAGATATACCCCGACCTGTCTGCAGAGACACTGACAAGAAAAAGGTTACTTAAACCCCTGATGGAAGTGATGCGGCAGGCAAATATAGTATACTGGTGGGGATTCCCTGCGTGCCTAAAAGGGAGAAAAGAAGGAAGGACGGCAGTCTTAAGATTCCCAGAGGATTCAAAAGAATTTTGTAATAAACTGGATCTACAGCCCCCTCCCTCCCCAGCTGGGAAGAAGAGAAACCAATGTATAAATCACCAGTTGGAAATAGGAAATGGACTCGCCAGGAGGGGAGAGGGGGAGGGGAGTGATAGGAGGCAGCAGAGTAGGAAAATGAGCGTCAGCAATACTTGGGAGTATATTTTTGCCCAAGATATGTAAGAGGATTAGACTGGCGCCAAGTGAGATATTGTAATATAGGAGATGTGCGGGTTGGGGATGTGGGAGTAGGGGGGAACGGGCGGGTGCGGCTATAGAACAGGAGCTCTTCCCTTTGAGATATGGAGGAAAGAAGTTCCCAAAGGAGGGAAACTGGCTCCATATGTCGAACGTAACAAGATTGGCCGTTCAACTCCCTATGGGGGCTGACCCAGGGGAGGGGTGCGACGGGGAGGAGGAGGGAAGAAGTTATTTATCTTTTTTTTTTCCCTTCTTCTTTAAGGTTTTTTTGGGGGGATTGGGATTCTCTCTCTCAGCACTCTTTTATAGTGGTAAAAAAAGTGGAAAATTGAAATCTGCCGAGATAAGTAGAATGCTAAGTGAACCAGGGGTTAAAAACCAATGGTATGATTTAATATACTGACATATAATATCTGGGGTCTAAACACGGTAGAGAAAAGATACAAGGTTAAAAAAGAGTTACAACATTATAAAGCGGATGTGATTGGTCTCCAGGAGACACATATCACACACGCTTCAGGGGTTAAGATGACTTCACATGAGTTCCCAAATTGGTATTATGGGGACTCAACATCATGTAGAGCAAGGGGAGTTGCTGTTGGGTTTAGTAAAAACACAAGGTTCTCAATAAAAGAGTAGATGGCAGACTATGAGGGGAGATTCTTGTTTATTAAGGGAAAATTAATGAATTTATAATGTACAATTGCAAATATTTATTCCCCCAACAGAGAGCCAGGGAAGTTCCTTAAGAGAGTACTAGAGAAATTGATGAAGTTTAAAGAGGGAACCCTTATAATAATGGGAGATCTCAATATGTGCATAGACCTGCAGTTGGACTCAACAGGGCCCCGGGGGGGTAGAACTAAGAACAAGCGGAGGGAGGCAAAGAATTTACTCATAAGCCACCAGTTGGTTGATGTGTGGAGGATTAAAAACCCGGATAGGCGAGACTTCACGCTCTACTCAGCAGTACATAGGTCTTTTTCTAGAATAGACTGAACATCAAATGCTCCCTAAACTAAAAAAAAACAGAGATCAAAGCCATTACCTTATTGGATCATGCGCCGGTGTGGGTGCAAGTGGAGGTAGAAAAGCAGGCACAAAATGAGTGGAACTGGAAGTTAAATGACTCCCTAATGCAGGATCCCAAATTAAAAGGGAAAATTGAGAAAGAACTAGAGGGATTATTCTCTGTCAATGATACACCGGAAACTGCACACTCCCTATTGTGGGAAACACATATATGAGAGGAGTTCTCATTGGTCTGGGATCTGGGAGGAAAAAAGAAAGGTTGGCCAGGAAAACCAATCTATATAAAGAAATCCAAGAGTTGGAATCCCAGACCAGACCAAGGGGAATTCCAGAGAAAAGAGAGCTAATTAAGAATTAAGGAAAAAGAGGAGCTGGCGGAACTGGTAGAGATGGACAGAAGACATGCCTTTCACTTAGTGACAAAAGAGAATTATCAATGGGGTAATAAACCAGGTAAATGGTTAGCAAGGGTGGTAAAAGAAAAGAAAAATAGGTAATTCATACCAAGGATAAAAAATGATAGGGTAGAGATAGTACAATCATCTCCAGAAATTTCTAATGTGTTCCATCAATATTACACAAAGTTATATAATGTCAGGAATAATAAAGAAGATGCCCCCAAAAGGGAATCACATGAAAAGCAGGGATATCTAAAGAGAATTGAGCTCCCTAGATTGCCAGGGGAGGAGTTAGAATATCTGAATGACCCAATTACTCAAGAGATAGTAATAAGAGCCATAAGAGGGATGGCTCAAGGAAAGAGCCCTGGACCCGATGGATATTCATTAACTTACTACAAAAAATTTCAGAATATTCTTGCCCCAAAATTAAGCGAATATTTCAAGGGTTGGCAGAGGGAGAGGTATTAACCACTTCAGCCCCGGAAGGATTTCCTCCTTTAGGACCAGAGCCCTTTTTGCGATTCGGCACTGCGTCGCTTTAACTCAAAATTGCACGGTCATAGAAACATAGAAACATAGAAAAGTGATGGCAGAAAAAGACTGAGTAGTCCATCGAGTCTGCCCCTTTTTATTTATTCATTTATTTATTTATTTATTTATTTATATATATATATTTTTTTACATTAACCTTGTTGTCTGACTATGGATTTATGTTTATCCCAAGCATGTTTGAAGACATTTACTGTTGACTGTCTCACAACCTCTGTTGGTAGTTTATTCCAATCATCAACCACCCTTCCCTTTCAGTAAAATAATACTTTCTAAGATTAGTTTTGAACTTCCCCCCAGTTAGTTTGAGGTCATGTCCCCATGTTCTTGATTTTGGTTTCATATTGAAAAGACTGCCCTTATGAAATTTATTCACATCCTTGATGTATTTAAAGGTTTCAATCATGTCTCCCCTCTCCCTTCTT
Source organism: Glandirana rugosa (assembly GCA_018402905.1). NCBI lineage: Eukaryota > Metazoa > Chordata > Amphibia > Anura > Ranidae > Glandirana > Glandirana rugosa. The sequence goes on along the minus strand of BLSH010270606.1, from coordinate 261,565 downwards.
TCCTCCAGACTGTACATATTAAAGCGGAGGTCCGAGGGCTAAAAAAAAAATTAAAAGTCAGCAGCTACATATACAGTAGCTGCTGACTTTTAATATTAGGACACTTACCTGGCCTGGAGTCCAGCGATGTCGGCACCCGCTGCCGATCTTCGGATCGGGGGACGGGTGCAGCCGCCTCCATTCTGTCCACAGGAAAAGGTGTGAAGGCCCTCGAGACCGGCCGCCTGCGCCGGCGACTGCAGTCGTCGGGCCGAGGGAGGAGGGACGAGCGAGACGAAGACCGGCGGACCGGTCATCGTCTCGCGCCGTCTCGAACGCGTACGCGTCATTCCACGGGCCGCACTTCGACATGACGAATGTGCAGGCCCAAGGGAATGGGCGCTACCTCCGCCGACGTGGGCAGGGGGCTAGGCTTCTAGCCGTCGCCCACGGCTGTAGCGACCTGAGGTCCGGTCCATTCACAGGATTATAATTTTCAGTCGTCGATGACATATACATCGACGACTGAAAATTAAAAAAAAA
>BLSH010270606.1:222670-233433 GCA_018402905.1 Glandirana rugosa | reverse complement strand
ACAGCCAAGTTGCCCACATTGTAACTTCTTCTGATTACTGGGTGGCCACCCTGCTGGATCCCCGTTACAAGGACAACGTGCCAACTTTTGCGCAAACCAATCAATATACGCCGATTGCGATTTTTTTTTTTTACCAAAAATATGTAGAAGAATATATATCGGCCAAAACTGATGAATATTTTTTTAATGGATTTGTACTTTAGCAAAAAGTAAAAAATATTGTTCTTTTTTGCAAAATTGTCGCTCATTTTTTGTTTATAGCGGCGATCAGAAATGACACAGAGGTGATCAAATACCACCAAAAGAAAGCTCTATTTGTGGGAAAAAAAGGACGCAAATTTTATTTGGGTACAACGTCGCACGACCGCGCAATTGTCATTCAAAATGCAACAGCGCTGAAAGCCAAAAATTGGTCTGGGCAGGAGGGGGGTTTAAGTGCCCGGTAAGGAAGGGGTTAATAGTTTTGCTTTTATTTTTGTTTAGCTTCAAGTTCTGAGAAAGAAAATGATGGGGAGGAAGCTCTAGGCCATACTGTGCCAATGTATAAGTCCATTTTCGAATTGGCTTGTTTATTTTTTGTTGGTTGATTTTTCTCTGCCTGTGTAAAGAGGTGTGTGTTTGTTTATTCTAATTTCCTCAATCATTAGAATCCTCTCAACCTGTGTTGTCTTTAGGGACTAGTATTACCAGGGCAGCCATCAGAAATTTTAGAGCCCCTTACACAGCTTTACTGGCCCCCCCCCCCCCCCCGGCCTAACAACAACATTCCCCAGGGCCCGCCCACTGGCCACCCCCCCACATATGCCCACTGGCCATCCCACCACATATGCCCACTGGCCAGGGGTGTACACATGTTGCAGCCGCAGTAAGAATTATACACCCTGTCACACTTACCATGTGTAGCCTGCCAAGTATGACCCATTCAAGTGAATGGGGCCACTCTGCAAACACCCTGCAACTGTGTGCAATGCTAGTGTGGGATCCAAGGTGATAAAGCAGGTGGTGAAAAGGCGAGAAAATGCCTCCTCACTGCCTGCTTTAGCCTCTTGGTCACTGTACAAGGTTTTCTATATTTCTTTTAAGTGTGACAGGGTGTACAATTCCTGTTGCAACATGTGTAGTGGGTGCAGTTGCAGGGTGTGAAAAATAGGGTTCATCTATGGGGAATTTACTTTCCCCAAACTACAAATGTAAACAAGTTCTTACTGGCCTGAGCCCCCTATCATAATTGCCTTTTAGGGGTTGTCGTGGGAGAAGAACAGAGAGGGACACTGTACAACAAGGGATGCTGGGGACAGAGAGGGATGCAGTGTGATGAGGACAGAGAGGGATGCCAGGGACAGAGAGGGACACTGTGCAGACAGGGACAAAGAAGGATGCCATTGGGGGGGCAGAGAGGGACACTTTGGGGGGGCGGGGGCAGGCCATACAAGGACACCGGGGGGGTTGGGCCTGGAAAGTATCATAGAGCCTCCTGCCATCCTGTTGGGGCCCCCTACATCTGTACTAGCTGCCGCTTTACCCTCACCCCCCCCCCCCCCCCCCCATGCCGGCACTGGTGTCCCTAGACTCCAGGAAAAAAAAACAGTACACAGGCAGCACAGCCTCACCCGATGCTTGCAATAAGATCTTGCGGAGAACCATAGGTGCTGGAGGTCCCAAACTTGTACCAGTTGTGGTCAAGGGGGCCCTCTCCATGTGACCCAAGTTTTGTTTGTTTTTTTGCTAGGGTTTGGGACAATGGTGTCCCTAAACCAGGTGTCCCCCTCCAATAGACTCCATTGTTAAAGACTGCTAAAGTCTTTGTTGTAAGGGCCCCTTGAGACACTGGGGTCCCTTACAACAGTACTGCCTGTACCTCCCCTGATGGCAGCCCTGAGTATTACCAAACCCACCCTCCCTGCCCTAATTTTTAAAAAAAGGGATTTCAGGTGTTTTTTCTAGCACAAAGTCGAGGACACAGAGCTGTTGCCCAATTTTTACAGATAAGGTTTTTATTTTTAGGGTTGTATTCTGTGTGAAACCTTAGATTAGCAGGGGTATATGCAAGGATGACCACTGTGCCAATGTCATTCTGAAGAAGCATTCACATATTCACACACCTACTTCTTTGTTGTCAAGCATTCTGTTTTTTATGGCAGTCCATTGATTCTACTGTACATTTACTAGATTTAAAATGTACTTTTGGGGAACATGTATTTGGAGACATAACCAAATACTTCTATTGTGATCACAAAAGGAGGTATCTTTGTAACCCACCTTGACATGCGAATGGCAGCAATTTAGTCACACAACTTCCAAGAAGACTACTTTGGACATGAAATTAACATGTTAATTGAATAGTTTGTGTAAGCCAGGGGTCAAGTTATTAGCTCACAACAACGCTGGGTCCTTAGATTGTTAAAAAAAATACCCACTGAGACCCAATTCATGTTTTTGTTTCTTTGCCACATATGTGATTCTGGATTTCTGACTTTTGTTTTTTTATTTTTGGTTCCCACAGACCCAAATATTGAGGAGGTGAAAAAGGTTGTGGGCTCCACAGTCAGCTGGTATATGTGGAGGAGTTGCTGGGCTTGCCTCCAGGTGGCAATATGCCACCCAAATTGGCAAATTTCCTTTAAGTTTATTTTTTTGTTTGCAATATGTTAATTTTGTTTTGTTTTTAAAGTTTATATTTTTGTAAAGTTTTTACATATTTTGATAAAAAAATTAAAACAAAGGTTAACCCTGCACTAACTTGCAAATGCCCTTTCCTATTTTTCACTTTAACACAATCTGAAACTGCAGTTCACAAACATATACATATTTGCCTAAGTTGGATCAAGACTCTGCTAGCTTGAGGCACAATAGGCAGATTTTGCCCACTCCAGCTGCAGTGCTAAAGATTCTCTCCTTAGGTGATGAGGGAGTGTCACGTACCTGGTGGTCGAGTCTGACTTGTGCAGGAGACAACCTCTCTTACGGCCCTGGTTCGAGAACCCCTGGTAGTGGAGACAGGGAGTTCTCGAGCACAGGAGGGCACGAGGGCTGGACTTGGTCACTGGTGGTAGCTGAGGGTCCACTGAGACTCGTGCAGACAGAAGAATGGTGATGCAGGCCGGGTCGGTAACAGGCTGGCAGTGCGGTACAAAAGGATCAGGCAGGCGGATGGTCAGGTGCAGGCAGGGTCGGCAACGTGCAGGCAGCAGAGGTACAGAGGAGCAGGCAAAGAGTTGTAGACAGGCCAGGGGTCGGGGCAGGCAGAAAGCAAACAAAGTCCAAGGAAACCCAGGGTCACAGATACAGGAAGTCTTTTCAGAGTAAACGATGGGTCACAGGATACAGGAACGCTGTAGAACGGACAGCACTGGTTGCAGGGTGCGGTCTGCTTAAATGGCTGTTTTGGCGCCAATGCCGGCACATACGCACGCGCTCGCGCACACAGCCACGCACAGACGCATGCACACGCTACACATGCCCGCGCATGGTCCTCCAAATGGCCACGGATGGTTCCTAACATTGCCCCCCCAAGGGGCAGCCTCCGGATGCCCAAATGGGCCCTCTTGGTCGGATGTCTTCTCCAGAATGCCCTAATTAGCTCTCTGGCATGCAGGTTGTTCTCTGGCTCCCAAGAGCTTTCTTCAGGCCCATAGCTCTTCCACTTCACCAGGAACTGCATGATGCCCCCTCTCTTCCTGCAATAGAGGATGGCCTCCACCTCAAACTCCTCCTCTCCGTCCACCAAGACCAGTTCTGGTGGGGCTGTATTGCGCCCAGGGAGGAGATCTTTGACCACTGGCTTAAGTAGGTTCACGTGGAAAACTGGGTGAATGTGAAGCGAAGAGGGTAGGTCCAGCTCAAATGCTACCTTGTTGATCTTCCTTTTTACTGGAAAAGGTCCAATGTATTTTGGCCCTAGTTTTCTGGAAGGACAGGACAGCCTCAGGTTTCTTGTTGACAACCAGACCAGTTGGCCAGGTTGCAGTTCTAATTCTCCTCGTCTCCCCTTGTCAAAATTCCTCTTGCTGAGTGCCTGGGTCTGAGAAAGAGTTTCCTGTAACAGTGTGCTGTTTTTCTCTAGGAACCGGGTGACTTCCAGTACGGCAGGTAGGGTGCTTTCTTTTAACAGGCCAGGTAGAAAGGTAGGGTAGTAGCAGAGGTTCGCCCAGAATGGGGTTTGCTTTGTGGCCGAATGAACTGAGTTGTTGTAGGCAAACTCGGCTACCGGCAACAGTGAAACCCAATTGTAGTAAGAAGCGAGTAAGAAGAATAGCAACGAAGGTACTGCTCGAGGGTCTGGTTAGTCCTTTCAATTTGGCCGTTTGACTGTGGGTGATATGCAGAGGAGAAGGCCAGGTCGATTCACAGAGAAGAGCACAGAGATCGCCAGAAGCGGGATGTAAACTGCACCCATCGGTCCGACAATATGTTGCTGGGAATGCCGTGAAGGCAGACAACCTCTTTTATGAATGTCTCTGCTGCCTCAGCGGCTGTGGGGGTGCCCTTCAAGGGTACGTAGTGGGCCATTTTTGTGAGGCGATCCACCACCACAAGAATAGTACTGAAGCCTGCAGATGGGGGCAGCTCAACTATGAAGTCCATTGAGATCTGGGACCAAGGTCATTCCGGAATGGGCAGTGGATTAAGCAGACCCCAGGGTTTGGACCTCTCAGTCTTGCTCTTGGCACAAACAGGGAAAGCACTCGCATAGTTTCTGCAGTCCTCGTTCAGGCCATGCCACCAGAACGAGCGGGATAGCAGCTCTGCCGTCTTGCGACCCCCAAAGTGCCCAGCTAATTTGAGGTCATGGCAGTGTACAAGCGCTGTTAGGTGCAGCTCCTGTGGAATGAAGAGTCGATTACCTGACCACCAGAGCCCATCTTTTAATGTGAGCCCAGAATCCGATGGCGCGGTGAGACCAGATAAGGATCGCCTGATCCAGGTAAGGAGGTCCCCTTGGGTCAACAGGAAGCTATTGGCAGGTAGGATGGTGTCTGGAGGAGAAGAGTCCTCTGGGTCATGGAACATCCTGGACAAGGCATCTGGTTTCACATTCTTGGACCCAGGCCTATATGCTATGTGCAGCTGGAAGCGTGAGAATAGTGCCCACCTTGCCTGTCAAGGTTTGAGTCTCTTAGCCATCCACAGGTATTCAAGGTTTTTGTGGTCTGTGAAGACCAGAAACAGAGGGGATGCTCCTTCCAGGAGGTACCGCCATTCCTCCAGAGCCAATTTGATCGCCAGCAGTTCCCTGTCACCGACATTGTAGTTCCTCTCGGGTGGTGAATGTTTCTGGGAAAAGAAGGCAATGGGATGGAGTGAGGCCTTTGGACCTCGCCTCTGAAAGAGGACTGCTCCCACTGCTGTCTCAGAGGCGTCCACTTCAAGAACATAGGGCAGAGCTGGATCAGGGTGTTTAAGGACGGGAGGTAAACAGTTCCTAGAGTCTTGTGAAGGCCTCTTGGGCTTCAGAAGTCCAGCGGAAATGAGAGCCCTGCTTAGCAAGCTGGGTTATAGGCGCAATGACCGCCAAGAACCCCTTAATGAACTTCCTGTAAAAGTTTGCGAACCCGACAAAACTCTGGACTCCCTTTTTGGCCACTGGCCCTGGCCAGTCCAGGATGGCTGAGACTTTCTGCGGGTCCATAGTTATCCCTGTGACAGAGATGTCGAAGCCAAGGAAGGAGATGCTGGCGCGCTCAAAACGCATTTTTCCGCCTTGGCATATAGGCCATGTTGCCGAAGGCGGTCAAGCACACCTCTCACATGCCTGCAGTGCTCTTCCAGGGAAGGGGAGAAGATCAGGATATAGTCCAGATAGATCACTATGAATTGGTCTAGATAGTCTCTGAAGATATTGTTACCAGATGCTGGAACGTAGCGGGGGCATTACAAAGGTCAAACGGCATAACAAGGTACTCGTAGTGACCAAACCAAGTTCGGAAGGCCGTCTTACACTCATTCCCTTCCGGTATGTGGATGAGATTATACCCCTTTTCCAGGTTCTCGTCAAGGTAGGCCTTGAGGGCTACCAACTCCACCTCGGACAGGGGGAAAATCCGGCTGAATGTAACCTCAGCTCCGGGTAGGAGGTCAATTGGACAGTCATAGGACCTGTGCGGTGGGAGGACGTCAGCCCCTTCTTACTAAAAAATGTCCAGGAAGTCATGATAAGGTACAGGTACAGCCAGGCGGGCATTCTGGTCATTTTCAATGTCCATACAGAGCACAGACGGTGGGACTTCTGAAGGCTGTGGCAGACAATGGTGGAGGCAGTAGGGAGAACTGAACCGTACTTCCCTTGTTGCCCAGTCAATGTGGGGGTTATGCATCCGGAGCCAAGTAAGGCCAAGTAAGGCCTAAAATGACTGGGAATAGAAGGGACGCAATGGCGTCCAGCAGCAGGAATTCCAGGTGACCCCCACCGTCTTGGCAGGTACAGGGATGGTTTCCTGAGTGACGGTGCCAGATTTGATGGTGGTTCCATCGGCCAGCTGGACGACCATGGGATGGTCTTTGGGCCGTAGTGGAATCTGGCGGTTGGCTGCGAAGGTGGCATCAACAAAGCAGCTGCATGCACCCAAATCAAGGATAGCCTGCACTGAGGTATTCCCACCGGGAAGCTGTAAGGAGAGAGAAAGGACAAGGTAAGCTTTGTCACTTGGCATATACATCATTCATTCCCGGGTAGGAGTAACACACTTACCGGCCTTAGCAGGGCAATTTCTCACCAGATGCCCAGGCCCTCCAGAGTATAGGCAGAGGCTGTGTGCCATACTTCTCTGATGTTCTTTGGGGGTTAGTGACGGGCGGAGAAGCCCGATTTGCATGGATTCGGAGTGGTCTGGTGGAGTGGAGGAGGGAGAGGCAACTGGACTAGGCCAGGATAGCTGGGTACTCTGGGCATCATCCAGGTGAGGCGTGCGGGCCCTGTGGACCTCTCAGCCCTGTGTTCCCGCAGGCGCCGATCAATCTGAATGGCCAAATTGATCAGGGCGTCGAGGGTATGTGGCATCCCAACGCGGGCCAGCTCGTCCTTGAGCGGCTCTGGGAGGCCCAGCCTGAATTGGTAACAGAGGGCGCATCATTCCAGGCTGTGTCAGCACTCCAGCGCCGGAATTCGGAGACATGAGACATGTGCAGCGGCCTTGTTGTAGGGTGTGAAGAGCTGCTTCCGCAGTGGCCGCTAGATGGGGGTCCTCATAGAGCTGGGCCATCGCTTGAAAGAACTGGTCCAGACTGGTAGTTTCCGGGGCCTTCTGTTCCAGGAGGTGGTGAGCCCATGCTTGTGGCTCCTCCAGGAGCAGGGAGATCACGAGCCCCACTTTAGTCGCTTCCAACGAAAAGGTCCATGGCTGAAGGGCAAAATATAGTTCACAGGAGTTACGGAAAGCCCAGAACTTCCAGCGGTCCCCCGAAAACTGCTCTGGCATGGGCACCTTGGGCTCCGTGGGCAGAGTCACAGTGGTGCGTGGGGAAGACTGGCCGGGACTGGCTGGAGCTGACATGGAGAGCTCCTGGACTCTCCCTTCCAAACGGGTATATCCCTCCTGCAAACTCTTGAGTGAGGCCGGCCAGATGCACACACAAGTCATCCATGGGAGAGGTCACCTGCGCAGATAAGGCTGTCCGTTACTGTCACGTACCTGGTGGTCGAGTCTGACTTGTGCAGGGGACAGCCTCTCTTACGGCCCTGGTTTGAGAACCCCTAGTAGTGGAGACAGGGAGTTCTGGAGCACAGGAGGGCATGAGGGCTGGACTTGATCACTGGTGATAGCTGAGGGTCCATTGGAACTCTTGCAAACAGAAGAATGGTGATGTAGGCCGGGTCAGTAACAGGCTGGCAGTGTGTTACAAAAGCATCAGGCAGGCAGATGGTCAGATACAGGCAGGGTTGGCAACGTGCGGGCAGCAGAGGTACAGAGGAGCAGGCAAAGAGTAGTCATAGACAGGCCAGGGGTCGGAGCAGGCAGAAAGCAAACAAAGTCCAAAGCAGGGGTCACAGATACAGGAAGTCTTTTCAGAGTAAACTCTGGGTCACAAGATACAGGAACGCTGTAGAACGGACAGCACTGGTTGTAGGGTGCTATCTGCTTAAATGGTTTTGGCGCTAATGCCGGCGCTAATGCCGGTGCAAACGCGCGCTAACTCACACAAGTGCACACAGACGCGCGCACACGCTACGCTTGCCCGCGCATGGTCCTCCAAATGGCCATGCATGGTTCCTAAGAGGGGGAAACGACAGGATGTGTAGCAGTTGTCAATAGGAAACCAACTACTTCCAATGTCATCTGTTACCTTTTAAAGTTGGTGATTTGCAATGTTTGAAGGTGAGTTTTTGCCATAGATTGCAACTCCTCCACAGTCAAATATGTCATTTGAAGACACCACAAAGGGAAACCTCCTAGACAAAGATTAAATTGATTGTACAATACCTTAACAAAACAGAATCAAAGAAAACATTTTTCGAGTTTACATAATCCCAAAAAATGAAGGATGTAAAAATAGCAGCAAGTACACCACTATCAAAAAGGAGACCTACTGCTGAGGTATCGGGGGCCTGCATCTGCTGGTCAAGCTGCTGTGGTTGTTGTTGGCCCATCTGCTACTGCAGATTGCTCATGTGATGCAACTGCTGCCAAATCTGATGCATAATCATCTGCTGAAGCATCTGGTGCTGCTGACAATGTGGAATACTGGATGGGGGTTGTGCTTGAGGGGTGCTGAAGGTATAATAAGCTGTTTGGGGCAAGTGTGTATTTCAATTTGAAAAAGCGTGTAGACTAGATGTGTTAAATTTTTGGGGGCAAGGTTGGGTTGTTCATTGGAATGGTGTAAACTAGATGGCACATTATAAATCTTGGAAGGATTCTAATTTTGGCCTTGAAAGGAAGAAAGGAGTTGTATATGAGGATTTTGATTAAGAGGGGTAGTGAGAGGTGAATAGGGTAGTTCTCCAGTTGAGAGTGAAGTTTTGGTTTGCTGGTTCAAATCACCGCTAGATACATATTGGTTTGGGGTCTGTGGGGGCATGTGAGGAAGTGGGGATAGTAAACAATTGTAAGTGTGAGGAAGGGTACACCAGGGGTAAATCAGGATCAGCCACACCATGGCCTTTCAACATGCACATCTTGTTGCAACAGAACACTTTACTCTTCACTGCTACCGCCCCTGTGTGTGTGGCAATTGTTGCATTAAGTTTCTGTACAGATAAAAGCCTGGGCCAGAATGTCTTCACTACTTGGCTGCCTGCTAAAGTGGATGGTGGCCCTGATCAAATATTTGTAGAGGCTAATGGGGGTTGCACCAGCAGTTAACCAGCCCTTGTTGTTGGATTTGAAATCCTAAGGCATTTGGGTTTTAGGCAGCCTGGTATATACATCTTTGAAATGATTTATCTGAAAACTACTGACAAGTTTTCATGGTACATAAACGTTTAAAAAGCTTAATGACTATTTGCTGTCTTTTTGGAGTGTTAGCCAATCCTGCTCACTGTTGTTGGAGAAGATGGGCCTGTCTTCAAAGCATTTGCATGACTTTGTTAGCTCCATCTACAGGAGGCAAGCCAGTTTACCTCCTAAGGTCTTTCAAATTTTTGTTGGGGCACAACATTACACATCATCATACAGAGGCCTGTTGCAGACAGGATCAAGATGTGTGTCCTATGTGAATATGTGAATAGAAGCTGATATTTGTGCCCAACCCCCCCCCCCCCCCCACCCAGCAATGCAATCAGAACATTACCAAAGTGCAGTGCAATTCATGCAGAATCCAGCAGACTTCACATCCAGTTGCCCTTAGCAAAAATGATGGGCAAAGCAAATGAGAGTGAACTGGCAAAAGACACGGCTGGAGTCCTAGACAGGTAATTGCCCCAATGGTCTAAGACCACTGCTACAATGCCTAACTACTACATGCGCTTGTCTGGTTTGTGAAATGTTGCCCCTCTCAAAATTGGGGGGAACACCCAATTTTGAGAGGGGCAACATTTCACAAACCAGAATTTACCAACAGACAATAGAAAAATCAAGCTAAACCTGAAAAAACTCTAGCCACACATAATCAGTTGCTTGCTCTATCTGTTCTTGGTATTTTGAAGGGTTGCCTTTGATGCTTGCATTCTTCTGTGAGGATTGTGCTTAGTTGGTGTATTTTAAAGGACTTATTTTCCAGTCCAAAAACACCTAGGGCTATATGCCCATTACCAAGCCAGGGACTTCCGGTTCCGGCGCCTGATGAGGAAGGAGTGAAGAGCAACGGCTCCGGACCTCATCTGCCTATAAAACCTGCCAGCACCTGGATCAGGCAAATTCGGCACCCCAGCTCGCCTCCCTGACTCTCAGTAACCATCCGAGAACCCCCTCAGAGATGGACAAATTCGTGCTCCACGGCGCGCCCGCCACGTTGCCTACCTCCTGAACCGACAACGCTGCAACAAACCTTCGTTCGGAAAACACCATTGCAACGAACCTTTGTTCGGAAAACACCATTGCAACGAACCTTCGTTCGGAAGCCTCGTGCGGGGACACGATCGCCGCTAACCAGGCACAGTCACAACCTATGCAGGTACTCCCCCCCCCTAATCCATTCAAACGCGGGGACAGCAGAAACTATGGAAGACCAGTACACCAGACTAGCCCAGGGCGTCGCAGCCCTATTAAACCCAACCATAACATTGACGGTGGAGAGAGCCATAGCTGCGGGCATGGCCCAACTCAAAAAAGAACTGAACGAAGCCTACCAATGACTCTCAGTCCCTCCGCTCGACCCCACGGCTTAAA
>BLSH010270606.1:197485-222660 GCA_018402905.1 Glandirana rugosa | reverse complement strand
ATTCGTGCTCCACGGCGCGCCCGCCACGTTGCCTACCTCCTGAACCGACAACGCTGCAACAAACCTTCGTTCGGAAAACACCATTGCAACGAACCTTTGTTCGGAAAACACCATTGCAACGAACCTTCGTTCGGAAGCCTCGTGCGGGGACACGATCGCCGCTAACCAGGCACAGTCACAACCTATGCAGGTACTCCCCCCCCCTAATCCATTCAAACGCGGGGACAGCAGAAACTATGGAAGACCAGTACACCAGACTAGCCCAGGGCGTCGCAGCCCTATTAAACCCAACCATAACATTGACGGTGGAGAGAGCCATAGCTGCGGGCATGGCCCAACTCAAAAAAGAACTGAACGACCACACTCATCGCATAGGAGAACTTGAAAACCGTGTGTCAAACGTAGAAGATGAATTACCAAGCCATGGACGTTACTTCAAAGAAATTACAAGTGCTTTTAAATATTAAAATTTATTAAAAACATGGAGCTAAAAAAAAAATACAAAAAGACAAAAACAATACAGTGGTGGTGGCTGCTGCTCGGGGGGCAGGTGTGAGGGGACTGAGGAGAGGGTAGGGACTTGTGAGGGTTGTGTTGAGGGGGTTGGGAAGGTGGAGAGAGTGGTTTGGAAGAGGGGCTGTGTTGAAGGGCCGGGCAAGATGTGAGGGAGTTGGCTGAGGGGCTGTGTTTGGAGGGTGTCAAATGTGTCAAGCAAGTTTTGGATTTGGTGCTGTATAGTGTCTCTGTGCAAAGTGTAGGGCTGGGCTTGGATGAGGGGCTGTTGTGGTAGGGACTGTGATTGGGTGTGCGCTTTCAGGAAGTGAAGGGCAGACATCAACTCTTGTTGGTAGGAGACCGGGGCAAAGTGGGCTGGGAAGGAGGTCTGGCGAGGATGGGCTTGGAAGGCGGTCTGGTAAGGATGGGCTGGGAAGGAGGTCTGGCTAGGATGGGCTGGGAAGGAGGTCTGGCGAGGATGGGCTGGGAAGGAGGTCTGGCGAAGATGGGCTGGGAAGGAGGTTTGGCAAGGATGGGCTGGGAAGGAGGTGTGGAGATAGGAGGATTGAGGAGGGTCATGCTGTGGTGTAAATGAGGGGTGGGAAGGGGGGGCAAAAGTTATTGGAAGTGTAGTGGTGAGATCATCAGGGGTGTTTGGAAGGGGGAGTGTGGAATCAGAGGAAGGGGCAGATGTTTGCTGAGTGTGGGAGGAGGAAGCGGGGAAGGAGTTTTGCTGGTTTGTTGTGTTGCCATTGGGAGGGGGCTGGGAATTTGGAGTGGCTAATTCTGGAAGCAGCACCTCCCCGGCTGGCTGCCCATCATTTTTCTGTTCCAACAGTCGACGGATAGCCAACAGCTGTTCCCCAACATACTGTTGGTCAGAATGTTGGGTGTCAACCATCTTTTGCATGACTTCACGCATATCATGTTGGGTCTGCGTCAGGATGTTCTGGTTATCAGTCAATCTCTGCACAGCATGCTGTGTGAGCCCCAGTAACCTTACTAAATCACTTGGTTCAGAAGACCTCCTTTGCTCACTGAATCTCTTAAGCTGGACAACCAGCCTTTCACCCAGATATACAAGTGGATTAGGAATAGGTGGGGGTGGTGCCGATCCATCTGCATTCAATGCTGGCTACAAGACAAGAAAAAAAAAACAATTAGAAGTTACTCACAAAGTAATGTCACATCATAAACACTACAAGCAGACAGTAGGATAGGTGGATGGACATTCAACAAATGTCCTTACTCAGAGTCATGTAGGCAGCCTAGGACGTATTAAAATAATGCCTGCACATTAGACAAGTGCTCCAAACATTACAATGGCTTAACATTTTGTATGTCTAAAAGTTCTAATCTGGTCCCACACTTCTAGCCTCATTCTTGTGATTTGGACAAAGGGTCATAATGCACCACATACTTGAAACATGCACCTAAAGAATTAACAATCCTGACTAAGCAATACTCCACCCCGCATGAAGTCTAGGCACACATCAAGTTTGCCTTTTGAAATCCAGACCTGGCTGGAATATAATTGGTCCCTAATTGGAGGAACATTCATTTGTCTGACAAAAGTGTTATTTCTTACCGAACGTTCAGGCAACTCAGCTTCAGCAGATGGTGTACTTGCTGGTGGATTGCCTGAATGTCCCTGTGAAAAAAAATCAAGGTATGCCATTTACAATTAACATCTGTAACATTTTTTCTGGGGACAAGTCCATCTTGTAACGTCAGATCACATACCCCAACATTTGACGGAGATTTGTTGCCAGCTCCAGCTTGAGCTCCAGGGGACAGATGTTCTACAAAAAAAAAAATAGTTTAGTCAAATACATTAGGATGTAGGGATGAGCTGCCATTTTTTAACACTCGATTGAAGGTTCAGGCACTGTGCCAGTACATTTCCATCTTGCTTTCTCCTGTTTGAAAAGGCACACTTGCAAACACACCCCAAAATAACAGTTGTGTGGATAAAGAGGGGTGAAGGTCTGGGGAGACATTAATGAATATTGGCCACCAACATCCACGTTTCTTCTCTTTTTGGCCAGACATTTGTAGGCCATCACTATGAAAACAACATTCAGTACTTCATCCAGAGTCCTACCAAAAATTCCCAACACCACATTAGCAAAACATACCAGAACCTTCCTCCAGGCTTTGCTGCAGGGGGTGGTCCCGTTCCTCCTCCTCCTGCTGAGGTTGTGTTGTGAATAGGACATTGATGGGTGAGTTGATGTTTGCCAAGGATATTGCAGCCTTACACATTGTTTGGCCCATTCACATTGTGAACTTACCAGGAGAGAGCACCATCCTATCCTCGGCGTGTGGGGCATCTTCCTCTGAGCTGGCAGGGGCTGACGCTCCCACTGGAGATAGGTAATAAAGCACAAAGAATTGTCAGAAGTGTAAAAGTATTCCAATTTGAGATTGTGTATAAATTCCCAAATAGCTCATGCAATGTAATAGACAAGAGTTAGTTACTTACCATGCTGCCACCCATCTGTATCAGCATGAGCCATGGTTCCCCAGACCATCTTCATCTGGATGAGTGACAGAAAGCGTTGTTCGTAGTCAGGGAGGAGCGTCATTTGTCCAGGGCCAATAACCTGCCTTGTAATAATCCTCTGCTCAGCCAAAGATTTGAATTTTCTCTTAATGGATCCCTTTAGATCCCCCACATGCTTCTGGATAGCCTTGATGGAATGGTGCACCACGTTACCCTCTGCATTGACAGCCGCAACAATTTGTAGCTAGAGCTGTTTTCTGGCAGCCTGGCTTGTTTGGGAGGACAAGGCTCCGGCAATGCGATCATATCTCGCTAGGCATTTACCAGAGCCTGGTTCTCCCTGGGCGAGAACTGGGGAGCCTGTCCAGAAGTGCCCCCACTGCCTCTCCTCGAAGTACCCTCTTCAGGGCTGGAAGGAGAGGCAGCACGTGCAGGGTGACTTCCGCCAGCTTCCACCAGTTCTCTGGAGGAAGGACGCACCCTTCTGGCAGCAACTGGAGCCTCCCTCACACCCAAGCCAGACAACTTGCCCAGCCCAGCCTCAGGCCCTGGCATGACCACAGACACTGGCCTGACCCCCCTTCCCCTTCTCCTTCCCCTTCCTGTTTCAGTTCTTGGGGGTGTCATTAGTGGATGAGGTGGGCAGGTGGTCTGGCTAACTGGGAGCAGCAGCAGCAAAATCTGCAAAAGAAACAGAAAAAAAAAACCATGAGTTTAGCGGGTGAAGTAGAAAGTGCCAAATGTGTGTGGAGAACACAGACACTTACCTAATGTAGAGATCAAAGGAAATTCAGCTATCTGCCGGGGGGTGGGGGCAAATAAAATCAAGATCAAGCTACAAAAGAAACAGAAAAAAACAAGAGTTGAGCGGGTGAAGTCAAAAGTGCCAAGTGCGTGTGGGGAACACAGACACTTACCTAATGCAGACATCAAAGGAAATTCAGCTATCTGCCGGGGGGATGGGGGCAAACAAAAACAAGATCACGCTGCAAAAGAAACAGAAAAAAACAAGAGTTGAGCGGGTGAAGTCAAAAGTATCAAGTGCGTGTGGGGAACACAGACACTTACCTAATGCAGAGGAAGAAAATATATCAGAGGTGGATTACACTAGTCGTGACATCACATCCCGAGGTAAAATTGTATAAATGTGTTTTGTTCGTCTTGTGCTTTGCGAGTCTGTCTGTCTGTGTCTTCCCTTTTTTGTTGCTGTTCCGTGTGGTGTTTTCTTCCCGTTCTCTCCCCTTTCCTGTTGGTGTTGGCTGCTGTGGTCTGTCTCTTGGCGGGAGTGCTTGCACGTGGACTTTTCTTCTGGTGACGTGCAGGACCAGTGCACGTCATGGGAGCCGCCATGGTCCAGCGGCCGCCCACAATCCACGTGTCGATGTTTTTCACTCTTGCCATTTCCGAACATGCGCGGTAGAATGTATCCTCTGCATTATATATTACATGTATATATATTATCATTTCTTTGGATTCTTAATATGGATAAGATATGCTTTCAGAGTTGTAAGTTTTCTTCTCCCTCCCCTCTCTTGGATAGGGGAGATAAACTCCTAAACCCAGCTCACTGATAGGCCCACTAGACCTAGGCCAGGACCAACTTCTCACAACTTAGTTATTTACTTCCCTGAAGTATGGCTAACATTTGTGGCCAATCATGGGAGGGGATGATGGATAAATTGCTTCTTGAGGTATCAGGCCCAGAAGATACACAGAAACCAACACCTTCTATCTCAGAATGAAACAACTTTTAATCAAGAAATCAAATTTGTGTTGGCACAATAGGTTTTTTGACAAATATATTGAGCAGAAATGTGTTCCATTTGGGCTCAGAATCCAGATATTCCCCACAATACCACAAGTAACTCAGGACTTAAAAGAATCATGGGAAAATAATCTGCAGACGTGTTCATTTTAAATGATGTGACTGCTTCAAGTATATTATCGAAAAGAACTTAGCAATATAGAAGAACAGATACAAGATCTCCAGACATAATTTATAGGGACTCATCCCCCTGAGAATATGGAGACCCAATTGAAGACGCTCCAAGAATTCATTGAAATACACAATAAGAAAATCATTGCATCTAAAAATAAAAAATTGTCTAGAGATCTTCTAGCATATAGCACCGGCCAGGCATATAAATGGACACGAAATAGGGGAAATAGGAAACTTCCCCACACATATATCAAATGCCCCAAGGGGTTTAACCAACATAACAAGGAATCAGATACTGACATATCAACATCAAGAACTTCTATGTCTTCACAACACAGTGGGTCCTCCTCGGCTCAAACATCTACGAAGTCGGGACGGGGGAAACATAAGAAAGGCACAAGTAATATACGGAATACAAAACAGAAGAAATCTAATGATAGTGGTGGTGGTGCTGCAGCTACTCCCCTTTCCCTTTCCACTATTCCAGATGACACTAGGAGAAAAGACCTCAAAGTAAGTAAATCCACTAATACACATTCTCCAAAGACACAGCAGACATTCCCTTTAGGAGAAAAGAAACAGGGGAAATTGGAAACTTATGTGACAAAGGTAAAGTAAAAGATGAGGAAATTGAAGTACTCCAATTGGGCTTAAGTTTTTGCCCCCAACAAGATCTTTTTTTTTTTTAAATTGAATTTTTATTGAAGTTTCACAAAATGCAGGTACAATGTGCGTAACATAGACAAGTATGCCGTAATTCTCTAACATTGAAGCACATTAATACTATATAGTAAACTTTGGAATGAACCTGGAATAGTGAGAGGCGTAGAATGAAGAAGAGAGATAAAGAGAAAATAATTCAGATGAAGAGAAGAAGAAGAAGGCGATAAGGGAGAAGAGGAAGAGGAGGTAGGCACAGTACGTTGTATAAACATATCAATAATTGTAGTTATACTTTTCCTAGTTAAATGGTATCTAAAGATCTAGCATTCTGGAATTATTTGATCGCTTTGGGCCAGATTTCCCATTTTTTGTTGAAGGCATCTCCTCTCAGGGACTTATAAGCTATGATTTGTTCGTAAATGTAGTTTTGGTTAACCAAAGCGAATACCTCTGATACATTTGGGGCAACATTTGTTTTCCATTTCCTAAGTATCATTTGCCGTGCTGCTAAGAGGATGTGGGTTACTACGGTTCTCTGGGACATTGGGAACTTATTGATTCCTATGTTGAGGATAGCAAGGGATGGGCAAGGGGCCTGTAGGATGCCCGTTAGAGATACTATATGTTTGAATATCTGTGACCAAAAACGTATTAGGCTTGGGCAGCCCCATAGGATGTCTAAAAGACATCATTGGGAGTTTGATGCTGGTGAGAACTTGGCTATTTTGTGGGGAGTGTAGTACCATCTGTGCGTTATTTTTATGGTCATTTCCCAGTGGTACACACAGCTGGATGATTGGTAGATGGAGATAAAAGCGGAGTGCCACTGTTTAGTGGATAAGTTCGTGTTCAGGTCAGCTTCCCAATTCAATATACCTTTCGATATGTGGACATCCCTTTTATTCTGTAATGTGTTGTAAAAGAGTGAGATACCCCTCTTTGGTGCATGCTGGGGGAAATAGAATTCCCAGATGTATTCAGGTATGTGTATCGTGGGGGGAGGGTGTTTGGTTAGAAATGTTGTTATGCGTGCACACGTAATAGTGTTCCCTGGGAATATTGAATTCTGCCATCAGGGTATCTGTTTTTTTAGGTTTGCTATCTTGCATGAAGTCATTTACCTTTTCTAACCCTATTTTCCATAAAGCCTTTGTGTTGAGCCTCGGAACAATTTCATCAAGGATCTGAGTTGGATAGTGTGTGTGTATAGTGGCTTTTTTGCCCCCTTCATTTTGGCTTTCCATGTTCTCCAGGCTAGGATTGTTGCTTGAGTGGGTAGAGGAAGGGAGGAGATGTCCCAGGGAATCCAGGAGTCGCCTATAAGTAGGTTTGCGAGGGATTTAGTGGGAGTTAGTGCTGTTTCTATTTCCACCCACAGTGGCAGGTTGTTGTCTTGGAACCAGTGTTTCAATTGTTCCATGTGTACTGCCAGGTAGTAGTCCCCAATATCGACCCAACCCGCTCCCCCGCTAGTTTGTGAGCGGTCAAATACCCCGAGAGCATCTAGCTTTCTTGCCCTGCCAGACAGCTTAGGGATTTGGACATGGAGTTTATAAGATGGAGTGGTAGAGGTATGGGTAATGTTCTGAATATATATAGGATTTGGGGTAGAACCATCATTTTATAGGAGGCAAGCCTGCCTGCCCATGATAGTTCTTTGGAAGTGTATTGTTTCCGCTATGCATTGATTTTGTTTATAAGTGGGTGGAGATTTGCCTTTATCAGGTCTGCGGTATTGCTAGTCAGCGTGATGCCCAGGTATGGGATGCCATGCGGACTCCATTTGAATGGGAGGGCTTTTTGGAGGAGTCGCTAATGTTTAGGTTGAGGATAAGGGACTTACTGCAATTCACCTTGTAGTACAAGATGATACTAAAGGTGGTCAGAACTTGGAAGGCCCCTGGAAGTGACTTCATTGGGTTGGTTAGTGAGAGTATCACGTCATCAGCGAATAGTGTTACTGTGTGGTGCCTTTGGCCTAATTGAAAACCTATGATTGTGGGGTGATCTCTAAGCGCAACTACGAGAGGTTTGATTACCACATTAAAAATAGTGGTAGATAAGGGGCACCTCTGCCTTGTTCCATTAGAAATCGAAAAGGGGGCGGAGAGCATCCCCGTTGACTAGACTTGGGCTGAGGGTTGGGAGTAGAGGGCCAAGATGGCCGATAAAATGGTCCCAGTAAAACCGAATTAATACCTTGGTCATGAACTTCCAATGCACCCTGTCGAACACCCTCTCTGCGTCAACGGAGCAGAGAAGGCGTCCGAGTGCGCTCCGCATAATGGATAATGTTCAATATTCTCATCGTTGCATCCAAGGTTTGTTTCCCCTGATGAACCCAATCTGGTCGTTGCTTATTAAAGTCGGTATAATGTCGGACAAACGTTTGGCTAATAATTTGACATAAATTTTGATATCCGAGTTAAGCAGGGATATGGGCCTGAAATTGGCTGGTGAGGTGGGTTCTTTCCCAGGTTTAGGTAAGGTAATGACGTACGCTTTAAGCATTTCCTGGGGGAACGAGGGTAGTGATGCTGCCTCAGTAAACATTGTGGCTAAATGAGGTGTTAGTATCTTGTTTAGAATTTTATAGTAGTCATTCGGGATACCATCCGGCCCCGGTGCCTTTCCTATTGGGAGTGACTTTATGGTATTTTCAATTTCTTTGGGCGTAACTGGGGCATTTCGTTTGTGTAGTTGTTGTGTTGACAAGGCTGGAAGGTGTAGTTTTTGAAGGAATGTAACAATGTCCTGTTCTGAGGGTTGTGGAGTTTGAGTGTCCTCCTTGAGGTTATACAGATCTCCATAGAATTTGGCGAATTGATCTGCTATCTCCTGTGGATTGGGGATTTTGCGCCCTAGAGTAGGGTGGGAGAGGTAAGCTATCCTTGATTTAGTTTTATTTGATTTAAGTTTATTGGCCAGTATTTTTCCTGTTTTATTGGCGTTTGCGTAGAAATTGGCCTTCATGTGTTTCATGATGATGTTGTGGCGGTGTAGGAGGAGTGTTCTCAGTTCCTCCCTGAGTCTAAGAAGGGAGTTTGAAAGCTGTGGTGAGGTAGTGTGTTTGTTGGAGGATTCTAGCTTGTAAATCTCTTCTGTAATTGTTTTGAGTCTGGTATTGTATGACTTCTTCGCCCTAGCAGATTGTTGGATCATGATACCTCTTATGAATGCCTTGTGGGCGTTCCAAAGAGTGAAGGGGTTGTTTACTGAGGGAGCATTGGTAGTGAAAAATTCTTTGAGCTTACTTTTTAGAATTTTGGTAATGGTGGGGCCTGGCAGGATATCTGTATTGCAACGCCAGGTGGAGACCGGGGGGGAGACACCCCTCTCAGCTATCTGAATAGAAATGGCAGCGTGGTCTGACCACGTTATGTCATGAATTTTAGAGTCCGTAACATGCTGTAGCAACCACTTGTCAGCCACAAGGTAAAGTCCCTCTCGGACTCGTGGTGTCATCTCCAGATGTTGTAAACTTCTTCAGAGTGAATTATGTTGTGTAGGGAGGGTGATCTTCCTAGGGATTGTGAGGTGTTGCCCATGCGAGGGTCAACTGTCAGGTTAAAGTCTCCGCATATCAATAGTCTGCCGTATCTACACTTGGAGATGCGTTTCAACAAGGCACGGAGGAATCTGAGCTGGTGGATGTTGGGTGTGTATAGTGTCACCAGGGTAAAAGGTTGTGTGTTAATGTCGCAGGTGACAATGATATAGCGGCCCTCCTGATCTATAATTGAGTTCTTAAGGTTGAAGGCCAGGGTGTCTTGGATTGCAAGGAGTACTCCTTTCTTCTTGTGGCTTGGGGCACATGCCAGAAATATGTTGGGGTAATTTTCGTGAGTACAATTGGGAGTGGCTCCCTGTTGGAAGTGGGTTTCCTGGACACTCAGGATGTCAGCTCTGTGCTTGGCTGCATCTTCCCACATGGAGCGACGTTTTGCCGGGTGATTAAGACCCCTGGCATTGAGGGAAAGGCAGATTATCGTCATGGTTCGTTATCAGTTATGTGCATGGTGTATTTTGAAGGGGACTCACAGTTCTGCTTGATTTTTGACTTTAGGTGCTGGTGTGGTTGTGGGTCTGGCCTCGTGGCATCCATGTGGAGTTGTTGTTCAGTCTTTGGGTGTTATAGGTGGGATGGCTTAAAAATAGGCTCTTCCTGGACTTGTCTTCTTGTGCCTTGCTCCAAGGATAGGAGCAGAGGGAAAATAACAAAGTGAAGTGATTAAGCAAAACTTGTAACATGAAACAGAAGTAAAAAAACTGATCTGGAGATTGATCCTGATGCAAAACTTGGTTTTGCTGTATGATGCTGGGGTGTCGAACGGAGATATTTCCGGTTGGTGACCTGGGGTAAAGTTACTTTTTAGAAGATTGTTGAACGGAGCCGGAGACAACTAGAGACTAACCCCGAGTTAATTATCAAACCATCAGACAAAGGGGGCAAAGTAGTGGTAATGAATAAAAAACAATATATTACCATGTGCCAGAAAATTCTTTCCAACCAGGAACGGTACAAACTCATTTCAGAGATTATGTTGCCCAACTTTTATGCAAAATTTAGGAAGATTATTAATGAGGTACACTCCATGGCACTGATAGATAAGGACACTTTGGCATTTCTCAACATCAAACACCCGATTACCCCTACTTTCTACGCCTTACCAAAGGTCCATAAAGACATGGTGGACCCGCTGGGAAGGCCGATAGTATCGGGCATTGGGTGCCTGACAGAACACGCTAGTGAACTAATCGACAATTATCTTCAACCTTTTGTCATTGCATTACCTTCATACATTCAGGATACCAGGACCTGCTACACATCCTTGAGGGACTTACGGTCCCTCGGGATGCTTGGCTTGTCACCATAGATGTTGAAGCTCTTTACAGTTCAATACCCCATGACAAGGGTCTCTGAGGCGCGGGGGGAATTTTTAAAAACCAAACCTCATACATTGTGGACCTACAATGCCTTTGTGCTACGCTTACTTGAATACATACTGTACCACAATGTGTTTGTATTTCGTGGTTCCCATCTCCTCCAGGTGCAGGGGGTGGCAACGGGGATGCGTTGTGCCCCATTGTACGCGAACATGTACCTGTTCTTTGGTGAGGACTCGTCGATGTGCCTGTGCTACATCATTTCGTGGCACAGGTACATCGACGACATCCTCATGATTTGGGACGGCATACTCGAAGAGCTAAAAACTTTTATGACAATGATAATCAGTACAACCTAAAATTCACCATGGAGTGTAAGAAAGTTATGTTTCTTGACATACAGATTAAAACAGATGGAGGTGGCAACTTATTCTCTGATCTATACAGGAAACCCTCCTCAGCGAACACCATATTACATGCCACTAGTGCCCACCCCCAGTCATTTGTCCGGAGCATTCCCTACGGACAGTATCTTAGATTGAAACGAAACTGTTCCAATGAAACTGATTTTCTTAAGAGAGCTGATGAAATGAGATGTAGATTACTCAAGTGGGGATATACTAAAACCTGTCTCAAAAAGCTTTCCGTAGCGCAAGACAAAAAGATAGACATTCTCTTATCCATTCCAATGAACAACAATCGGGTCAGCAACCCACTAGATTGATTACTCGTTAATCATCACAACATACCTCTGTACGAAATGTATTGACCTGTCACTGGCATCTCCTTACGGATGATGCTGTGATGTCTAAATACATTACCGCTAAACCTACCATCACATTTAGGAGAGCTAAATCCCTTAGGGACCACCTTACAAGAAGCCATCTACCAAAAAGTTCCCGGGATAGGAATACTATAAGACATGGCACATATAAATGTGGCCAATGTGATTACTGTGAATGGATCTTAGAAGGAGGGCATATCACGCTCCCCAATGGATTGACATGGTCACCCTCCCATCATATAGACTGCTCCACGATTGGAGTAGTCTATATTATGATTTGTAACTGTCGGGCCTTCTATGTGGGAAAGACTCGCAGACCCTTCTGGAAGAGGGTTAAAGACCATGTCTACCTATTACGAAATGGTAAGACTGAGTCAGCGATTAGCAGACATGTTGGTATATACCACAACTTTGACTTATCGGTCTTTAGGTTCTACGCATTGGAACATGTCCCCGCATCAGACAGGGGAGGCAAAATAGATTCCAACCTTCTCAGACTCGAAACAAAATGAATGGTAACCTTACAGGCAACCAAATCACCAGGCTTAAACGAATGTGTGAGCTATAGACCTTTTTTTATAGACACGCAACACAAGGGCCGTCCCTTCCCCTTGTTAGATTAGATTTTTTGGATTTCTGGGTGTATGGTTTATATACCAAGTAAAAACTCTTTGCATTTCAGTTTTGTCATCAGGCAGCCCTGTGCACGTCCCTATTGGTTTGGAGGGAATGGAGTGGAGTTAGTTTATTATATTAACATTATATTTACTATCCCCCCTTTTTTTTTCTTCTTCTTGCTATCATCAGGATTTATTTTATTTTCATTATTTTTATCACATTTATTTTTCACATTTTCCTCATATTTTTTCTATTCCTGGCTGGCTGTTTGTGGTTTCTGTGTTTTCACCGTTTGCCTCTCCGGGTTGCCTTTGCTCCCGGGGTGACTAGCTGTGTGTTTTGTTCATCTTGTGCTTTGCAAGTCTGTCTGTCTGTGTCTTCCCTTTTTTGTTGCTGTTCCGTGTGGTGTTTTGTTCCCGTTCTCTCCCCTCCCTGTCCTATTGGTGTTGGCTGCTGTGGTCTGTCTCATGGCGGGAGTGTTTGCATGTGGACTTTTCTTCTGGTGACGTGCAGGACCAGTGCACGTCATGGGAGCCGCCATGGTCCAACGGTCGCCCACAATCCACGTGTCGATGTTTTTCACTCCCGCCATTTCCGAACATGCGCGGTGGATCGTATCATAAACGCTATTTCCGGAAATGTATCCACCCCACGTCACAACTCCACCCCTAGGGACGACGTGCGTGTGGGAGGAGACCTGTCCAAAGGCGGGAACTACCCTCCATTTAAGGGATTATCATTGCGTCACCAGAGTGTCACGACTAGACGTCCTGGATACGCTTGGAGACTAGGACCTACCATACGGCGGGGGTTTCTTACCAATACACTAGGTAAGCCCTTTAACACACTTTCTAGCCAGCATGGCCACATATGCATACCTCTCACCCTAACTATCTACTCCTTTTTATATTTTACATTTGGTGGTGATGATAGGTCCAGCTGGATCCTCTCTCTCCCTGAGAGATCCTGACATTGTGGTCCTGTTTATATCATCTCGAAGGAAGCTCTTACAGTCTTTGTGAATTTTCCTATCGCACTCCTTTCTGGCAAAAAAGCTCTAATATAATTGGGTGCTGTAACGAAATCCAGCTGGGTCCTGGAGATCAATCGTCATGCAAGTGTATAAATTCGTCAGCACACCACGGATCCTTGTCCAAAAGTTTCGTTTATTGAAAAAAATCACATCACAGCAGATTGCAACGTTTCGGAGCCGCGCAGGGCCCCTTCATCAGGCATGTGATAAAGTGCACAGTGCAAAGGCAGTATATATATACATCAGTCACCAATCAAACAATGTGAAATGAAGTGTGCAGAAAGTATACCCTCCCCCTCCCATTGTCACATGACCTCAGTCCCGCCAAAAAACACCTCTTTAAATCATTACTATGTCTCAAATGGTTAATGTAGTGTCATCCAACATGCAGTTATATGTATCGGATGTATGGAGACAGGGTAGCGTGCGAGACTTTAACAGCCGATCGGGACTATCAGTGAGATATCCCGATCGCTACTGTCTACCATTAAGACCCAGGGAAGCCTCGTCAGGCAGGGAAGGTAGTCAACCAATCCCAGCCTGCCACGTGGGCCGCCCATGAGAGCGTAATGCATAGCGGCGTGATCGGGAGAAACACCTGGGAGCGGGTTTGTCGTATCCACGGCAACCCGCGACGCCAGGTTGATCACATGACATCTTGTGGTCAGGGGAACGTACACAAGTACCGGAGCCAAAGAAGAGCGAGCAAGAAGAAGAGTAAGACAGTTTAAGCATAAACAAAAGGCAGAGATATCGAGGGTAGTTAGTAAGGACAAGGAAGAAGAGGCTGAGGAACAGAGTGTATGGATAATCAAAGAAGATTAGAAAGGTGGACCCCACAGAAGGATACAATATGGATTGAAAAGATGTAAGTGTGCAAAAATGGGAAAAAAATATATCACTGAGGCTACTGAAAAAAATGAAAACCGGGAAAAATAAACCAAAAATCAGTCCTGAAAAAAATAGTCCTGAAAAAAATAATAAAAAAAATAATAAAAAAATAAAAAATAAAACTGATAACCAAAATAATACAAAATCAAAAATAAAAATACAAATAAAAATGAAAATACTACTGCAAAATGTATGAAATAAGGAACAAAATGAAAATCAAGAAATCGAAAATAAGTCAGAAAGTCAAAAATTGAGATGAAACCAAATCCTCCAAAAATGAAAAAATGGAAAATAAAAATACAAAATCAGAATAAAAAAAAAAAAAAATTAATTTAGGAGAAAAGGAAAACTGCTAAATATGCCAAAAAAAGAAAATATGTAAGGAAGGAAACATGTACCAGAAACCATGGGGAAACTAGACAGCGGAAAAGTGGGGGGAGGAGCGAGAAATGACTGTACGGGAAAGCTCTTACAGGACGTAGGGGTGGCACATTTGAGCTTTCCTTGTGCTGATCCATGTTTTGCAAGCCTGTCTTCTTGCTTCAGAGAGGTAGGCAACTTACCTCATGTACCTATGTCAGGATGTTTGAGTTACCTAATGCTTCATATACATTGTAGGGTTCAATGTAGACACTGTATGTGTGCACTAGCAGTACCAGTTTTAGGTATTTAGGATGTGTGTATATATACAGAGGCTTGGTGAGATTTTTTACCTTTGACACGATAGATCTATCTCACTGAAACTTCTGCATATATCTTTATTTATGTCTCATAGGACTGTATTTCATGACATTCATTTATCTACAATTGAGTCATTCCCCTGTATAGGATACTATAGCTACTAGTACTCAAACAGTACACATGACATATCTATGTGGACGTCTCATGTCCCGTACTGTTTTACTCCACCCACCCTTTCCCCTTCCCAGTTCTGTTACCATTTTTCTAGTTAGATACTAAGATTTTCATTCTATATGAATGAGGAGAGTGGTCTCCTTTTCAATCTTTTCTATATCTTTATTACTTATAACTCTGTGCAATCTTTGGTTGCACATATCATATTGTACATTTTTAATGTACAATCTAACATATGAAATGTGTCAGTATTATTGCAGCCACATTTCCTACCACAGGACTATCTCCTTGTATCTAATTATTAGTCTAGTGACCATTCTATTCTCATATAAGGAACTACCATGGAGGCATCCTAAACCTTGACAGGTTTCTCCTCAAATAGGGTCTTTTTGGATTTTACACCATTTCCTGTCATTTCTCACACGACTTTTACACAAATAACATATATCCGTTTTTTTTCTCTCCCTTCCTTAGACCCACCGAGTTTTCTTGGGGGTCACACCAAATCTCTCACGGACGTGTGCGGACTGCCTGTGCATATAACCACCGGTATGTGTTTACCATCTCTGCCACTCAGGGTCTATATTTATGTGGGTGGGTATGGGAGGAGGGGGGTTGCACAATGAAGATAGGGGATAAGGATAAATCCCTTCTTTCGTAATTATGAAAATCATATAGCTTAAAATCACGATGCATTAATTATATTTTCTTTACTCTGGTTCTTATCCATTATTTTGAACTATATTGTTTTGAATTATATACCCCTATATTAGCCAAACAGGCTAGGATTATACCTTTATAAATTCACAGACAGTGGTAACAAAGTATTTTCTTGTATATTTCATCTTTGTGGTCTTCATATTTAGTAATGTAAAAAAAATGATTTGCCTAACAAATTACCAGGATCGCCTGAAGAAGCATTTGGCGAAACGCGTAGCGAATCTGGGGTGACTCTGACTTCGGTCCATGAAGAGACTTTGATCCATTTTTTGTAGATTAGGTCTTCTTTTTTCACGCAATGACCATAGTATTATATGTACTTTTATACATGTCCTTACATGTCATGGATTTTATATGATGAATTGTAATAACTATTGATTTTATCACATCCACTGTTGTACCTTCCTATTTGGGAATTTTCAGTGACAGCCTTTAAAGTCCCATTCTTTTTCTTACCTAATGCAGAGATCAAAGGAAATTCAGCTATCTGCATGAGGTGGGGGCAAACAAAATCAAGATCAAGCTGGAAAAGAAACAAAAAACACAAGAGTTGAGCGGGTGAAGTCAAAAGTGTGGGGACACTTACCTGATGCAGAGATCAAAGGAAATTCAGCTATCTGCCGGGGGGTGGGGGCAAACAAAATCAAGATCACGCTGCAAAAGAAACAGAAATAGAAAAAGAAAAAAAACAAGAGTTGAGCGGGTGAAGTCAAAAGTGCCAATGCACAGATCAAAGGAAATTCAGCTATCTGCCAGCGGGGGTGGGGGGAAAAAATTAAGATCACGCTGCAAAAGAAACAGAAAAAAACAAGAATGAGCGGGTGAAGTAGAAAGTGCCATGTGCGTGTGGGGAACACAGACACTTACCTAATGCACAGATCAACATACAGCCACCCCCAAAAAAGGCTAAGGGCCACATTCTTTGGACCAGAGAAAGGAATAAAATGTGTGGAGAAGCCAAAGAAACTGCAGTCATTTGTAGGGAGCCTAAAGGTGGAAAAGGAACTTTATTTAAGTTAACCAGTTGCCGACCACCCACTGTGGCCTGACGGCAGCAACTTGTCTCTTCTGTGCGTACCACCATCACCTGACGGTGGCCACAGGAGCGAGAATTGTGGGTGCAAGTGCCACTGGAGGCAGGCTCCCAATACTAGCTGGGGAGCCAGTGAGCAGTGTAGCAGACTCAAAAAAAAAAAAAAGCCTATAAATGAATTATCAGCAATTGTAAACACATCAACTTTTGCCCAAACCAATCAATATCCGCTTATCGCGATTTGGTTTTCAAAAAATCGGAGGAAGAATAGATATCGGCCAAACTGATGAATACATTTTTTTGTTTTGTTTTTTGGATATGTATTATAGCAAAAAGAAAGAAATCTGTTATTTTTTCTGAAATTATCCCTCTGTTAATAGTGGGAAAAAATACCCCAGAGGGGATCGAACTACACAAAAAGAAAGCTCTATTTGTGTGTCAAAAATGACATACATTTCATTTGGGTACAACATCCCACGACAGCAAAATTGTCAGTTAAAGCAATGCAGTGCCAAATCACAAAAAGTGCTCTGGTTGGGAAGTGGGTAAAACCTTCCGGAGTTGAAGTGGTTAATAGACATGTTACACAAGCTTTTGGTGTGAGTATCATGGTGACAGACGTGTTACTTGAACATCATTGTAAATGTGGGTTGCAAAAATAATGATTTTGAACAAGAAGTAGCTAGAAACTGCAACAGAAAATTTGTTACCTGGGAAAATGCAACCTCATAGAAGTAGAACCTAATAGATACTAGGAAGTGAAATTGCTTTTTGGAGTGGTGTACATGTGTATTTGCATGCAGGCAGCAGAAAAAATACCCCGGCAGCTTAAAGGGTAGGTGATGTGTCTTTACAGTTGTTAGATTTAACATAGGTGCTAATAACATCTGGTGAAACATTTATGATAAACACTCAAATCATTTCTTGTCAACATAATAAAAAGAAACTGGCTAAGCACAGTATCCACTGAGCGAGCCAGTCATCACATTGGTACACTTTTCTGTTTCCCTTGCTGCTATTTTGGTTACCAAAGCTACACATATAGAAAAGAGGCCACTAGCCTAAGTGGCCAATATCTATTTCAATTAGGGAAGCAAAGCATTGTTGGGGGTTAGCATGGTTGTATATTTATGTGCAAAAGACAAATAGAAGCACAATAACTATGCTGTACATTTGTAGCTGCTATTTATGATGCCATGCATATTAACTGTGTTTTATTAGCATGTTCAGCCAACAAAGACATTTCATTAGGAATATTACAGAATAATGTGTGCTATTATGCATTGTTTTTAATGCAAACAAAGTTGTTTATTGAGCATAAGTACATAGGAGAAGAAACATTATTCAAAGGGAACGTGCAACATGCACTACAAGAAGGATATAAAGGTGGTTGACAAGTACACAGCAATTACTGGTAAGCTATCTACATTGCGCACATGAGGATATTTCAAACAGTGGCCATCTCATCACAAGTGGCGGAATCCCCAAGCCATCTGTCCCAGATCGCATTATACTTGTCCGGGCAGCCCCTGTGTGCATATAATACCTTTTTGAAAGGGAGGACATCATTTATCGCTTAGCCATGTTCTGGCGATCTGCATTCTCGCGGTAAACAATGATTCTTGTAAGAATATATTGAGGTATTTCTCTTCCTCAGGTAGGGACAGGATCCCCAATAGGCAACGGCGGGGGCACAGGGTGAGGGGGGAGCCCATTTGGTCATGGAGGAACCGGACAACCTAGGACCAGTAACCCTGGAAGGAGGGACAGGACCAAATCAGATGAAAAAAGTGCTGTTTGGATCACTGCACCGCAGGCATAAAGGGCTGTAATTTGGGATATACTTGAGGATACGACAGGGCGTAATGTACGATTTGTGCAATATAAACAGATGGGTGAGGTGATCCGAAAGCCTGGGGGACGCCAGCCTATAAGTAGCAAGTGCCTCGTCCCAGTCATCATCATCAATGTCACCAAGGTCCACCAGCAGGCCCGCAGCTGGTCCAACTGGACAGAGGCACCCGGGGCCACAAGGTAGTTGTAGAATTGGGTTATGAGTTTTTTAGGGTCTTGGCCGAGCACAACGTCCACCATAGGCAGCACCTCGAGATCAGGGACAGTACCATTAAACTGCGAGCCGAGAGTATGGCAAAGCTGCAGGTAGCGAAACAACATGTAATTGGGGAGTAGGTATTGCTCCTTCAGGGACTGAAAGGTCTTAATTCAGCCGCCCGCCACAACTTGTGAAAGAAATAAAATTCCCCTAGCGATCCATAGGCAGCTGCCCAGGACAGAGGATACCTCGGGCAGGTGTGGGTTATTCCATAGGGGGGTGTGCGAGTGGAACCTGGGAGCTCAGCTGAACCTCAGGGCAAGCTGCCATATTCTGTGATAATGAGTAGTTATAGGGCCTGTGGCGTGAGTGTGGGGCATCCCCCCCAGGCCCCTGGAACAGGACCTGGAAGGGGTGAGCGGTTAAAGTAGGTGTGCACAAGCATTCAAGCATGGTGAATCTACCCTTGTCCTCGTGGTTGAGGTGATAGAAATGGGATAGTTGGGAGGCTATGTAGTAGAATAGGAGATCTGGGACGGTCACTCCGCCCGAAGCAGCCAGGAGCTTAAGAGCCCGCCAGGGCAGCTTATGGCGAGAGGAGCCCCAGATAAAGGTGTTAAGAATGGATTCCATATCTTTCAGGGAACGTATCGGGATGGAATAGGGAGTGTGCCAGAAGATGTACAGGAGTTTAGGTAGAAGGACCATTTTTACCAGGCTAATGCATCCCATCACACCAAGGGGGAGACGCGACCAGGTTTGCATCTTAGTCTTAAGAACACTATACAGGGGTTCAAGATTGAGGTCGATATAATGCGATAGGGAGCGAGAGACCTGTACACCAAGGTATTTGATCGTACTGGCCCTGACCAGGGGTAAAGCTGCCTGGTCGGCAGTAGGGACATCGGTGTCTATGGGAAGAATTTGAGACTTGAACCAGTTGATCTGTAGCCTAGAGAAAGTGCCAAAGTGTTGGATGAGTTGTATGGCTGCCTGCAGGGAGGGACCCGAGTCAGCCAGATAGAGGAGCATGTCGTCAGCGTACAGGTTGACGACTTCCATGATCCCACCGCAGTGTAGGCCTCTGATGTTGGGATGCGCCATGATGGCGGCAGCCAGAGGCTCCACCGCCAGGGCGTACAGGAGCGGGGAGATGAGGCAGCCCTGCCGCGTACCACGTGAGAGGGGGAAAGGGTCGGATATCCTGCCGTTCACCTGAACACGGGCGGTGGGGGCCTGATACAGGAGCCGGACCCATTTGATGAAGCGGGGACCGAATCCAAATCTATGCATACACTCCCAGCGATAGTCTCACTCCACAGAATCAAAAGCCTTGGAGGCATCAAGGCTAACAATCACCCTGGAGCCCACCTCGTCATGTTGAGACTGAAGATTGAGGAACAATCGTCTGAGGTTGTAGACGGTGTTTTTATTGGGCATAAACCCGGTTTGGTCTGGGTGTATCAGACTAATGATTACTTTAAGTCGTAAGGCAAGAGTTTTGGGGAGTATTTTGACGTCTAATTGTAATAGAGAGATGGGGCGGTAGGATTCGGGATATAGGGGGTCTTTGTAGGGTTTGGGGATAAGGACTATGAGGGCTTCACTCATGGAGGCTGGGAGAACGGAGAATTCGAATATGTGGTCATAGTTTACGAAGCTGGGGGATGAGCAGTTCCCCAAATTGCCTTTAAAACTCGAGGGGCAAGCCGTCTGAACCAGGTGCCTTGGCCAGGGGAAGGGTTGCCAAGGCCTCCTCTATACATTCAGTAGTGATGGGTGCCTCCAGCTGAGCGACCTGAGATGGGGTCAGCCTGGGAAGCTCCGCACTCCGAAGGAGCTGGACGAGGTCCGCCTGGGAGTAGTTGGCCCTGGAGGTGTACAAGTCAGAGTAGAAGGTCCGAAACTCCGCAGCCACCAACTCAGGGTTGGAGACCACTGTCCCAGAGGAACAGAGCTCCACTACGACTAGGGGATTCTGATCTAGATGGGCCATGTAGGCTAGGAGCTTACCCGTGCACTTGCCATGCTCGAACGCTCACTGCCTGGCAAAAAAGATTCCCTGCTTGGTCTTCTCGGAGTGCAGCTGATTGGTCAGTCTGGACTTTGTGTGCGCATTAAAGAAGCATTTGGGAATGAGGGGTCATTGGTAAAGGCTTGTTCACAAGCGGCCAGGTGTTCCTTCGCCTGCTGCAGCAATAGTTTAGAGGATGTTTTGTACCTACGTATTCGTGCGGAGAGGAACATGCGGGCGTGCGATTTGAAAGCCTCCCACACGGTGCCAACCAGGGCAGACCCAGTATTGATGCGAAGGAAGTGTGCCCATTCCCTCTGAACAGCATCCAGATCTGGAAGGACCGAAAGCCAAAATGGGTTCAGCCGCCAGATCCTCACCGTGGGGGAAGAGGTGACCCTTAGGGTGACCCAGTACGGGGCATGGTCTGAGAGTACCCTAGCGCCAAAACCCACATCTAGGACATCCGAGAGGAGAGGGGGTGACTTAAGGATGAGGTCTATGCGTGACATAGCAGAGTGAGAGGGAGTGAAACAGGAGTATTGGGTTCAGGCAGGGCATTTATGCCTCCAGGTATCCTTTAGCGAGGAATCCACCAAATCTAGTGAGTCAAGGTGGTGAGGCTGTGGGGGCAGTGGGGCTCAGTCTGTCCATACTTAGGTCAATGACCATATTGAAGTCCCCAAGCCAGATTGCAGACACCGTGGGGTGCTGGGCCATGAATGCCACTCCCTGCTGTAGGGGACCAAACCAGAAGGGGGGGGATGTCGTATGCCAGCAGGAGGACCTCGACCCCATTAATAGAAGCATGTAAGAATTGAAAACAACCCTGGGGGTCCGACCGCAGGCCATGCAACTAGAACTATGTGGATTTAGAAATCAAGATAGCGACTTCTCGAGAGTTGGAAGAGAAGGGGGCCTGGTACAGCCATCCAACCCAGGGTTTTTTGAGGGTCATGCCTATAAGATGGGTTTCAACCAGCACTGAAACATCAGCTCAGAGAGATTTAAGATGAGACAGGACTGCGTTTCTCTTAGTTTTAGCACCCAGCCCCCTGACATTCCAGGTTACAAATTTTAGGGGCGCCATGGTAATTGAGGGTAGGCAACATGGCATGCGGTCCAACCCGGCTGGAGAGCCGCCCGAACACAACACAGCACAGAAATACATAGCAAAACCCCACAGTGCAGGCAGATTGGAGGAGACAAAGGATTAATGGTTGTACATTCATGGCACAATAATAGGCATATGCACGGCCTGTGTACCTCCTAAACACGTCCAACGCGGAACACAGCGCCGGATATGGAACGCGTCCGGGGGGCAGACAACCAGGGGAGCAGCCACCCGCGACTTGTCAGAAATAAATGCAATAGAACTAAAACAAACAGCAAACAAACATTAATAACTCTGAACCAGCCTTCGCTCGCATGCGCACATATAAATGGCAGAGATATCAATATCATTGGCACATATCAATGGCAGAGGTAGAAGAGCGATTTATGCTGGCAGTGGCAGAATTTGTTGGTGCCTTTTGTGAGGCAGCCCACTAAGAGGCAGCCC
This sequence comes from Glandirana rugosa, assembly GCA_018402905.1. Lineage (NCBI taxonomy): Eukaryota > Metazoa > Chordata > Amphibia > Anura > Ranidae > Glandirana > Glandirana rugosa. The sequence continues at coordinate 200,608 of BLSH010270606.1, read as the reverse complement.
AGCAAGAAACAGCCCAGCAAGAGGCAGCCCAGGATATTGCGGCACCTCTGCTTCACCTTCGCCAGCCACGGCTTTTTGCCCCACGGGCATTTTTGGAAAACCTGCGGGACTCTGATATCCGGAGGAGGTTTTGCTTAAGGCGACCAGCAATAATGCACCTTTACCACCTCATACAGGAGAAAATTGCACCAACGACAGGCCACAGTCATGCTGTGCCAGGCATGGCCAGGCTACTGGTGACCTTATACATCTTGGGTCGAGGCAGCTTCCAAGTCACTTCTGCAAGTATTATGGGTATAAGCCAACCCACAGTGTCCAGGGTGTTTATGCAGATCATAAATGCCATTCTTGACCTTGTACCACAATTTATACACTGGCCACAAAATGAAGATGAGTGGAATGATGTGAAGGTGTCTTTCTACCACCATGCACAAATGCCACAAATCCTGGGGGCCATTGATTGTACACATGTGGCAATCGGGGCACCCAGGATCAGTGAAGTTGGTTATCGGAACCGAAAACAGTACCACTCCCTCAATGTCCAAGTTGTCTGTGACGCCAGTCAGCGGATTATGAGTGTTCAAGCAGCTTTCCCAGGGTCGTGCCAGGATGCCTACATCTTGAAACAGACTGGACTCTTCCAGAAATTTGAAGGTGACCAAATGCCACCCAGGTGGCTTATTGGTACAGTATATTTTTGTTGACAAAACCTCAACTGTAAGGTTACATACAGACATACATGTTTGGCAAAATTAGTGTCTCAACACGGAGAAACAGATTTGTACGCAATGTATATGAACCTTGGTTGGACACAAGCCGAGATCTTCATCCACTTGTGTGCACCCAGCCTGACAGCTCATCCCAGGAACATTAGAGAGGTTGTCTCTAGCAAATAACATTAATGTGCAGCAAGCTGGAAAGGTTTCCCCCCTTCACACAAGCTGAACACGCTAGTCATTACAATGGTATTCCCACATGAACAATGAGTAATTTGATGCAAGAATGAGTCAATGTAGATTTAGGCTAAACATGGTGCAAGATTTGGTACATAAGAAATGTCTGTGCTGCTTTATGGACACACAGATGACCAGGTTGGGCTAATACATTCTTCCTTGTCTCTCATTTTGTATATAGGCATCTATGGCCACATAAAGGGATGGGAAGGACTAATGTTTTAATGGCATTTTTGTTTCTTTTCCAGGGGATGCTGGTTATCCGCAGCTGACGTGGCTGATGGCTCCAATCAAGTACCCCCAGGGCCAGCCACAACATCGCTATAATAGTGCCTTGCGGAGAAGCCGGGCCATTTTTGAGCTTACTATTGGCTTACTCAAGTCCCGGTTTCTCTGCTTGGCCAGCCCTGGAGGGGGGGGCTACTGTACTCTCCTCCAAAGGCTTCCAGGATCATCCTTACCTGTTGCATTTTGCACAACATGTGCATGGTGATTCCTGAGAGCTGGATGAGGAGAGGGAGCCAGAGGTTTGTGAGCTGCTGGTCCCTAGGGAGCAAAACACCACTAGCGGTATTGCCACCCGGAACTGATTGCTGGTTACTTTACAGGTATGTTTTGGAACATAGCTAGAGATTGAGAATGTGTAAAAATAACAACTTTGCAGGCTAGCTCTCACAGGGACCCAGATGCTAACAAACATATGACAGTTGGGGTTGACCCTTTATCTAGTGTGTAGTCAACATGACAAACACTGTTTGCTTGCCCACTAACACTAGCCTCTTTTCTGAAATGTGTGCCAATTTCCAAGAGTGTGGAGAGGGAGTGGAACACCTGGCAGGTGTTTGCTTTTGTATGTGCCGCCTGTATATATGTTAAAGGAACAAGAACCTCAGCTAAGTATCTAAATGTGTTTTTTTTGGGGCTTCCATACTATGAAGTTTGTAAATGTATGCAATGGTATATACATATTCAATATTATGGTGTGGTGCAGGTGTGTTATTGATTTTAAGGGGAACTCCATGCTAAAGTCAAACACCCAAAACGGAGTAGAGTCACACCCCCAGGCGCCTAACAGGCCCTTTGGGTCTGGTAAGTATTTAAAGGAGAACCCCACACCCAATTTAATTTGACAAAATTAGTAAGGGTCCCCCAAAATCCAAACCAGGCCATCAGGCATAGTATGGAGTTAAAGGGGAACCCCACAGCAAATTAAAAAAAAAACAGGCACAGGGGTCCCCCCAAAATCCAAACCAGACCCTTATACGAGCATGCAACCTGGCAGGGCAGGAGGGGGGGATGAGGGAGCGCCCCCCCCCCTCGTAACCGTAGCAGGCCACAATTCTACCCAGTGGTTGTGGATGTCTGTGGCTGGGGGACTTATCAGAATATGGAAGCCCCCTTTAATAAGGGGGCCCCCCAGATCCCGATTCCCCTCCCATGTGAATTGTTATGGGTTACATTGTACCCCTACCAATTCAACCAAAATGCAGTGCCATGTGAAAAAAAACAGGAGCCAGTTTTAGACAAGTCCTTTATTGTATTATCAATCTTTTTCTTGCCGGATTCTTAGGTCTTCCTCCATCTTCTTCTGGCCTTCTGCTTCTTCTTTCGGTCTTCTTCCTTCCTTCCTCCATCCCTCTCGTTGGTGTCATCTTCTTCATCATCTTCTTCCTTCTCTTTCTCCACTGGCGCTCCACTCCAGCTGCCGCAGCTGTGCATTGCGGTCCATAGGTGACTCCCAGAATGGGCAGTCTTCGGTTTAGGTTTTTTTATAAGAAGGGGAGGAGCCACAAGGTGACTTAGGCAGACGGGCCCGTCCCTTCTGAGATCATGTGACATCAGAGGGACAGGGTCACACATTTAGGTCAGCAGATGGCCCCACCCCTTCTTATTAAAAAAATGCCAAACTGAACACTGGCCATTCTGGGATGGCAAGCCACGGCTGCACCAGCTGGAGCAGAGCAGCGGAGGAGAAAGAGAAGGAAGAAGATGATAAGGAAGTTGACGATGAGAGGGAGGAAGGAAGAAAACTGAAAGAAGAAGCAGAAGGCCAGACAAAGGATTTTGGGGTTTTGGTTTGGGATTTTGGGGGGGACACCTACGCATTATAAACAGACCGGAAGACGAAGAAGAAAGTCAAAAGAAGGAAGGAGGGAGAGTAGCAGTTGAA
>BLSH010270606.1:183656-196179 GCA_018402905.1 Glandirana rugosa | reverse complement strand
TCCCGATAGTCGATGCAGGGTCGTAGAGAATGGTCCTTCTTCTCCACGAAGAATATTCCGGTACCAGCGGGAGACGTGAACAATGAGTAATTTGATGCAAGAATGAGTCAATGTAGATTTAGGCTAAACATGGTGCAAGATTTGGTACATAAGAAATGTCTGTGCTGCTTTAGGGACACACAGATGACCAGGTTGGGCTAATACATTCTTCCTTGTCTCTCATTTTGTATATAGGCATCTATGGCCACATAAAGGGATGGGAAGGACTAATGTTTTAATGGGATTTTTGTTTCTTTTCCAGGGGATGCTGGTTATCCGCAGCTGACGTGGCTGATGGCTCCAATCAGGTACCCCCAGGGCCAGCCACAACATCGCTATAATAGTGCCTTGCGGAGAAGCCGGGCCATTTTTGAGCTTACTATTGGCTTACTCAAGTCCCGGTTTCTCTGCTTGGCCAGCCCTGGAGGGGGGGGCTACTGTACTCTCCTCCAAAGGCTTCCAGGATCATCCTTACCTGTTGCATTTTGCACAACATGTGCATGGTGATTCCTGAGAGCTGGATGAGGAGAGGGAGCCAGAGGTTTGTGAGCTGCTGGTCCCTAGGGAGCAAAACACCACTAGCGGTATTGCCACCCGGAACTGATTGCTGGTTACTTTACAGGTATGTTTTGGAACACAGCTAGAGATTGAGAATGTGTAAAAATAACAACTTTGCAGGCTAGCTCTCACAGGGACCCAGATGCTAACAAACATATGACAGTTGGGGTTGACCCTTTATCTAGTGTGTAGTCAACATGACAAACACTGTTTGGATGGAATGGAGGAATTTACCAGATACTGAGATAACTAAGCCGATGAACTGTATACTGGATTGCTCGAAAGCACATTTTTCTGCCTTGGCGTATAGCCCATGCTGCCAGAGGCGGTTCAAAACTTTGGTGACATGCCCGCGGTGTTCCTCAAGGGAAGAAGAGAAAATTAAAATATCATCCAGGTAGATGATCACAAATAGATCTAAATAGTCCCGGAACACATTATTCACGAAGTGCTGAAAGGCTGCGGGGGTGTTACATAGCCCGAAGAGCATGACCAGATACTCGTAGTGCCCAAACGAGTGCAGAAAGCAGTCTTCCATTCATCGCCCTCTTGGATACGGATGAGGTTGTACGCCCCACGAAGGTCAAGCTTGGTGAATATGGTGGCGGACACCAGCCTTTGAAACTATTCTGGGACCAGAGGTAGGGGGATAACGTTTTTTGACCGTGATTCTGTTAAGTTCCCGATAGTCGATGCAGGGTCGTAGAGAATGGTCCTTCTTCTCCACGAAGAATATTCCGGTACCAGCGGTACCAGACGAGGAGGGCCGGATGAAACCCTTCTCTAGATTGTCGCACAGATAGGTCTTGAGGGCTGCCAGCTCAGGTTCAGACAGGGGGTAAATCCTCCCAAAGGGTACTTCCGCCACCGGTAGGAGCTCAATGAGGCAGTCATATGGTCAGTAAGGTGGTAGTTTTCCAGCCCCCTTTTTACTAAAAACATCCAGGAAACTGTGGTAGGCTGAGGGTACAGACAGGCGGATGTCCAGGTCGGAATCTGAGTCCAAGCAGAACAACGTCGGGACTGTTCCTTCGGCCTGTTTCAGACAGTGCTGGCAGCAGTACGTGGATCGGAATTTGATGGTCCCGGTAATCCAATCAATACTGGGGCTGTGTGCCCAGAGCCAGGGCAGGCCCAGAATGATAGGGAACAGGGGGGATGCTATAGCTTCTAGAAGAAGCAGCTCCATCAGCCGTGGTAGCAGGTAGGGGAGTGGTCTCGTGGGTGACCATGCCGGATTTGATGGGGGATCCGTCTGCCAGGCGGATGACTATCTTGTGGGTCTTTGGTTTAAGAGGGAGATCCAGTGTAAGGTTGCAAATGCTTTATCCACAAAGCAGCTGCATGCTCCGGAATCAACAATTGCTGGGACCTGGATAGTCCCTCTGGGGAGCTGCAGGGAAAGAGAGATCACAAGGTGAGAGACTTGACTTGGCAAGACAGGTAGTTCACTTATAGTAACCAGCGCACACTTACCACATTTGGCGGGGCAGAATCTCACCACATGTCCGAGTTCCCTGCAATACAGACACAGGTTCACAGAGAATCTCTGTTGCCTCTCTTCAGGGTTGAGAGAAGGGCGTAGGAGCCCTATTTGCATTGGCTCAGATGTATCCGGAGGAGAAGAGGAGGAGGTTGCAGAAGCGAAGGGAGTCAGACTTGGATAGCTGGGAACCCGAGGTAGCATCCAGGTGGGATGCAGGGATCCCGGGGCTCTTTCGGCGAGGTGCTCTCTAAAACGCTGGTCGATCTGGATAGCAAGGTTGATAAGCGCATCCAGAATTTGAGGCACCCCCACACGGGCCAGCTCATCCTTGAGGGACTCAGACAGGCCCAAGCAAAATTGGTAGCAGAGTGCGGCATTGTTCCAAACCGTGTCTGCGCTCCACCACCTGAATTCTGCCACATAGTCCTCCACTGTACAGCGGCCCTGCTGGAGGGCATGTAGCACGGCCTCCGCAGTGGCTGCCTAGTGGGGGTCTTCGTAGAGCCGGGCCATAGCTTGGAAGAACTGGGCTAGGGTAGCGATTTCTGGGGCCCTCTGTCACAGTCGGTGTGCCCAGGACTGGGGCTCATCCTGCAGCAAAGAAATGACGAGTCCCACCTTCGTGGCCTGAAGTGAGAAGGTGCGGGGTTGGAGGCCGAAGTACAGCTCGCAAGCATTACAGAAGGCCCTAAACTTGCGGCGGTCCCCAGAAAACTTATCCGGCAGGGGGGACTTTGGGCTTGGAAGGTAGGGCCACAATGGTGTGGCCTGCGGCCTGGCTAATCCCTGGAGCCGCGGGTGCAGCAAGCTCCTGGACCCGTTCTTCCAGCTGGGTATCACCTTCCTGCAGGTTCTTGACTGCCTGTGTGAGGCCGGCAAGGTGGACACACAGTTCATCCATAGCAGAGGGTGCTCCCTGTGCAGACTCAGACATGGCTGTCCGTTGCTGTCATGCACCTGATGGTGGAGTCTGTCTTAGGCAGGAAGCAACCAGTCTTACGGCCCTGGTCGGGAACCCCTGGTAGGACAGATAGGGAGTTTGGGAGCACAGGGGGGCACGAGAGTTGGACTGGTTCACTGTAGGTGGTGTGAGTGGTCTGGTAGAGGCTCGTGCAGATAGTAGAATAGTGATGCAGGCTGAGGTCGGCAACTGGCCGGCAAAGCGGTTCAGAAGGTGCAGGCAGAAGAGTCGTCGGGTACAGGCAGTGTCAACAGACGGGCAGCAGAGGTACACAAGGATTAGGCAGTAGAGTTGTCATGGGCAAGCTGTGGGTTGGTGCAGGCAGAGATCAATCAGAGTCAAAGACAAGCTGGGTCGCAGGAACAGATAAACAGGATACAGGTCGCTCAGGAACACACAAATGCTGTAGAACGGACAGCACTGTCTGCAGGGTGCTGTCTGCTTAAATGGGATCGTTTGGCGTCAATGCCGGTGCACACACGCACAGACGCGCGCACAGGCACACAGACCCGGTTTCCATGGCACAGTCATTTCTTAACAGAGGGGATGGTAATATTAGGGATAAGGGTGGTAACATTAGAGGTAGGGGGTGGTAATGTTGTTTTTATGGCAATGAACTTGCATACGAGCATTAAATGGAGGAATTTGGAAGTTACAAGTTTGATCCCAGTTGACATCCAGTGCTCAGAACATGTGATCTGAGAGGCATCTTCCCAGGCAAATAGAGCTCTGATGTGTGTAGATGTCCTCCCAGTTTGTGAGAGTTGACGTCATAATTGCCTTTAATTGGGAGCTATTTTAAGGCACTGCTGGAGTAGATTTAAGAGTTATAGTAAACCAGGGCCAATGTCTATTAATACATATAATAATAATCTATATTGAAAGCAGTAGGTAATACCAGTTTAGGGAATAAATGCTTTTTAAACAGATAAAGAGGATATAGGATAGAGGGTTTCCCCTGCGTAAAAAAGGGCGGAGGGGGAGAAGAAAAAGGTGAGAGTAAGCAGTAAGAAGGGTAAGAAAAGACAAAAGAAGGGGTATAGAAAGAACGCCGCATCTGTATTGTCATCAGGGTCTGTAGTGTAAGCTATCATGGTGAAGTGATATGTATATTGTGCCACAATTTCCAGAGGTCCAATAGAGTATTGAGTTTGTGTTGTGAGGATTTGCCGTAAGCCATTATAGTTTCATAGGTGTAGTGAGTTTGAACCAGTGAAATCACTTCTGTAATTGTTGGGATAGTGTTAGTTTTCCGGTTTCTAGCTATTAGTAGTCTACTTGCCTATAGTATGTGAGTGATTACTTGTCTGTAATGAGGTGAGATAAAGTCAATAGTCAGATTCAGGATGGCTAGTTGAGGTGCTAGAGTGATGTTGCCCTTTGTGATCTTGTTTATCAAGGTAAATACTTGTGTACACATGGACAGTTGTGGGCAGGACCAGAAAATGTGGGGTAAAGTGCCTCTGAGGCCACATCCTCTCCAACAGGTGGGTAGAGCATTTGGGTACATAATATTTAGTTTTTGTGGAGTTAGGTACCATCTCAGAACTAATTTTTGAGTGACTTCCCACAGTGCTGTGCAGCACATGGTTTTATAAATGGATATGAGAGCTGACTGCCATTGGATATCGGTGAAGTCTATTTGCAAATATGCTTCCCAATCTTTAAAGGACTTGGATTTTTCAAAGGATTTATTTTCTTGAAGTGTGATATAGATTAAGGAGGTTCCTTTGTGCTTAGAGTGGTTGGAGAAGAAGTAATTCCATATTTCTACAGGTATACAGCTCTCCAGATGGGGATGGGAAGCTAGGCATTGTTGCATTCTGTGAAATGTGTAGAAGTCTTTGTTGGGGGTTTTAGTTGAGTTTTGGATTTGTTGGAATGTTTTGTGAAGAATCAGTGGTCTGAGGTCTTGGGTATTTTGGGCTAAATCAATCAGCCAAACAGGGATAGTCATGTCAGTGGATAGTAGTTGTAGTGTATGTAAAGATACTGGGATTGGTTTTGGAGGTAAACGCGTCCATTTAGAGTGATAGAGAATGCTCCATGCCTTGGTAGATGCCTAGATAGTGGGAGAGTAGAGCTTGGTAGGGGGTGTTTTAACTACTGTGCTGAAGTCTCTAATGTTGGTTCCTGGAGTCATCTCGTTTTCAATGCCCCCCCCCATAATGTGGTTGGTTTTAGTAGCATCCAGTCTTTCATTTGTGAAAGAATGGAGGCCAAGTAGTAGTCTCGAAGGCCGATGTATCCAGTCCCGCCTGCTAGTCTGTGTTTAATTAGTCGTAGATGGTTGCATTTAGGTTTTTTCCCCTGCCATATGTAGTTGTGGAGAATGGATTGGAGTGATTTGATGTAGGATATTGTAAGTGGTATAGGTAACGTTCGAAATAAGTACAATAATCTAGGTAAGATCATCATTTTAAAGGCGGCTAGGCGGCCGGACCAGGATAGTTCAAACTTGGATAGTTTTGTAGTTTTTTTGTGTAAGCATTGTTTTGGATGTAATGTAGTTATGGTGAAATAGTGATTTAGTTGACTTGGTGAGCGTGGTGCCTAGATACGTGATACTTGTGTCTGCCCATGAATAAGAGTATACATTACGTAGTAAATTACTGGTCACACCATCCATGCCTAGATCTAGGATAGAAGACTTAGCCTCGTTCACTTTATAGTATGATACATTGCTAAAGGGTTGGAGAACAGATTGAACTGAAGCCAGGGAAGACAGTGGGTTGGTGAGCATTAAAATTACATCATCTGCAAGTAAGTTCATTTTGTGTTCTTTGGTGCCGATACGGAAACCTCCGATTTTATTGTTGGACCTGATGTGTTCTGCGAGGGGTTCCATTACCAAATTAAAAATAAGTGGGTATAAAAGGCAGCCTTTTCTAGTTCTGTTGCTAATGTTGAATGGTTTGGAGAGCATCTCCAAGGTGTAGACTTGGGCTGAAGGTGAGGAATACAAGGCCATTATTGCTGAGAGCATGTGACCCCGCAAGCCGAACTTGGTAAGGGCTGCGCCAAGATAGTCCCAGTGAAGCCTGTCGAACGCCTTCTCTGTGTCCAAAGATAGGAGCAAAGAAGGCATTCTGGTAGTCTCAGCATAGTGAATGATATTAATCATTCTGCAGGTGGCATCGAATGTTTGTCTTCCTTTCGTAAACCCCGATTGGTCTTGGTGAATAAGAAGGGGCATTAGGTGAACCAGTCTAGTGGCTATTCATTTTGCATAAATTTTTGTGTCGGTATTGAGTAGGGATATGGGTCTAAAATTTTGCCGTAGGGTTGGTTCCTTCCCTGGCTTGGGCAATGTTATGATGAGAGCCTTTAGCATTTCAGGAGGGAGAGAGGAGGAGGAGGCAGCATCATTACATACAGGTGCAAAGAAAGGGGCTAGGGTTGTTTTGAATTGTTTATAATATTCCCCTGTGAGGCCGTCAGGGCCTGGTGATTTGATGGAGGGCAGTGAGGATATAGTATCCATTATTTCTTGGGGAGTGAAAGGTTCGTTTAGTTTAGATAATCTCTCTGGAGAGATTGTTGGTAAGTTGACGCTTTGTAGGAAGGAATCTATTTCAGCTGAAGTTGGTTGGTAGGTTGTGGAGTCTTCTTTTAAATTATATAGTGAACTATAGTAACTGTTAAAAGCGTCAACTACTTTTTGTGGGTCAAAGATTTTTTCTTTAGTGAGGGTGAAAGGAATTTAATACGATGACGTCCACCCTATTCACCAGCTGACCAGCAGGACCCTCAGATATCTGGAGACACCAATGAGACACGTGAAGCAGGATGTGTGTCCAAAAGATGTCTGATTTATTAAACTGAAAAGCTTTCCTTATATTCAGTATTGAGACAAAGACAGGTGTAATTACAAAATTGTGTATGTGTTCAATAACTGGTATTAACTGGTTCTACACACTGTCCACTAGAAGTTGAATAACCTGTCCATAGGTGACTTTACAAGGGATGGTCTAGGGTGTTTGTCTGCATTCCAAGAAGAAGCTAATTACAGGTTATAAGTCATGCTGTGAGCAATTATGCATAAAACAACTTTGTAACAGGCATAAAGAAATAGTAGGAAAAACAATACAATTATGATGGCCATAGCTATTTCCTTTAACCATGAAAATATAGACCCAAATCCTCCCAATCCTTTAAAAGAGTTCCAACCATACTTCGCTATATTTCTAGCCCCCTCTTGCAATCCTGCTACCTCCTTTCTATATTGAGCAATAATGTCATAATAATCTGGGACTTCTAAACTGGTATTATGTATCCATTTACAACATTCATAATCCCCAGTAACTTCACATAACCATGTGAGGGCAGTACTCATGGTTTCTATGGCTAGGTCATGCATTTCTACTTGTTTCCTTAGTGCTCTCTGTTCGATACTCAAAAGCTTTATATTAGCTGAATTATTTTCCATGATATCATAAATAATCCTAGAGTAATTATTTAACCTCTTAATTAATTCTATTCCCCAACCTGTCCATGTGGGAAACCAGGATCAGGTCATGTCTTCTTCAGTGAAAGGTTCTCTTTTTTTACTGTATGTTTAAGGGGGTAGCTTGGGTGGGGACTGGCTTGAAGTAAGTGTTCCCCTTTCTCATTTCCCACAATACCCATTATTGGAACCAGTGAGGCAAGGTAGCACCATTCTGCATCATGTGTAGGGATCCATGAATAGCAATTCTTGCCGCAACATACATAAATGTTATCTCCTAGGGCATAGGGCAATATGTTGGAAGTAGTAGACTGCATGACAGATACACATAATAAATCAATAAGTTTGCCCTGGGAAGAGGAAGAATTCAGAGCTTATAGGGTGGGATTCAGCTTTTTACTAGTTGGTTTTATTTCCCAACACACCCCCTGGCTCACAAATCATATAATGCCTCCAACTGTACATAAACACAACATCAACAATGAAGAAAGCACCTGACTATTTGTAACTAAAAAGAATAATTCTCCCACCCCCCGGAATACCTTAAATGAAAAATGGGGGATCTAAAGTATAACTAATCTAAAGCGTAGATACCTACTTTCCTTTCCCTGTCTGATTTACCTGAACATCTCATTCGGCTATGTTAGGGCTGAAAAATATAAAAATATGTGTAATATTGTGAAAAACATGTGAAAAATATAAAAATAAGTGTAGATACCTACTTTCCTTTCCCTGTCTGATTTACCTGCACAGAACATCTCATTCGGCTATGTTAGGGCTAAAAAATATAGAAATATCCAAAAAAATCAATATCCTCCGGACTATTGCAGCTCACAAGTACAGGCACATAACCACATGGTAGCTGGAACTTTACAGACAGTTCAGGTTCTTGACCATGATAGCGGATGGAACAGTTCAGGTACTCAACCATCAGAACAGGTGTAACATGCACCAACAGTTCAGCTGCTGATCATTATAGACGGTTGCTGCTGTCAAATGGGTTTGCCTCCTTTCTCCAATATGCTTGTGGTTGACGTGAAGGCAGGTGTGTCAACACAGAAGAAGTCTTTAACCAAGAAGGAGTTACAAACGCACATGACATGACAGATCTGTTAAAACAGTTAAAGCAAACCCTGGAGAAGCAACTAAGAGTGTGGTGGGACATCGCCACCCTGGAGATGTATATCAAGGAGAAAATGGCCCCCCAGATGTCTGAGATGGGATCTTTACCCCAATGACAGACTGGATGATGGCACACTTATGGAAGAAAGGTATCAGTTCTTCAATAGGTGTGAATTAGAACTACTACAGAATATAGTGAAAAGAAGACAATTTAAGATCCGGCTAATAGAAACTAAAATCTCAGACCTGAAGGGGGCTCTGCAGCCCTTTACCAATCAAAAAGAGAAAGAACTACAGGAACATATCAAGAAATAGGATATAAAAATACAAACCAAAAACACAAAAGAAATTTAAAAGGGATGTACTAGACTATACCAACAGAAGAGTATACAAGTGGCAAAATGATATGGAAGAATACATGGAAGACATGGATGATGGCTCTGCAGTTGAGGACCAGGAGGAAAATACAACACCTCTGCTGCGAACACTTCAGACCACAAGAGGCCCACCCACAACAAGAAGATATGGATCTGAGGAAAGACCACAAGGGGGGACTAACAGATCTCACGTCTCCACAGGTAGATCACCAGCCACTCCCAGATTTAATATATCAACGCGAAACAGGTATTCCCCACTTAGGGGCAGAGAACCAGGCCCTTTCTTGCAAAAGAAAGACAGCCAGATTACAGGGATTTTCAGTGGCGATGGCGAGACAGACCCCCGGGAAGATGGAACTATTATGGTACAACCAGGCCAGAGGATTGGAGGAATTATCAACCCCACTGGAGGAACCTGTGGTGAGGACCACCAGAATACAGGAGGGAAGACAGAAGACTAAGCTGGCAACAGGAACAATCCAGGTACAGATGAGAAGACAGAGGACTGAGTTGGTACCAAGAAACTCCCCACCAAGGAGCACCCTACAGAAACCACAGGAGACTGAACTATCAGGAAACTCAGCCGGGTTACACACAAGGTTATTTGGAAAGAGAAAAACAGAAAAACAGAAGAGAGGAAAACAAGGAGGGAAGAAGAGGAAAAAGAAGGAGGGAACACTAGGACTAGGCATATTCAATCTGAGCGGCACGGAGTTCACGGATGAAGAACTCAGAATCCTGGATTTAGGACTAAAGTATGCACCTGAGAAGCCTTTAGATGACTTTGAAGTGTACATAGATTTGCAAAAATGTATAAGAAAATTAAATTTGAAAAGGTTCTATGCCCTACAAGGGGGACTCCTACCCCCCCAAAAAAATACTGAGTACCTACACACAAATCTCAGAAACAACTCAGTCTTCAATCCTAAAACTGCGGGGGAAGGGGGGGGTGCATTACAGCCTTCAAAAAAATGGTGGAACAAGATCTGAAAAAGATGGGGCATGGAAGAAAGAAAAATGGGAATTTGGAAAAGGATTACGGAAATAGGTAAAAATAAAAATGTGGTTATACGACCGGCAGACAAGGGAGGGGGCTTGGTCATACTTGACAAAAAGGATTACCAAGAGGAAATGAGAAATTTACTGGCTATAGAAAATACCTACCTGAAGCTACCAAATAATCAGAAGAAAAGGTTTGAGAAGAAACTGAAATCCTTGGTGAAAGTGGAAAGGAGAAGGGATTTTGAACAAAAAAAGAGGCTAAATATTTGATCCCGGAAACTAGCAAAACTCCAATCATTTACTATGTACCAAAAGTCCACAAAAGGTTGGATAAACCGTCGGGACATCCCATAGTGAATGGGATAGACTCACTATTCTCTAGACTAGGAGAATATCTGGACCAGTTCCTCAAGCCTTTGGTGAAGGAAGGCAGATCATACTTGAAAGATAGCCTGCAACTGATTAAAGAAATACAGAACATCAAGGGACTTGATAATTGTATACTAGCCACTATAGATGTGAATGCCTTATATACCAGGATAGACCAGAATGATGGCCTTAAGGGGGTACAAAGGGCTCTACATGAAAGGACGGACATGAAGCAGTCACAAATAGAGTTCATCTTGGAAGGCTTAAAAAAGGGATTTTTTGTATAACCTACCGTAAAATCCTTTTCTCTGAGTTCACTGACAGACGCAGCCTTCTTATGACACATGGGGTTATGCTCATCCTACTAGGAGTAGCCTAGGCAAAACAAACAAAAGTGTAGGTTGGCCCCTCCCAGGGGGCCGTCCTCACCTTAGCATATAATCCCCCTGTTCTGTACAGCACATCAGTTCGTAACAAGCCGTACAAAACCAACGCAGAGGGGTGGGTGCTGCGTCTGTCAGTGAACTCAGAGAAAAGGATTTTACGGTAAGTTATACAAAAAATCCCTTTTTCTCTTCCGTTCACTGACAGACGCAGCCTTCTTATGACACATGGGGACGTCCCAAAGCTGTGCCAATCAAGAGGGGTGGGCAAATCATAACAACTGTACCCAACAGAAAAACGCCCTCTCAGGCGGCGCTAACCGCGCCTATACTGCCGCTTGCAATACCTTGCGACCAAAAGCAGCATCCGAGGATGCCGAAACATCAATTTTGTAAAACTTAGTAAACGTGTGCACTGAGGCCCAAGTTGCTGCCTTGCACACCTGAGACACCGAAGCCTGATGTCTAAACGCCCAGGAAGTACTAACTGCCCTGGTGGAATGAGCCATGACTGGGAACAGGGGAACCTTACCCCGAATCTCATATGCATGAGTCACGGTCTTCCATATCCAACGAGATACGGTAGCTTACGAGGCCGTCATACCTTTGCGCGACCCTTCCGTCAGCAAAAATAAAGAATCAGACTTCCGAAAGGAAGCTGTAGAACTTAAATACACCTGCAAGGCCCTCACCACATCCAAAGAATGCAGCTCAACTTCTTTGGGATGTGACGGGTGCGGGCACAATGAGGAGAGAACAGTATCCTCATTTAAATGGAAGGGAGAAACCACCTTCGGAAGAGACAAAGGGGAAGGCCGCAGAACTGCCTTGTCCTTATGGAGGACCAAGTAAGGTGACCTGCAGGATAATGCAGCTAACTCCGACACCCGCCTGGCGGATGTGATAGCCACCAGAAAGGCCACCTTCTGCGACAACAACTGTAAAGGAATGTCCCTAATTCTTTCATATGGTGGCTTCTGCAACACAGAAAGCACCAGATTCAAATCCCACGGTGCCAAATGTACGGATCAATGAATGAGACGCCAAGGGCTGTTGAAAAAGAACCGCCAGGGCCGAACTCTGCCCTTTAAGCGTATTTAACGCCAGGTTTTTGTCCAGTCCTTGCTGTAAAAATGTAAAAAATACTCTGGATACTCTATAAGAGCGGGGGTTCCAACCCCCTGCCCCGCACCAGGTAATATAGGCCTTCCAGGTCCTATGATAAATCTTACATGAGGAACTCTTGCGTGCTTTTATCATAGTAGGGATTACGGAGTCAGAGACACCCCTCTCCCTCAATACCTGGTTAAAGGAGGAAAAATGTACAGCAACCGATACTGACCCAGAGGCCTGTGAAGCACTGCCCCCCAAAGGATCAGAGCCGCGTCCACGGCTGTTGCTGTGCTTCTTGTTCTGCCCTAATGGTTTACCTACGCCACCTCCGTGGCATTGACCGACCAAACCAGAACCGGGCGGCGCATCCTCACTGTCCAAGGGGACAGGTAAAGCCTGCTCGCTCTCAGTTCCAGTACCTACATCGAACAATTGAGGGGAGGACAACTTCTCCCCCCCTTTAGGGCGGAACCTGAATCCCCCAAACCAAGGGTTCCCGGGACTGACACTCCGACCTGATCGGCCTGTCCAGGGATAGAGGAGATTTGTCCCACCGCGACAACATTGCCTCTCGCAGCGCTTCGCTATGGAATGCGGGTCTTGTGAGCCGAGGACGCTCTCCGTTACAACAGCGCCACCCTGTTTAGAGGAGATAGGGACCTGTCC
>BLSH010270606.1:164433-181079 GCA_018402905.1 Glandirana rugosa | reverse complement strand
AATTCTGAGAAAAATCTTACCCAGCAAACCGAGATTTATATACAGGAAAGCGTCTACACTTAGATTCCATCTAGTACACAATGTCATTGACCCCCTAAGGAATATCAAACTCTTTTGAAGACCTGAAAGAGTTTTATAGGTGCCAGAAATGCCTTCCACAACTAAGAAACTACCGAGAAAGAGAGAGACCTTTAGATCATATGCATATGGGACACAACACACAATTAAAGAGCTCATTACTTGTAACAGCACACACATAGTAGAGTGCCCATACCATTACCAATATAAATCAGGATAAGGTAACATATTAAGAACATTAAAAAAGGCTACCCCAAACATATTCTATCAAGGCATTTTAAAGAAGTCCATGGTAAGAATCCATCAGAATTGATCTTCTACGGGATTGATAGAATTAATGAACACTGGCGAGGAACAAACAAAAAGATTGTAATATCGCAAAATGAAACAAGATGGATCCATAAATTAGGGACTTTATTCCCTACTGGTATGAATATAGACATAGATCTGAACTGCTTCTTATCCAATTTCTAAAAAGTACCTAGGTCTACTCCAAACACTGAATATAGATAGAGTATGGCCCAGATTTATCCCTTCCTCCTATCCAGCCCCCTTTAAGACAAGAAAAGAGCCCCACATCTAGCATAAATAATCAGTAACATACACACCTAGTATCCGTAATGGTTTCCCCCACCCCAATTTTTCTTGGATTTTTTATTTTTATATTTACTTTTATTTTTATTTCTATTTTATTGTTTATTTCTATGGATTTTTATGAATTTATATGTATGCACTCAGTTTATCCTTATATACCTCATTGGGGATTGCACCCCGCCATTAAGTGAAGAGTGTACACGAAACTGCTCCACTGTGAGACTGAACTTGCACTTTAAGATATATGGAACATGTGTCATTTGATTTTGCAAGGTAATAGCTGGGTTTGTACTATGATATGTACCAAGGAGGAGTACTAACATCTACCACAACCAGGGGGAGCATGACCGGTACACTCCATGCTCATACAAAACCCCATTTCTAATGCCAGTCCCCGCTGTTCTTACTCCATTTGACTGGGATAAGAGGGAGTTAAATTTTAAACTTTAAGTTACATCGTTCCTCTGAGTACAACTACAGGCAGGGGATGTACTAGTAAATATTGAATAACAATATTACAATCCATGTTTGTTCGAAACTACACCTTGGTCTGTCTGACAGTATAGGCTATATAATGAGTGAGTCTGATGAGCCTGGCAACGCCTCAGAAGACGTCGATGACGAAACGCGTAAGCCGGAGACAGACTCACGTCATTACGTCACTTCCAGTTTTGCCTGTCCAGCCAGTGGAACGCACGCTAGCCGCATCAGGAAGGGTGCAGGGACCCGCACAGTGCACCACCGTTAGCCGGACATCACAAAGCTAGTGGGCCTGGAAGTGACAGAGGGATTTTCGATGCTGTTACATACAATTGTTTTTATCTACAATAAAACCCCATTTTTTTTACCAAATTACTACACTATTGGGCAATTTTACGTTTTTACCCCCTGCATTTGGAAAATGGCTGGACTACCTCAGAACACAAGACGAACGCCTGGACCAGGAGGACCATTGGAACACAGAGACAGGCACCCAGGCGTTTTACCCCTGCAGGGGTGACACCGTCCGGTAAGTAGGGTGTCTGAGGGGAGCACAAGTGCCCACACTTGTGCTGCACCTTTATCAGGATCCAGCAAAACCACCATCATAGTCATTTCATCTTCAATGCCCTTGCTGATGGAAGGAGGTTTTTACTCAAAATCTCACGATACATGGCCCCATTCATTCTTTCCTTTACATGGAGTAGTTGCCCTGGTCCCTTTGCAGAAAAACAGCCCCAAAGCATGATGTTTCCACCCCCATGCTTCACAGTAGGTATGGTGTTCTTTGGATGCAACTCAGCATTCTTTCTCCTCCAAACACGACAAGTTGAGTTTTTACAAAAAGTTCTATTTTTGTTTCATCTGACCATATGACATTCTCCCAATCCTCTTCTGGATCATCCAAATGCTCTCTAGCAAACTTCAGACAGGCCCGGACATGTACGGGCTTAAGCAGGGGGACACGTCTGGCACTACAGGATTTGAGTCCCTGGCGGCATAGTGTGTTACTGATGGTAGCCTTTATTACTTTGGTCCCAGCTCTCTGCAGGTCATTCACTAGGTCCCCCCGTGTGGTTCTGGGATTTTTGCTCACCGTTCTTGTGATCATTTTGACCCCATGGGGTGAGATCTTGCGTGGAGCCCCAGATCAAGAGAGATTATCAGTGGTCTTTTATGTCTTCCATTTTCTAATAATTGCTCCCACAGTTGATTTCTTCACACCAAGCTGCTTACTTATTGCAGATTCAGTCTTCCCAGCCTGGTGCAGGTCTACAATTTTGTTTCTGGTGTCCTTTGAGAGCTCTTTGGTCTTGGCCATAGTGGAGTTTGGAGTCTGACTGTTTGAGGTTGTGGATAGGTGTCTTTTATACTGATAATGAGTTCAAACAGGTGCCAATACAATTCAGGTAATGAGTGGAGGACAGAGGAGCCTCTCAAAGAAGTTACAAGTCTGTGAGAGCCAGAAATCTTGCTTTTTTTGTAGGTGACCAAATGCTTATTTTCCACCATAATTTGCAAATAAATTCTTTAAAAATCAGACAATGTGATTTTCTGGATTTTTTTTCTCATTCTGTCTCTCATAGTTGAAGTGTACCTATGATGAAAATTGCAGGCCTCTTTCATCTTTTTAAGTGGGAGAACTTGCACAATTGGTGGCTGACTAAATACTTTTTTGCCCCACTGTGTGTATATATATATATATATATATATATATTTATACACACACACAAATATATTTACCCTTCTATTGGTCTCCTTGTTTTTAGCCATCCATTCTAAGGGCGCGTGGTCCGTAATCAGGTCAAAGTGTCTACCCAGCAAATAATATCGAAGGGAGTCTAACGCCTACTTCACTGCTAGACACTCTCTCAATGGTGGCATAATTCTCTTTGTGGGGTTTCAGTTTCCTGCGAAGATAAATTACTGGATGATCTTCCCCCTTCCAGTCTGTACCACAAAGTCCTTAGTGAAGTCAGGGGAGTACAGCACTGGTTGGCTACATAAGGGTTTTTTAAAGCCTGGAAGGCTGCTTCAGCCTCCGGGGTCCATTTCACCATGGTAGACTCTTTCCCTTTTGTC
Organism: Glandirana rugosa; assembly: GCA_018402905.1. Taxonomy (NCBI): domain Eukaryota; kingdom Metazoa; phylum Chordata; class Amphibia; order Anura; family Ranidae; genus Glandirana; species Glandirana rugosa. The sequence goes on along the minus strand of BLSH010270606.1, from coordinate 177,845 downwards.
AGGTTGGTTAGGGGCACAGCCTGCGAAGCAAAGGGAGGATTGTATCGCCGATAGTATCCAGCAATTCCGAGGAACACTCAAAGCTGCTTTTTACTGTTGGGGCGCGGCCAACCAACTATGGCTTCCACTTTGTTGACTTGGGGTTTTATTACTGCCCTCCCAAAAGTGTACCCCAGATATTTGGCCTCTTCCTGTCCAATGGTACACTTTTTGGGACTGGCCGTGAACCCAGCTTCCCTTATGGCATGGGTAGACAACCTGCGGCCCTCCAGGTGTTGCAAAACTACAAGTTCCATCATGCCTCTGGGAGTAATTTTACCCGTCAGCTTTGTAATGCCTCATGGAAAATGTAGTTCTACAACAGCTGGAGGGCCGCAAGTTGCCTACCCCTGCCTTATGGAGTCCAACACGGCTTGCACTTTTGGCAGATGTGAGGCCCAATCTGTACTGTGGATAATCACATCATCCAAGTAGGCTGCAGCATACTTCTGATGGGGCCTCAGAATTTTGCCCATTTTCTGCTGGAATGTGGCTGGTGCATTTTGTAACCCAAACGGCATTCTTCTATATTGGAATGCCCCTTCAACTGCCGGAAATCGTTACAAAATCGCCAGCTCCCATCGGGTTTGGGCACTAAAACGATCGGGCTAGACCAGTCAGTCATTCTGGGACTCTTCTATCACACCTAATTCAAGCATTCGTTGAACTTCCCCACGTATTGCCTCCCGTCAGGCCTCCAGTATTCGATAAGGTTTTAGTTTCACTCTTTCTCCTGGCGGGGTGATAATGTCATGCTCTACCCCAGATGTTTGTCCCAGCAGCTCAGAGAACACCTCTCTGTTGCGGAGCACAAACTCTTTCACCTCCTGTTTTTGGGATTTCGATAGGGTGACTGCTATTCCAACCTCAGGAATTAAGCAATCAGACTGAGTCTGCGACACCAAGGTTTCTGTGACTAGGGATTCCCTATCCCTCCAGACTTTCAAAAGATTAATGTGGTAGATCGCCGTCCTGGTTGTCTGACCCTGTAGTTCACCTCACTCACTTTTTCAATTATTTCGTATGGCCATTTGGCCAGGAATTTGCTTTCGACCGTAGGGACCAGTATCAACACCGTATCCCCCGGTGAAAAAGTATGGGTCTTTGCCTTGCGGTTATATACCCTTTGCTGTGCTAATTGCGCTTGGGCCAAGTGTTCTTTGACGATCGGCATCACCTGTGCAATTCTGTCTTACAAAAGGGCAACATGCTCAATCACACTCCGGTGGGGAGAACTCTCTTTCCCAAGTTTCCTTGGCGATATCCAACAGCCCCCTTGGGTGTCTCCCACAGAGTAACTCGAAGGGCAAGAGCCCGGTAGAGGATTGTTGTACTTCCCAAATAGCAAACATCAAGTAGGGTATTAAACAGTCCCAATCTTTTCCATCTCGATCCACCACCTTTTTTAACATTTGTTTTAGGGTTTTGTTGAACCTTTCAACCAACCCATCTGTTTGAGGGTGATACACAGATGTACGTAATTGTGTCACTTTGAACAACTTGCACAACTCTTTCATTACCCTGGACATAAACAGGGTACCCTGGTCTGTAAGCAATTCCTTACAAATACTCACATGGCTGAAGACCAAAAATAGCTCTTTGGCTATCGTCTTGGCGGAGGTATTTCTAAGAGGGATCGCTTCAGGATAGCGGGTGGCATAGTCCATTATGACCAAAATGTACTGATGCCCCCTAGCGGACTTCAGTATCGGACCTATCAAATCCATTGCGATCCTCTCAAAGGGAACCTCAATGATGGGGAGAGGTACCAGTGGGTTACAGAAATGCAACAAAGGTGCTGACTTCTGACACTCAGGGCAGGAGGAACAATAATTTTCTATTTCCTTCATGACCCCAGGCCAATAGAACCTTTGCAATACTCTCTCTCTGGTTTTCTCCGCCCCCAAATGACCTCCCAAAATGTGCCCATGGGCTAATTCCAATACCAACTTCCTATAGGGTTTGGGTACCACAAGTTGCTCAATAGTTTCATCCGCCTTTTGAGCAACCCGATACAACAGATCCCTTTCCACCATAAAGTATGGGTAACCACAAGACTGATCTGGGTTCACTAATTCATCATCTATCTTTACCACATTTTCCAGTGCTTTTATCAGCTGGGGTCTTTTACCTGTTCTGTGGCAAAATTTTCCCTGTGAACCTCTAAATCAGAGAAATCAACAGACGACATGTTTTCGTCTAAAGATGTTGGTTCCTCCCCAGGTTCCCGAGTGTCTTTGGCCAACACCGACAAGGGAAAATCTGGAGAGGTCTCACCATTCTCAGAGGATACCTGGGATTCCTCTTCCTGGCCTCTAGGGGCCTCTGTGGGGGGTTCAGGACCATCCCCGAGTTCCCAGAATTTTGGAAAATCCCTCCCCGCAATGGCATCATGTGGTGAGGCACCAACCCCACCTGATGAATTATGTTACCTTTGGGGGTCTCAAAAACCACAGGATACTCTCTGGTGTCCCCATGTACACAAATAACAGCCACCTTGTTATTCCCAGAGACCACTGTAGTAACTAATTCAGCTTTGATCAATGTTACCAGACTACCTGAATCTAGCAACACAGCAGCATTTTTACCATTAATACACATTTTGCATAAATGTTTTTCAGTTCCCCGAGTGGTAGTGCATGCAATTGTCGCAAACAGCGACTGACGTCTGTCTCTTAGATAGTCACATTCCATAGGCTCATCCACAACTGGGCAATTTGCTGCAATATGTCCCTCTTGCTTTTTTGCTGCTTCCTGTGACCTTGATTGCGGTCGCCATACATTATGCAAACTTCCCACCCTCTCACTGTATCCACCCTTACCCCTTGGAGTCATCTTACCCGTCGCTGGGGATGGTCTGGTCTTAGGGTGGAAAGCCTGTGAGTCCCTGGGAGAGGTGGTCAGGTTCTCTGTAGCCAAGTACCTCTCTACTAGATCCACAAGCTTGTCGGCCCTGTCCGGGTTTCCATGGTTTAGCTGCTTTTGGATAGCAGTAGGTAGAGATCTCACGAACCGATCCATTACCACACGTTCCAAAATCTTTGGTGCTGTCAAAGTTTCAGGTCGCAGCCACTTCCGGCCCAGGTGAATGAGATCATACATTTGTGACCTAGGGGGGTTTTCAAGTTGGAAAGTCCAGTTATGCACACACTGAGCCCGGACAGCCAGAGTGACACCCAGCCGTGCCAATATTTCTGTTTTTAGCACAACATAGTCTTTTGCTTGGTCCTGCTCTAAGTCATAATATGCTTTCTGTAATTCCCAAACTAATAGAGGAGCCACCAGTCCAGCTCACTGCTCCTTAGGCCATTTTCTCTCTCAGCAGTCCTTTCAAATGTTGTCAAAAACACTTCAGGATCATCCTCTCCAGTCATTTTTGGCAGTAAACGACTCACACAAAATGATGACGTATTAATCAAACCAATTGCCACACTGGTCTGCGGACGCTGTTGTGTTATGGCATCCATTTGCTGTTGGAGTCTCTGCTCTTGCTCCTGCAACAAAGCAATTAAGCGCACCTCAGATTGCTGCTGGGCTCGTTGCTGATTAGCGTTTGCTTGTTGTAGACTAGCATTCGTTTGTTGCTGATTAGCATTCATTTGTTGTTGGTTAGCATTTGCTAGAGCAAGCTGTCTCAGTAACTCTTCCATGCTGGCCTTTCAAAACAAAACTGCCCCTGGCTTCCTCCACCAACTGTAAGGGGGTTAGCTCAGCAGCGGTGTGTGTGACCCCCTGGAAGGGTTCACTACACAATTTAGGCACAGCAAGACAGCAGTTGTAGGTGAAATCAACAAGGCAGTTTATTACACTATTTACAAGGTAAAAAAACAGCAAAACAAAAACAAACAACAAAATAAATCCTAGGCCACTAACTGCACAATAGGTTTCCCTGTCTGTCACCTAGGTACAGCCTACCACTGTACCTAGCTCCTATCTCTCACCGGGCACACTCATCCACACAGGCTTTTCTTACAAGACAAGATGTTATACTCCCCATTCTGCTGACACAGAAACTGGTTCCAGGGTGAAGCAATTCCCTAGGCCACCTGGGAGTTTTCGTAGAGTCCTTAATGAGCCAGCTCAATTCAGCTGGGCTCATTACCTCTACCCCTGATAAACTCTCAGTACTTCCCCCTAGTGGTATAAGTCCGCATAGAGTCTGAATCTCGGACACACATACCTGCCATCTTGCACGCAACCAGGCGTTTTTACCTGCCTACTGTCACAATATATACAGTCTAGTATGTATATGTATATATATATATATATATATATATATATATATATATATATATACACATATACACACACACACCAGTGTACGATACATCAGTGTACACTGTACATACGGTATATAGTACACTTGACGTGGTGTATTAAAATATATACAGCCTGGTATATAATAAATGAACTTTTGCACGATATTCTAATTTTTCGAGTATAATCTGTATATATACACACACACACACACACACAACGTATTGAGTGTGCACTATATATCTGTCCATACGGTATATAGTACACTTGACATGGTGTATTAAAATATATACAGTTTTTAACTCCTTAACCCCCAGAGCCCTTTTTAACATTTGTTGTTTACAAGTTAAAATCAGTTTTTTTTTATATTTTTTTTTCAAACACCCTAGAGAATAAAATGGCGATCATAGCAATACTTTTTGTCACACGGTATTTGCGCTGCGGTCTTGTCTACACTGACCCCAATATGTGTGTACAAACTACCCACACCTAATGTGTCACTATACTCTACATGCCAGTCCCACACACAAGCAATCAGGGAGCATTGAGGAAAATGGCCGATCCGGCTCGGAAGCTGCTTGGTCTTTATCCCAGGGAGCGAGAGGGGCCATCCCCCCTCCCACCACAGTTCGCCGCTCTTCTCCGGTCTCCTGTCCCACCAGGAGATCGGAGCTCTGATCCAACACTTCTGGCCGCTGCGTGGAGTCCCTGTGGAAGCCAGAATCAGCTTCAATCGGGACTCCTTTGTACATTTCCGGAAGCAACTTCAGAAGGTCATTTCTGGTTTACTCGGCAGCAAACGGCACTGGTTGTAAAAAAAATGACAGTATTCAGAATCGCAGTTTTTGGCGATCTGAATACTGTGAAGTGCAAAGGAGGGATGGGGGGGTCTTTTAGACCCCCCCCATCCCTCCATAAAGAGTACCTGTCATCATATATTACTATCACAAGGGATGTTTACATTCCTTGTAATAGCAATAAAAGTGATCAGATTTTTTTTTAAACAGTGTTAAAAAATAAAAAAAATAAAAAATGTAAAAAAAAATAAAATTTAAAGTGCCACCGTAACCGTGAGCTTGCGCAGCAAAGAAAACACATACGTATGTCAGGCCCGCATATGAAAACGGTGTTCAAACCACACATGTGAGGTATCGCTGCGATCGCCAGAGTGTGAGCAGTAATTCTAGCAAAAGACCTCCTCTGCACCTCTAACCTGGTAACCGTTAAATATTTTTAAATCATTGCCTATGGAGATTCTTAAGTACCGGAGTTTGTTGCCATTTCGCAAGTGTGCGCAATTTTCAACCATAACATGTATGGTATCCATTTACTCGGCGTAACATCCTCTTTCACAATATACAAAAAAATTGGGCCAACTTTACTGTTGTCTTATTTTTTTAACTCAAAAAGTGATCCCCCCCCAAAAAAAATGCTTGAAAGACCGCTGCGCAAATAGTATTGCAACGATCACCATTTTATTCTCTAGGGTGTTTGAAAAAAATATATATAATGTTTGGGGGTTCTAAGTAATTTTCTAGCAAAAAAAATGTTTTTAACTTGGAAACAACAAGTGAAAAAAAGGGCTCCGGGGCTTAAGTGGTTAAACTAATTTACAACAGCAGGTCCCGTTCCTGTGTCCAACAAGAGTAACTGAAAGGGATTACAGTGTTCTGGCACCGCCAGCACCCAAGGCCCAATTTTTCGCCACCTGTTTGACCGGGGGACTTTATCACAATTTTTTAACCAATTTACAACAGCAGGGCCTTCGCCAAAATTAAAAAAAAAAATTATGTGGGGTTCCCCCAAAATCCAAACCAGGCCGTTCAAGTCTGGTATGGAATTTAAGGGGAACCCCATGCCAAAATTTAAAAAAAATGACGTGGGGTTCCCCCCAAAATCCAAACCAGGCCCTTCAGGAATGGTATTGATTTTAAGGGGAACCCCGCACCAAGATTTTTTAAAAAAATGGTGTGGGGTACCCCCCAAAATCCAAACCAGACCCTTATCTGAGCATGCAGCCCTGGCATTGCAGGAGGGGGTGGGGACAAGCGAGCAGCCCCCCTCTCCGAACCATACAAGGCCACATGCCCTCAACATGGGGAGGATGCTTTGAGGTTGCCCCCAAAGCACCTTGTCCCCATGTTGATGGGGAGAAGGGCCTCATCCACACAACCTTGGTCGGTGGTTGTGGGGGGTCTGCGGTCAGGGGGCTTATCAGAATCGGGACGCCCCTTTAATAAGGTGGCCCACAGATCCTGACCCCCCCTATGTGAATAGGTATGGGGTACATTGTACCCCTACCCATTCATTAAAAAGGAGTGTAGTGTAAAAAAAACAAGAGGCAGTTTTTGACAAGTCCTTTATTTTGTAAAATAGCTTTCTTCTTTCTTCCTCAATCTTCTACTGGCCCAGTCCTTCTTCTGGTCTTCTTACTTCCTCTCTTCGTCTTCAATTTTCAATCTTCATCTTCTTCTTCGTTCACCGCCGCCACTCCGCTGCTGCAGTTCGGCCCCTGTGCGTCTCTCAGAATGGGCGGTCTTCACAATGAGACGAAGAGAGGAAGCAAGAAGACTAAAAGAAGAAGCAGAAGACCAGAAGAAGGACCGGGCCAAAAGAAGATGGAGGAAGAAAGAAAAAAGGACTTGTCAAAAACGGCCTCTTTTTTTTTTTTACACTACACTCCTTTTTTGGTGAATGGGTAGGGGTATAATGTACCCCAAACCTATTCACATAGGGGGGGCCGGGATCTGGGGGCCCCCTTATTAAAGGGAGCTTCCAGATTCCGATAAGTCCCCCGCCCGCAGACCCCCACAAGCACCGGCCAGGCTTGTGGGGAAGAGGCTCTAGTCCTCATCAACATGGGGACAAGGTGCCCCCCCCCCGCAAAGCACCCATACTCCCCATGTTGAAAGCATGTAGTCTGGTACGGTTCAGGTGGGGGGGCGCTCACTCATCCCCCCCATCCTAACCGGCCAGGGTTGCATGCTCGGATAAGGGTCTGGTTTGGGTTTTAGGGGGAACCCCACGTCAATTTTTTTTCAGTGATTTTTTGTATATTGCCGGGAACCAGCAATACATTACAGCCGCGATTTTAAATGACAATTTCTCCTATGGAAATGTCATTTTGCTCTGGCTATGTTCTACACCTCACAGAGATGCGCCCTTTTACACACAAACTAAGGACACCCCCCAGGCACAATATTTAAAGGAATCTTTCTTTTTTCACTTTAAGCATTATTCAAATCACTACTCCTGAAAAAACTATTGATTTAAAACTTTTTTTTCATTGATACATGTCCCCTAGGGCAGGACCCAGGTCCACATATACTTTTTAGGGCAATAACATTGCATATAAGCTTTAAAATGAGCACTTTTGATGTTCGGGTCCCATAGACTTTAATGGTGTTCGGATGTTCGCCCTGAACTTTTTGTCTGTTCGCATGTTCTAGTGTGAACCGAACCGGGGGGTGTTCAGCTCATCCCTAACCACCACCCATCTCCCACTTGAGCTCTACACTTGTATCTAAACTTAACTTAACTCCACCATAGGCCCAACTTCAAACCACTTAATTTGTGTATTTCCTCTGTGTACTCCGGTCTCCTCCCACACTAAAGACATTCTGGCAGGCTAACTGGCTCTTGTCTACACTGACCCCAATATGTGTGTACAAACTACCCACACCTAATGTGTCACTATACTCTACATGCCAGTCCCACACACAAGCAATCGGGGAGCATTGAGGAAAACCAAACCTGGAAACCTATTTCATTTCATAAACATTTACCAAGAAAATTGTATCAAATGTGGTGGCCAAAGGATCACTAAGTGTCAGCTATAACAATTTATACATCAACTTTTACAGCACCTTAATTTTGAAGGACTTGGTTTAAAATTTTCAACCACTGAAGTAATCATGATTATCTTTGATTGAATGGACATAAAATTACTTTTTTTTCCACAATGAATGACATGATTAGCTTGAATTCAACTGGCCATTCATATAGAAAAATATACTTCAAACCAAACACTAGTTGTGTAAAACCTTTAACTTTTAGTATCACCTGTTCTCTTCCTGCACTGTGCACATCCTGTGTGGTGTTTTTTTTTTTGGTTCCACACTCCAACAGTGGTTCTGCATTACAGGCCAATGCAATGATTATGGCAGAATCTATTAAAGTAGATCCTGCTATAAATCAAGCGAAAGACACACAGGAAAGGACAGTAGAGGAAGATAAACAACCACATTTTTATGTAAATCTTTGGGTATTCTTACACCCTTCTGAAGCATTAGAAATATGTAAACCATCCCAAATGCAATACAATATTACTAATGATCAGACGCTAGTATTATTGCTCTATTGCTTCAGATTCAACCTAATCAGAGAGAGGGAGAAAAAAAAAATACTTAAATACCCATCACGCAGCATCAAAATTATTAGCTGCTCTGTTTACAATCAGTTATAACAAAAACTGTCATTATATTCATATAAACAAACAAAATATCAACAATTAAGACCATGCAAGTTGTCAATGTATGCTGTAATCTTCGTCTTTAATTCTTGGACATCAAACCATATCAGACAGGTGGATCGATGCTGTTTAGCACTACCTAGGAACTAAACAAAATAAAAGTTCTTAGTGCATTATCATTACATTTCCCACCTAGAAATAAGCAAATGGTTAGCACAAAACACATAGTCAAAAACACTTTCCGGACAAAACATATGGCCATGTTGTTTAATAAGAGTGCACTCTTTTCTACCCAAATGAGCTCATTAATTATCACCACGTGGATTTTCATTAAAGGACGTCCATCAAAAGTTGTCAATAATTCACCATGGTTAACATTCACAATAACATTTATAGGGTGTTCATCACATTATGCACAAACATTAAACATCAAACTCATTTTGATGTTTCTATTTCAATCTCTTGTTCAATTCCATACAGATCTACGAAACTTCTAGGAACAGATCTCTGGTTCCCTCTGTATTAACGAAAAAAAAGTATAAAACAATCATTAATGTTGTACAGGGTGGGCCATTTATATGGATACACCTTAATAAAAAGGCGAATGGTTGGTGATATTAACTTCCTGTTTGTGGCACATTAGTATATGTGAGGGGGGAAACGTTTCAAGATGGGTGGTGACCACGGCGGCCATTTTGAAGTCGGCCATTTTGAATCCAACTTTTGTTTTTTCAATAGGAAGAGGGTCATGTGACACATCAAACTTATTGGGAATTTCACAAGACAAACAATGGTGTGCTTGGTTTTAACGTAACTTTATTCTTTCATGAGTTATTTACAAGTTTCTGACCACTTATAAAATGTGTTCAATGTGCTGCCCATTGTGTTGGATTGTCAATGCAACCCTCTTCTCCCACTCTTCACACACTGATAGCAACACCGCAGGAGAAATGCTAGCACAGGCTTCCAGTATCCGTAGTTTCAGGTGCTGCACATTTCGTATCTTCACAGCATAGACAATTGCCTTCAGATGACCCCAAAGATAAAAGTCTAAGGGGGTCAGATCGGGAGACCTTGGGGGCCATTCAACTGGATTGGTCATCATGGGCCAGTTGAATGGCCCCCAAGGTCTCCCAATCTGACCCCATTAGACTTTTATCTTTGGGGTCATCTAAAGGCAGGTGGATGTGGAGTAGCAGGATGAGTAGGCTGTGACAGTGGCGGTGTAGGTGGAAGTGGTGGTGGAGGAGGTAGCCAACACTGTTTTAAGTTTGTTTGGGTTTTTTTTCTAATTGGGGTAGCCCCCAAAATATTGAGACATATTAAAAAAAAACAAGTATACCAATGGCTGTGTGAGGCCGGTCTAAATGTCTATTCTGCACAAAATACATATAAGTCTTGTGGGATACATGCCTGGTTCATTTTAATAAATGTTAGCTTGTCCACGTTGGCTGTGGACAGACAGCTGCGCTTGTTTGTGATAACGCCACCCCCTGCCGTGCTAAACACACGTTCAGACAATACACTGGCTGCAGGGTAGGCCAGCACCTCCAAGGCATAAAGGGCAAGCTCAGGCCATGTGCCCAATTTGGAGACCCAGAAGTTGAATGGGGCAGACCCATCAGTCAGTACGTGTAGTCGTGTGCACACATACTGTTCCACCATGTTGCTGAAATGCTGCCTCCTGCTAAGAAGTTGCCTATCAGCTGATGGTGCTGTTTGTTGTGGCGGGCTGCTGACAAAGCTTTTCCACATTTTCGGCCATGCAAACCCTGCCTTCTGAGGTGCTGGCGGTGCCACAGCTGCGTTGGCGACCTCTTCCACCTCTTCGCCTTGTGCTTCCACTGAGCCCCCGGTGTCATTTGGGAATGCCCTCAGCAGCACGTCTACCAGCGTGCGCTTGTATTCGCGCATCTTCCAATCACGCACCAGTGAGGGAATTAAGGACGGCACGTTGTGCTTGTAACGGGGATCCAGCAGGGTGGCCACCCAGTAATCAGCACAAGTTAAAATGTGAGCAACTTGGCTGTCGTTGAGCAGGCACTGCAGCATGTAGTCGCTTATGTGTGCCAGGCTGCCCAGAGGCAAAGACAAGCTGTCCTCTGTGGGAGGTGTATCATCTATTTGGAGAGAAAGAGGAAGTACCACCCTACCCACTCGCGATCCCTGGCTGTAAGCTTCCATGGGACCGTGTGGAAATGCTTGGGGACGGTGGCGGACATGGTGGCGCTGCTGTCACATCATCTGTTTGCTGGGTGGCAGGTGACACTGGCACTGTAGAGGTGGAGGAAGAGGCCGAGGCAGCAGCAGAAGGGGAAGCAGGATAGAACAATGTAATTACAGCGCAACTATGAGACTCTAGGAGGGACCTGTCTGTGTGACTGGAGGAGTAACACAGAGGTCCAGAGACCAGGGAGAGTGACCAGGAACAAATGTCATGAACAGAGCAATAACATAATATTGCATAAAAAACAATAAACAATAAACAACAATAAAATGGAAAGTCTCTGTGGCACTGAAGGGGCTGCACCTCTTGGAAGTAACCGAACTTCTGTAGTGGACAACAAGATAAAAGAAAGGTGCGCCTCTAAGTGCAGTAATTCAAAGAAGCTTTAATGTTAAAAGGATAAAAAAACTACTCACAAAGGTAGTATGCTGGTGCGCATTGCAGTGTTAGCCACTGCTGGCTATATGGAAGTCCATGAGATGTGCTGCTGTGATGGGAGTGGGTCAGGCTGACAGCTGTGTGGTGTATGGGAAGGATGCGACGGTGGCTCCAGGCGTCTCCTTCTCCTTGCCACTGTCAGAGGTCCGTGCGGTCCGTGACGTCACTTCCGGTGGGCAGCTGGAAAGAGTGTAAAACGGCTAAGGTTGTGCTCAGGTTTAGAACATTTATGCCTCACTTCAGGCTCTCATTGCACAGCGTGCAAACCACTCGTGTCTTGTCGTCAGCAAATTGTCTGAAGAACTGCCACGCCGGGGAACGCCTTTGAGCTGTCTTTGGTGTGCTAGGTCCCTGGGTGCGGTGGGTAGTAGCAGGCGCACTGTCTAGGGGACGGTCGCTCCGCTTCCTCTTTTGCTGTGCTGGTGCCTCTGTGTGACCACCACCTCTTCCTCCAAACTGCACATGTCACTTGCATGACCTTCATTCCTGTGGGGTCTAGGACCTCATCATCCTCCACATCATCTTCCACCCACCCTTCACCACTGCCCACCTTGTCAGTCTGCACACTGTGGAAAGCCGCAGCAGTTGTCATCTGGGTTTCGTCATCATCAGAGACGTGCTGCGGTGGTGTTTCCATGTCCTCATCCTGCAACGGAAGTGGTTGGGCATCGGTGCACTCAATGTCTTCCACTTCTGGGGCAGGGCTATGTGGATGGCCCACGGAAAGCACAGCAGCGGAGTCATCAAAAAGCATAAGAGACTGCTGCATGACTTGGGGCTCAGACTGCTTGGCTGATTTACAAGGGGCTGAGGTGAAAGACAGATGGCCATGGGGTTCAGGTGCCAACTCTGAGCTTTCATCAAGGGACCGGGTGGGAGACAATGTGAAGGAAATGGAGGCATTGTCAGCCACCCAATCTACTAGCGCCTGTACTTGTTCTGGCCTCACCAATCGTTGAGCGGCATTCGGGCCTACCATAACACGTTGAAGGTTCTGTCGGCTACTCGCACCTGAGGAAGGTGTTTCACTTGTGCGTGTAGCTGGCAGAAATCGACCACGTCCTCTCCTTGCAACAGGAACTTCACCAACACCACCAACACCAGCAGCACCACGACCACGTCTCTTATTTGACGCTCTCCTCATTCTGGACGCAAATGTACTATGTAGCACTATTTATTAATAATAATTTTAAAAAAAATGAATAAGAATTTATTCTTTTTTTTTTTAAAACCAGCAATGTAGATGCACTTTTTATTTTTGTGCAAGAAATGCACCTCTGGCTGCAAATGTAGTATTTAAAATATTTTTTTTTTTTTAAACCAGCAATGTAGACGCACTTTTTATTTTTGCGCAAGTACTATGTAGCACTATTTATTAATACTAAAAAAAAAAAAAAGAATAAATTATTCTTTTTTTTTTTTTAAAACAGCAACGTAGACGTACTTTTTATTTTTGTGCAAGAAATGCACCACTCACACCAGCAGCAGGAACCTCTCCCTATACCAGAGGCGGATCCAGTGGGGGGGCAACGGGGCAATTGCTCCCCCCGAGAAAATAGTGAGCTCACCTCCTCTCTGGCAAAGACCTGTGCAGTGCGGGCTGAATACATCTCTTCATAGGATTCGGAAGACACAGCCACACGCTGTAACATAACTTTCCTCTCCACGCGTTCTCTGGTCTTATCTCCCCCCTCCCCCAGCGCTCTCTGTCCTGTCTGCTGCTGCTGGGAATGTTGACAGAGAGCGGGGGGAGATAAGAGCAGGAGAATGCGTGGAGAGGAAAGTTATGTTACAGCGTGTGGCTGTGTCTTACGGATCCTATGATGAGATGTATTCAGCCCGCACTGCACAGGTCTTTGCCAGAGAGGAGGTGAGCGTTGTGGGCAGGGAAGGGACCGTACAGAGCAAGTGAGGGACCTGAGGGGGGGGAGACAGTAAGGAGCATGTGAGGGACCTGAGGGGGGGCACAGTACAGAGCAT
>BLSH010270606.1:148483-158576 GCA_018402905.1 Glandirana rugosa | reverse complement strand
AAGGAGGAACTCTGCTGAGGGGCACCTGTGATGGAAGGAGGAACTCCGCTGGGGAGATCTGGTGGCAGGCGATGTGGCAAGTGAGACGCTCGGGGCTCCCACTGATTCTGCATTATGGTGAGTTGAACTATTTAATTTTATATTACAATGTAATAATAGAAATTATGGGCTTCAATCATCCTGACACCATAACAACCATGGTGCCGGGATGATTGAAGCGTTTGGAGTATCTTTATCTGCTGATTGTTAAACTTCCTGGAATACACATATTGCTATTGTGGTGAAGAATCTGGGCCTGCTGTCCCTCCATCCCGACTTCTTTCCTTCCTTCTCTTCTCTTTCCTTCCCTCCCTATCTCTTTCTTTCTTTCTTCCTCCCCCCATCCCTTATTCATCTCAGGTGTGAGCCACGCCCCTTTAAACCACGCCCCTATTTCATTTTGACCACGCCCATTTTTTGCCGCGGCGCACTGCGCGCGCCGCATTTCTTCGGGCTGGAGCCCCTGGTCTTTTTCCCACCTAGCAACGCCCCTGACGACCACCCTATTTATCCGGCTGACCAGCTGCGCCCTCAGATATCTGGAGACACCAATGAGACACGTGAAGCAGGCTGTGTGTCCAAAAGATGTCTGGTTTATTAAATTGAAAAGCTTTGCTTATATTCAGCATTGAGACAAAGACAGGTGTAAATACAAAACTGTATACGTGTTCAATAACTGGAATAAACTGCTTCTATGGACTGTCCACTAGAAGTTGAATAACCTGTGACCCATAGGTGCCTTTACAAGTGATGGTCTAGGGTGTTTGTCTGTGTTCCAAGAACAAGCTAATTACAGGTTACAAGTCATGCTGTGTGGAGAAATTCTAACAAGAAACAGAATAAAATATATCTGATCACACACTAAATGGAGCCTAAATCTAAAATGGAAGCTAAAACAAAATGGATACTTATATGTAGTGTTGAGCGAACCTGGACTGTAACGTTCGGGTCCGTACCGAACTTTCGGGTGTCCGGGACCCGGAACCGAACACTGACATTTCAAAAAACGTTCGGGTTCGGTCCGGGGTTCTGGTATTTTACTCCACGTGTTGAGAAGCTGCAGGGCAGCCAATCAACAAGCATTTCACTGGTTTGCCCTTAGAAGCCATCACAGCCATGCCTACTAATGGCATGGCTGTGATTGGCCAGTGCATCATGTGACCCAGCCTCTTTATAAGCTGGAGTCACTTGATGCTGCAGTCACATGCTCTTGGGTTAGCTGTAGGGAGAGGTAGCTGACGGCGTCAGGGAGAGATTACAGACATTTTAACAACATCTGATCCTGCATCCTGAGATAGATTACTACTGCTGTGCTGTTGCTCTGAGGACAGATAGCAGAAATTTGAGATTTCACATACCGCTGCTTTGAGTTGCAGATCAAACTCTGCATAAAATAACGATCGCTACGATCGTGCACAACGATCAGATTGTTGGAGGAATTTGAAATTTCAAATACTGCTGCTTTGAGTGACACATTGCAGATCAAACCCTGCCTAACACAACGATCGCTACGATCGTACACAACAATCAGATTGTTGGAGTAATTTGAGATTTCACATACTGCTGCTTTGAGTGACACATTGCAGATCAAACCCTGCCTAACACAACGATCGCTACGATCGTACACAACAATCAGATTGTGGGATCATACACAACGCTCAGATTGTGGGAGTAATTCGAGATTTCACATACTGCTGCTTTGAGCGATCTGACTGAACTAGGTAGAGGCTTCTGCTTAGAGGGACAGATTATTGTTCAAAAATCATCTTCTAGTACTAAAGGGAGAGGTTTTAGCTGCAGCTGTAAGTGACACATTATTGTTCAAAAATCATCTCCTAGTTTATTTGATTTTAATTTATTTTCCCTATCCCCATTTTTTTGTAGGGCACTTGCCCCACTCTTACCCCCACTTTACTTACTTTTGCAGCCCTCTAGCACTTGCCAGGACTTTGTTACAGCCATTTTTGTGCCTAAAAGTTCGGGTCCCCATTGACGTCAATGGGGTTCTGGGTCCGGGATAATGTTCGGGCAACGTTTGGAAGCCGAACCCGGACTTTTTCCCAAAGTTCGGACGGACCCGCAGAACCCGAACGTCCAGGTGTTTGCTCAACTCTACTTATATGCTCTCTTTCAGAGGGGTGGTATAGGTGTGGGATTTTTGTTTTGTTGTGGTGCCCTTTTAGTTTAAGAGCCATGGCTTTCCCTGCTTTGTTTCCCGTAGAATAATGGTGGGCTCTGAATTTGTTTTGGGCTTTTTTAAAGGTTTCGAGCAGAGTTGTTCTTAACTCCTGTCTGAGGTGAAGCAATCGTTCTTTTAGGTTTTTCACTAGGGTTCAATCGATTTTGGTGTTCTAGGTCTCGAATAGAGGTTATGATGGTGTCTAGATCCTGGGATCTCCTCCTCCTCTCTCTAGCTGCCAGTTGAATAATGATCCCCCTTATGAACGCCTTGTGGGCGCTCCAGAGGGTGGAGTAATCTGCAACAGTTCCTGGATTTGTTAGAACTCTTCCAATTTTTCTCGTATGAGCGTCGAGAGCGTGGGAATTTGTAAAATATAGGCATCAGCTCTCCAAATCCTAGTTGGAGGGTTCGATATAGTAGTTTCGATGGTCATGGTGATGGGTGCATGATCAGACCAGATATATAGGGTAGTGATCACTTGCCAATCAAAATAGTCGATACGGGTATTCGTTTTGTGTGGATGAGAAAAGAAAGTGTAGTCACATTCTGTGCTTTGGTGGCATCTCCACACATCAAATACATTGTTGTTTCCTATAAAGTTTCCCATTGGTGAGGGTAGTCTGGTTGCGTTTGAAGAAGTATCGATTTGGCTGTCAGGAATCATGATGAGGTGGCCTGTCCGAAATTTGTTAATTTTTTCTCATGAGTTTGTTCATAAATCTGATTTTTCTATTGTTAGGGGCATAAATGTTTACAATGATATACCTGGAGTTGTTTAGAGTCCAGTCTATAGCCAGGTGTCTGCCTTCGGGGTCCGCCAATGAATTATGGAGTGTGACTGATATTGTGTCTTTTAGTGCTATAAGGACACCATTTTTCTTACAGGGGCCAGAAGCTTTGTGGATGTTTGTTGGTAAATTTTGGTTCTTCTCCAGTTTTAAAATGCGTTTCCTGTACGCATAGAATTTCATTGTGGGACTCGATGGCTGTGCGCCATAGGGAGGCCCTTTTGGTAGGGTGGTTCAGCCCTTTAGTATTTAAAGATAGAGTTTTCTGCATTGTGAGTGTTAGAGGAGTGGTATAGAGGATGCGTATGGTAGTTACTTACGGCAGTAGATCTTGTTAGATGCTGGTGTGTGCAGGATATAACAAAGAGGTAGCTTTCCAGTTTTGAATAGCAGGGTCCTTAGATGAGACGTTCTATCGACTCAATGGTCCAGGTGAAGGCTGTCTTGGTATAGGAGATAAAGATAGTTAACCGAGCGAGAGAGTAATAACATAAACAGTGTTTTAGTCTTTTTTGATGTAGAATCAATAAATCAACTTGGATGCAGAGAGGAGGGTAATACGGTAGGGGTTAGCAGCATACAAGGTAATAAGCTGCCAAGTGTTGGGGGGGGGGGGTAAAGTTTGTGGAAATTGCAGCGACAAGCTGAACACCAGTTCGGAAGGTATGAATGAGACTGAGGTAAGCGGTGTTAACGCCTCATTTAGCAGGAGGCAGATCCTAAGCTATCATCTCGCTGAGGGTGAGGCCAGGGACTTGAGGCCTCTTTGGTTATGTTGTGGCTGTTTGGGGACTTCTGGCAGTATTCCCCACGCTCGGAGTGCTTTGATGCCGTCCTCGACAGTGGTGATGTGGTGCTTGACACCATTTTTGGTAACCATTATTTTTGTGGGGAAAACCCATTTATAAGGTATTTTATGGTTGTTGGGGGCTTTGGTGATGGCACTTCGTTGCTGTCACAGTTGGTGAGTGTATTGTGAGAGGTCTGCGTATAGTTGTATTTTGGCATATGGCGCTGGGAGTTGGCCCAGGTTTCTCGCTTTCGCCAGGAGTTGGTCTTTGGTGAGGAAAAAGTGAACCCTCATTAGTACATCTCGTGATACTTCATCAGGAAGGTGAGGGGGTTTAAGTATGCGATGTATGCGGTCTATGACAACCTCTATGGGTGTGAGATCAGGAAGAAGTGTGGTTATTCGCCTCCTCACGTCATTAGGGAGAATATTTTCGGGAACACCTCTCATCTTAACGTTATTGGGACGGGACCTATCTTCAAGGTCTGCTAGTTTGGCTTTCATGCACTGTTGTTCATCACGGGTGTTTTTGTGGGCATCCACTAGGTCGTTTACTGTCTCTGTCATTGTGCCCATTTGGTTTTCAATGTGGTGCACTCTTTTGCCTATGAGCCACATTTCCATGGAGAATTTGTGGAACATAGTCAGTATGTCTTTGTGCATTGAAGATTGGAATGAAATGAGCATTTCTTTTAGTGTAGTGTCGAGGACTAGTTGTCCATTTTTTCGGAAAGTCCACTATTGGAGAATAATGAGCTGTGTGTGCCAGGATATATTCTTGTCCAGTGCTTGTCTCGCTATCTTGTTGTTCAGACTCCAAGCACATTCTAGATTTGCTGGACTGCTGCTGGCTGAGGACGCTGAGGATAAAGGATGGCACTGAGGGGCATCCTGAGAGCCAATTAGATCTACATCTTCTGCGTCAGGGAGATCTGTGTAGGATCTGTCCAATGCAGGGTCACAGGTGTCATTCTGGGGCCCAGTTTTCTGGGGTGGAGAGAGTGGGCGATATTCTTTTCGTTTGCGAGATGTTGCCGACATTGTATGTGGTAGTTATAGGCTGTATAGATGTTTTGCGGAAAAGGCCAATTATAATGAGTTGGCGTTAAGGCTGTATGATCTCCGAACGGAGCAGAGCAAGAATATTATGTGTCCATTGCCTCTGTAGGTAGGCTTGTCACTGAAATGGGGGTAGTGTGGAAGATTTGTTCAGGGTGGAAGAGTCTCCAGGGGATAGGTTGGGTGTATCAAAATGGCCGCTGCATGTAGGCCTCTAAGTGTCTGGCGGGATACTGTGGCTGTTTTGGGTTCTTTATAGCCCTTATCTTTTGGCCAGTATGGTAGGCACCTTGCTGTCGCTTGTTTTGGTGTCCCTAGATGGTTTGGAAGATGGCTGCTGGTGTAGCAAGATGGTGGCCGTGTAGGCCTCACTGAAGCCCGGGTCGCGTAGGGAGTGTGGCCGTTCTGGGTGTCCGCAGACTCGTTTTGGGTGCTGTCGCTATGGGCTGACTGTGTCCCGAGTGTTGTGGCCAGGTTACTGGGTGCTCTCTGTCTGGATGTGCCAGATGGGTGGGTATAAGGCTGTTTCAGAGCGTTAGGCCGCAGCCACAGGAGTCGGGCGCTCTATCGGACTAGGCCGGTACCGCTAACAGCCCCTCCGTCACCCAAATTTTGCCTTGGGGTGTAGTAGGGACTATAAGGATCAGGACTGAGAAAGATATTAGTCTCACCGGGCCTTGGATCTCATGGACTCCTCTGGATTTTGCCGCAGTGATCCTTTAGCTCTTCCATACATGTCCTCAGCCGTTCACACCAGGCCACGCCCCCAGTGCTGGATTTTTTTTTTGCAGGAGAGGGAGTTGGGATTTTTGATGAAAGGGTAAAGTGGGGGAGAGTATTGCTTATGGGGGAATTTTGCACTCTTCTTACCCCTGCACTGTGCATTACACACCCTGACTCATTATACCCTTTTTGGTTTGTATTCATGACTCCTACTATGCATTCCACACTCCTGTCCCCAGCATTTTGCACAGTAAATATTCCTGACCCCCTGTCACGCACCTGGTGGTGGAGTCTGTCTTATGCAGGGAACAACCACTCTTGCGCACCTGATTCTGGGACCCCTGGTAGAGCAGACAGCAGGCAGAGAGTGCAGTATGGCACGAGGGCTGGATTGTCTCTGATGATGGTGTGAGAGGTACCAGAGCAGCTCGTGTAAATAAGAAGGAAGGTGGTTCAGGCTGGGTCGGCAACTGGTGGGTGGTGCGGTACAAAGGAGTAGGCAGAAGAATGGTCAGGTCCAAGCAGAAGTCGTAAACAGGCAGGCAGTGGAGGTACAAGGGATCAGGCAGGAGAATGGTCGTGGGTAGCCGGGGATCGGTGCAGGCGATATCAAGCAGGTCAGGTCAAGAAGGGTCTTCAGGAAACAGGAATGAGTAAACAGGAACAGAGCTGAGGCTCACAGGTACACTAGACACGGTAGAATGGACAGCACTGGCTGCAGGGTGCTGTCTGCTTAAATGGGGCCGTTTGGCGCCAATGCTGATGCACACGCTACGTACGCCCCGCACAGGATCCCAGACCCGGTTTCCATGGGTAACAGTTGTTTCCTGACATTGCCTCCCCAAGGGGCAGCCTCTGGATGCCTTGCCGGGTGCCAACTTCCTGGCGGTTTCTTCTGAAGGCTTGAATTAGTTCTGCTGCATGAATGTTTGCTTCCGGTTCCCAAGAAGTCTCTTCGGGTCCATAACCCTTCCATTTTACCAAATACTTGGTGACGCCCCGGCCCTCTTCTGACAATCCAAGATGGCTTCCACCTCAAACTCCTCCTCTCCGTTTACCAGAATTGGTTCAGGTGGATCCGCTTTTCATCCTAGAAAGGGGTCTGGGACAGCCGGTTTCAACAACAGGGATGTATGGAAGACCGGGTGGATACGTAATGAAGGGGGAAGATGCAGCTCAAATGCCATCCTATTCATTTTTCTCTTAAATTGGGAACGGCCCAAATTAATCTAGGTCCCAACTTCTTTGGAGGGGCAAGCTAACTTTAGATTCCTGGCAGAAAGCCAAACTCGGTTGCCCGGCTGAAGTTCCAATTCCCCCCCCCCCCCGCCTACTCTTGGCGAAGGCCTCCTTTTTCCGTTCCGGTGTCCTAGACAGGGTGTCCTGCAAAAGTTTGTTGTTGGTCTCAAAGAAACTTATGACCTCCTGCGCCTCTGGAACCATGCTTTCAGGAGTCAGATCAGGGAGGAACGTGGGATGGAACCCATAGTTAGCCCAGAATGGGGACTGCTTGGTGGCCGAGTGGATAGTGTTATTGTACGCAAACTCGGCCAGTGGTAACAGTGCAACCCAGTCGTTCTGAGAGAATGAAGAAAAGCAGCGAAGGTACTGTTCCAGAGTCTGATTCGTTCTCTCAGTTTGGCCGTTGGTCTTGGGGTGGTAAGCAGACGAGAAGGAAAGCTCGATTTCCAATGCTGAACACAGGGCTTTCCAGAATGTGGAGGTGAATTGGACCCCACGATCAGATACAATATTATTGGGGACTCCATGGAGCCGGACTATTTCTTTGACGAAGATGTCTGCAGTTTCGGCAGCGGTGGGAGTGCCCTTCATGGGCAGAAAATGAGCTATTTTGGTCATGCTAGAATATCCCTCAGAAGGGGGCAGCGCCATGATAAAGTCCATGGCTAACTGAGACCACGGGCATTCAGGTTCAAGAGGCTCCAAGCTCTGGCTTTGTCTGTCTTGTTTCGGGCACAGATGGGACAAGACCTGACGTACCTCCTGGAATCTTCCTCAGCTCTTGGTCACCAGAAGGAACGGGAAAGCAATTCGGCCGTCTTGCGAGCCCTGAAATGCCCAGCCAACTTGTGGTCATGGCAGAATCCTAAAGCCCTTAGGCGTTGGCCTGCTGTGATGAAGATCTTGTGGCCGAACCACCATAGCCCACCCTTTACTATCAGTCTGGAGTCAGAAGGACTGGAGAAGCCAGCCAGGGCCCATCTGATCTGTGACAACAAATCTTACTGGGTGAGTAAGAAGTTCCTCAAGGGAAGTATGGCGTCTGGCGGAGTGGTGTCTCCCGACTCCAAGAACATCCGGGAATGAGCGTCTGGTATTATGTTCTTCAATCCCGTCTGCCGGGGTCTCAGTCTCTTGGCTGTTCTCAGGTACTCCAGGTTTTTGTGAGCAGTATATATAAGGATGGGGTGTGGTACCACCATTCTTCCAAGGCCGATTTGATGGCCAATAGCTCCCTGTCTCCCACATCATAATTCTTCTCTGGTGCAGATAACTTGCACTGGGTGGAGCATTGCCTTGGCGCCTCGTCACTGGCAAAGAACAGCTCCCACTGCAGTCTATGAAACATCCACTTCCAGGACATAGGGCAAGGCAGGATTAGGATGCTTTAGAATGGGTGCAGAGGTGAACAAAGACTTGAGTATCTGAAAGGCAGCTTGGGCTTCGGTGGACCAAAAGAACCGAGAGTTCTGCTTTGTCAGCTGTGTGATCAGGGTGATGATAGCTGAGAAGCCTTTAATGAATTTCCTGTAAAAATTAGCAAAACCCACACATTGTTGGACCCCTTTTCTGTCTGTTGGTGCCGGCGGATATCAAGCAGGTCAGGTCAAGAAGGGTCTTCAGGAAACAGGAACGAGTAAACAGGAACAGAGCAGAGGCTCACAGGTACACTAGACGCTGTAGAACAGACAGCACTGGCTGCAGGGTGTCGTCTGCTTAAATGGGGCCGTTTGGCGCCAATGCCGGTGCACACGCGCACAGGCACGCACAAAGTCTTCCAGACCTGGTTTCCATGGGCAACAGTTGTTTCCTGACACCCCCTGTATTTCGTGCATAACACTCACAATTCAGCCACACCCACTGTTCCCCGCACCGCGCTAGCGCGCAGAATTACTATTCTCCTCGAGGCAGCCAAAAGTGTGGCAGGTCGTCTTTCACAATCTTATAGCATATACTCAAAAAAAAATGCCATACGCTGCTAAAGTGCTCGGGTTTGGCTTGAAGAAAGGGTACCCGTCACTCACTGCCGCAGTGTGGAAGCCAACCTATATTGTGAATCGATTATCCGTACAGGGGTTGCTAGGACAACAGGTTTCAGAGGCGTGGCCTCCTTCTTCAGGTCACACCCCTTCTTATCAATGGCCATATTATATACACATATTGGCCCCTCCTGTTAGGGAATACATTATAAGGCCAGGTCACGGGCAAGGACTTACAATAACAAAGCAGTCCAAACACAGTTGCCAAATAACAGGGGGGGACAAGCAAATTACAGACATAAGTTCATAATCGATTAATACCAAGTATATATAAATGATATCATAGGGAAACAATTTCTATGAATAAAAATTAAATAAAAATAATAAAATACAAACAAATCAATTATTTGGATTAAAAATGAATGTGTGATTCTAATATTAGTTTTTCATAATTAATTTCTAGTAAAAACATATTTAATAATTAGTGCCCACTTAAAAAAAACAAAAAACCACATGTACCTGTGTAAAATGGCGCGGGACTATGTGTGTCACCACTACTCTCTATAAATCTACGGTGCTCACCAAAGCGAGTTCTAATGGTGCACACCGTCAGACCTACATACATGAGCCCACATGAGCAATGTAACCCATATATAACTAACTGGGTACTACAGCAGGCGAACTGCTTGATGGGACATTTTCAACCATCCCTACCTTCGAAATTCTTTTGGCCATGACAGATAAATGTACATGCTTTGCATTTAATGGTTTTACATCTGTAACAATCTACCATATTGAAAAATTGGGCAATATATTTAGCTGGAACTATTTTATCATCCCTCAGTCAGCTGGGTGCAATCAGACTCTTGACACTAGTAGCACGCCTAAAGACTACCTTAGGCTTTTTAGGAAGTACTCTGTTAATCACTTGGTCATGTCCCAGAATGGGCCAATGTTTTTCCACTGCTCTCTTAACCACCTCCCACCCGGCCACTGTATCTATACCAGCGTGTGGGAGCTTCCCCGTTCTGACAGGACGTGTATTTATGTCCTGCAGAACGGGTGCTCGCAGCGCGGCCACGCGGCATGCTGCGGCTTGATCCTGTGATCATTATGATCACAGGATCCAGCCGAGCAGAGATCGGGGTTTGGGCGCAGTGATTTGCCCTCCTGATCATGTGACGGCTGCGTCCAATCACAGCCGTCACATTGTAAACAGAGACGAACATCTCTGTGACAGTTCTCCCCCCGCCGAGCTCAGTGAGAGCTCAGTGCGGGGGGGGGGGGGGGG
>BLSH010270606.1:121468-148473 GCA_018402905.1 Glandirana rugosa | reverse complement strand
GGGGGGGGGGGGGGGGGGGGGGAGCCGCAGCTATGTGACAGCTCCCTGCATGAAGATGATTTCATGCAGAGAGCTCTCACAGATCACCCCCCACACAGTGCACCAAGCACCACTGGTACCCCTGTCCCCATACACATCAGTGTCCCCATAAAACAGTCCCCAAAACATCTGTATGTCCCCCATCACATCTGTCACCATACACAAAACATCTGTCACAGTTCCCAAGACATCTGTCTGTCCCCGTCACATCTGTCACAGTCCCCAAAACATCTGTCTGTCCGCCAACACCAAATAAACCCCAATTTGGGTTATTTTTACCAAAGAAATGTAGCAGTATCATTTTTGGTCAAAAAAATTTATGAAGAGAAATTACTTATTTGCAAAATTTTATAACAGAAACAAAGAAAAATGCATTGTTTTTGAAAATTTTCAGTCTTTTTTCATTTATAGCGCAAAAAATAGAAAACCCAGCGGTGATTAAATACCACCAAAAGAAAGCTCTATTTGTGTGAAAAAAATGATAAAAATGTCATATGGGTACAGTGTCGCATGACCGCGCAATTGTCATTCAAACTGCAACAGTGCTGAAAGCTGAAAACTGGTCCGGGAAGGAAGGGGGTTTAAGTGCCCAGTATTGAAGTGGTTAATGGCCCAATGCTGATCATTATACTTAGTTTATAATAAACTTTATTACACGAGGGTGGCGTGCACTCTCTCCTCCTTTTCTTTTTGTCACAGATCCAGCCCTCCACCCAGTGGACGCTAGGAGAGCTTCATCACTCAAGTATATCTTATTGATACCTGTTTAGTATGGACTGCCTATCTGATATGAAAATTTGGGGGCTCAGATGTGCTGCGGATGGATGTTAGTTTTTCTGTCTCTTCAAATAAGACTTTGCCAGCTTTGGCTGGTTTTGATGTTGTGACTGGGGGCGTTCCTTTGCTGGTTCGGATCTTCCCTTCTGGGTGTCCCCTCAAGCACTGTATTGAAGGCTTTTTGCCGTGCATGCGCTTGCCATTTGTTTAACAGCTGAACACTGGGTGGCCATTATCCGCCACTCTCCTGTTTGTCTGCAAATTTGAGGGCTCTCACCGTAGCATACATCCACCACTGTCACATGCTTCTGCTGCCCTACATGGTGATGAGGACATCTTAGCAGCCACTGATGTTCTTGGCTGAGCATTTTCTCTGTCTTCTTTATTTTTGACTCGTGATTAATTCCGGTTAAATGGCTATTTGTAACCTCTCTGTAGACAGTTTCTGACAGTGTCCCACACTTTTTGACCATTGCTTTTAATCACTATGACCACATACCCCTGAGGAAGAAATCGCACTACATCGAAACGCGTTGGGTTCTTCTCTGCCTCCCCAGTGCGGCAGATGAGTGGTCTTTTTATCAACCTGTGTGTTTAGTGTCTTGCACAACATTTGTTAGTCACCACCATACATATATTTTTTGTTGTATATTTTGCACGTATATTGTGCATGTTCTGTACTATCCATTACCTTAATGGAATGTACATTTTAACCATACAAATAAATGTTATATTTTATTTTTGATCATTTCTTGCTGAGTTGGTTCTCCCTTCAAAGTCCCACAGGGGGGTTTTCTTATGCTTTTTCTGTCCAATTAGGGATAGGGATTTAACCAACTGCTCATACACGTAGGTTGTACTCACAACTTCCAAGATCTTCTTTTTTTTTCTTTTTTTTTTTCCACATCAGTAAATTATCTTAGGAGGAAGAATATTCAGCCTGCGGCTCATACTACCTCTGGATCAATTACATCATTGTGGTAAATTTTTACTTTTCCTGGTTTTCCTCCCTCTAGAAATCTATAACTTTATTTCCTCAACATATAGTGGGGTCCGGGAAAACACAAGTGATAAACTGGCGTAAAATACACCACCAATACAAAAGTAATCATCATCCCCACCCCCCTCCCTCAAGCAGTTCCCACTAAGACATACCCTTCAAAACAGTCATCCTTCCCCATTCGCACTTGTCGTACATCCCTCCTTTCTATTCCCATCATATTTGCAGATAAAGTTAATAAAAATCACACTTTCTACCACCCAGTCTTATCTTTTTGTCAAGGTCCTTATGTCTTAGGTATATCATCTATTTTCCCTTATACAGCATCTCTTTACCTCCCATACAGCCTCCTGTATCAGGCCTTCTCCATGCAATTATGCGGGTACCCTTTAACTGAGAGCCACAACCTCCATTTTTTCATAAATCCGTTCAAATTACCCCTTTTTACAAACATGCTTTTCTCCATCCACATAGCCTCGTCTAAAGTATTTACCCATTCCTCCTTTGTCGGGGGGGCTCTCGATTGCCACTTCCGGGGCGATCAATTTCCTCGCCTGGAATAGGCAACTCAGTGTGGCAGTCGGGAGTCGTGCTCCCTTTTCCCCAGTCTGTCCACAGCCCAGAATACAGTGTACAGGGTTCAACTTAACCTGTGTCTTGAAAATCTTATTCAAAGGGCTAAGCACTTCCTCCCATTATCTCTTCAATTTTGGGCATCTCCAAAACATATGGATGAGATCCCCAAGTTGCTGACATCTGGGACAATTATAATTTTGTCTCTTCCCAAAGCTAAATAATCTCTGGGGCGTGTAATAAACCCTATGCAGGAGAAATAGGTGGGACAGCCTCTGTGATGGTGCCATTGAGACTAAATTACAGGAATCCAGGATCGAGTTCCACTGCGTTGGAGAGATTGGACCGAGGTCCTCTTCCCACCTCTTTTTACTCCCAGGCTCTCCCACCCTCTCTCTGCCTGCATTCAGACCTTTATATAGTGTGGATATCAATCCCTTCCGTGAGGTAGAATCTGTCACTTTTTGCAACAGGGATACCTCACCCCATTCCACCAAGCGATTTTTAAACTGTGCATTTAATGCGTGCCTGACTTGCAGGTAGCCGAAGTATGATCGTTCCGGGATACCAAACTCCTCCCTCAATTTCAAGAAGGTTTTCAGGTTTCCCCCGTCAAACAGTTGGACCAAGTGCGTGATACCTCAGCCTTCCCAATCCTTAATTATTCCAATCTCGCGCAACTCTTTTAAATTCCTGTTATTCCATAGGGGGGAGGTCACTGACACAGTCCCTCTAGCTCCCATATACTCCTTGACTGTCTTCCAGACCCTGGCTATCATTTTAAATGTCGGGGTGTCCGCATTAAATGAGTTAGCCTCTATCGCCTCAAGGATCGTTCCATGAGGTGTGGACTCAAGCATAAGTCGTTCGTTCGGGACAAATCCCTCCCTCATCCCGCAGCCCGTCTGTGGGCAGCTGTGCCGCCAGGTAATAGTTCCTAGGGTGCGGCAGAGCCATACCCCCTTTATCTAGCAGAAGCTGCAAAATGCCCAACCGGATTCTCGCCACTCGCCCCTTCCATATCAAATCCTGAAAGATTCCATCTATTTTCCGGAACCATTTTTTATGTAGCCAAACCGGGGAGTTATGAAAAATATAGAGCAACTGGGGGAGCCATACCATCCGGATTAGATTACACCTGCCTGCCACTGAGAGGGGCAATCGCCACCATATCTTGCTTTTATTTCTACGTTTATTAAGGAGAGGTACCAGGTTATTTGGAATAAAGTCTTTCAAATCCTTTGTGAAGACTATACCTAAATATTTAATTTTCCCAGATACTGCCAGGCAGGGGACCTCCTTGAGAAGCGGAGTTTCCATTACGTCTACCGGCATCAGTACCGACTTCTCCCAGTTTATTTTAACCCCTGATACTACTCCATATTCGTTTAGCGTGTTCATCACTGAGATCAAGGAGGCTGGTGTATCTTCCAAAAATAGAAGTACGTCATCTGTGTATAACGCTATCTTCTCCTCCCCAGACACTCTATGGAACCCCTTCACGCCTGCAGCAGTTCTTATTGCAATTGCTAATGGTTCAATCGCCAGGGCGAAGAGCAGGGGCGACAGTGGGCACCCCTGTCTCGTCCCTCTTGTTAGGGGGAATCTTTCTGAGCTCCTCCCATTTATCCGTACCCTCCCAAGTGGATCTTTATATAGTGTTTTAACCCAGCCTATAAAACCCGGTCCGAACCGGAACCTCTCCAGTACTCTCCACAGATAGTCCCATTCCAAGCTGTCGAAGGCCTTGGCAGCATCCAGGGATAGAACCGCCCTGGACCTTTTTCCCCTTGCGGTCAATTGTAGATTCAAGAAGGCCCTTCGGATATTTATGCTGGTGGACCTGTTGGGGATAAATCCAGATTGATCCTGATGGATGACTTTCTGTATCACTTTATTTAGTCTGGCTACCAAGACCTTCGACAGGATTTTAACATCCGTGCACAGGAGGGAGATTGGCCGGTATGAGGTAACCTCTACCGGGTCCTTCCCCTCTTTGTGAATCACTATTATTGTGGCCTCGCGCATCGAGGCTGGTAATTCCCCGTGTTCTCTTACCCATTCTACCACTTTGAGTAGCTCCGGGAGTAGTATACTCCCATAGCGTTTGTATACCTCAGCTGGTAGTCCGTCTGGACCCGGGGATTTATGTCTGGCCATGTCCCTTACCACGTTTTGTATTTCGTCTAAAGTGATTGGGGCATCTAACGCTTCTCTGTCACACTCTGAGAGGGTCGGGACCGACACGTTACTCAGAAAGTCTACCTCCTGTCTTTCCTCTTCAGTACTTTGAGATTGATATACCGTATTTTTCGCACCATAAGACGCACCTGACCATAAGACGCACCTAGGTTTTAGAGGCAGAAAACAAGAAAAAAAAATTCTGATCCAAATGGTGTACTAAAATATTTACCAGTGCAGCCATATACCAGATCCATTAAATACAGCCATATACCAGATCCATGAAATGCAGCCATATACCAGACCCATGAAATGCAGCCATATACCAAATCCATTAAATACAGCCATATACCAGATCCATTAAATACAGCACATACCAGATCCATGAAATACAGCCACATACCAGATCCATGAAATACAGCCATACCTGTGTCCATCCTGACAGAGCTGAGAGGGAGATTCATATCTCCCACCACCACCGCGCTGTGATGATGTCATCACCCTGCGCCTAGTGGAGCTCCACTCTGCAGCCAGATCCCATTCATAAATAGGACAGAGCAGCTCCAGCCGAATGAAGCCCCAGTGGCCAAATGAAGTACTGCGGCTGCTCTGTCTTCTCACTGTGTGAGATCAGAGCAGCGCTCTATGCTGCATTACAATGCGGGCTCCCGGCGGCGACGAGGGGGGGCGGGTTTTTTTCAGGTATTCGCACCATAAGACGCAGGGAGACTTTCCCCCACTTTTTGGGGGGAAAAAAGTGCGTCTTATGGTGCGAAAAATACGGTAGTCCCTCATAGTACTCTCTAAAGGTTTCCGTAATTCCTATTGTTGTTGAGTTCAAGCTCCCATCCAATGTTTTTATTATGGGCACCCCCATAACCGAGGAGTTTGATTTTATTAAGAAGGCCAAAGCCCGACCCACCCTTTCACCCTCCATGAAGGCGTTATGCCTTTGGACTAATCTCTTATTTTCCTCATTCTTCATGACCGAGGATTTATAAGCCTGTTGCGCTTCCACTAGGAGTTCATATCTAACTGGATCTGGGTTCGCAATATATTGCTCTTCTGCCTTTTTAACCTATCCTGCCATTTTTCAGAGTCTTTCTTCAGTTTACTAACCTTTTGTATTAAGATACCTCGTAAGTAGGCCTTTAACCTGTCCCAGATTATACCTATTGGAGCGGAGTCCGCATTTATCTCAACAGCTGCCCCAGCCAATGTGGGCTAATCCTCCAGTCCCTATTGTGTCTCCTTTCCCCCATGCTGAGTTCCACCAGCAAAGGGGAATGGTCTGATAGGCCTCGGGGATGGTATGCCACATCACTCACCATACTCAAGGCATGTTTGTTGCCTATTACTAAGTCGATTCTGGAAAGTGTACGGTGCGTGGCCGAGCTACATGAGTATTGACGCTTTCCTGGATTGGTTACCCTCCAAAGGTCACATAAGCCCAATTCTGCCAGTGTCCGTGCGAAACGATTTCCTGTTTTCCCCTTCTTCCCATCCTTGGGTGGCCATCTGTCCAACCCTTCCTCCAGCACCCTATTAAAGTCACCTATCAAAAAGATTGGAATGTGTAATTTATCTATTATAAATTCAAAGACTTTGTCCAGTACCTCTGAATTAAATGGGGGGGGGGGATATATATATTAATAAGGATAAATTCCTCGTTCTCAATTTCCCCGTGTAAGAAAACATAGCGCCCAAACTTATCAATATTAATCTGCCTAGGGGAGAACCGCACCTCATTATTAAACAGAATACTCACTTCTCGCGAATACGAGGAGTGGGTAGAGTGGAATTGTGTTTTATATCTTCTACCCCCAAATTGTGGGATAGACTCTAGGCTGAAGTGAGTCTCCTGTAGACAGATTATTTTCGCGCCTTTGCTTTCCATACCGCAGATCACTGCATGACTTTTCATTATATTCCACAAACCTCTAACATTCCATGAGCCTATTGTTAATCTACTCATCTGCGTTGTTCCAAGAACGATAAGAAAAACACTCCAGTACGTTTTTTTAAACGGATCTGAAATGTATTGTGCATGCTGAAGAGAAAACCTCCTACGATTGAGTTGACCTGCCCATGGTGGTTCCCACGAGCGGGGCTTCTAAATATTCTCTTTTCCCTGTTATACCTTACTTGTGAAACATTGTGTGTGGCCTTACCCACTTTCTCATGTGTACCCTTTATCCTATATAAACTCCCATAACATAATTTGCAATTTTCATTGTGATATCCATTCCCTCTTACACACATACACCTCACACACCCCATATTACTGCTGTACCCCCCCTCCATTCCCCACCTATCCAGGCCCTCCCTCGGGGCTTTGTGCATGACTTTCCCTTCCTCAGGTGAACCCCCTCCATGCATGTGTGCCCGTCCCATCCCTCCCCCCCAGTCCTATCCCCCAACCCCCAAATCATATTACCACTCGAAAATATAATAATATACCCCCTGTTTCCCATATGCCCATATTCCTTATGTGGTTTTTTTTTCCGTGTTTTATTTTACTTTGTGTTGCACCCACCCTGCCCCCGGACCCAGGGGGAGGGGGGGCAATGAGCGGGAGGGTGGCAATAGCCCCCCCATCCCTATGCAGGATCATATCTAATATCGCAGGAATTGCTATACATGTCCCTTATTTAACTGGAGCTTCTCCCTATTGTCCTCCAGCCACTTCACCATATCTTCCGTCTTCTCAAAGTAATGAACACCACCCATGGCTGTGACCTTCAGTTTTGCCGGATAAAGTTGTGCAAAGGGGATCTCAAGGTGATGTAATCTCCGCTTCACCTCTCCAAATTTAGCCCTACGTCTCTGGAGATCAGGAGAGAAGTCTGGGTAAATAGAGACCCTAGTCCCATTAAAGATATTCCTGGTCTCCCTCGCCCTTTGAAGGATTGTAGATTTGTCCCTGTAGTTGGACACCTTGGCCAGCAGCGGTCTAGGATGACCTCCCGGAGCAGGTGGCCTGCTAGGAACCCGGTGGGCTCTTTCTATAAAAAAAGATGACGAAAAGGTGTCGTTTCCAAAAACCTCCTTAAGCCAGCCCTCCAGGAACTTAATTAAGTTGGGGGCCCTCGCTACGCTCAGGCAAACCCACAATCCTTACGTTCTCTCTCCGGAGCCTATTTTCCATGTCATCTAGTTTAACAGTGTACCAGTCCATTCTCTCTCTCAAGCTTCGTACTTCAGCACTCAGGGGGTTCATCTCATCCTCTAAGTTACTGATCCTCTCTTCTGTCTTTGTTGTTCTTTCCTCTATCTTATGTATTTCCTGGTGTACCTGGGAGATTTCCACCTTAATATCTTTCATCTGGTCCCACAAGGCTTGTAGAGTGGATTTACAGATATTCACTGCCGTCAGTACCTCCCTCAGGGTAGGCTCCGGTTCGGTCAGCGCCTCTGCTACTGGTGGAGGCAGCATCTCCATTTGGGTCCCATTGGAGGCACTCATTTCACCGGGACCTAGCCCCCCCTGCTTTTGCCATTTGGCCCAGGCTTTCCCTGCCCTGGTTATTCCCCTGTTGTGCTTTGCTTAGGGGTTGGAGCCCCCCTTTAATTGGGGATCTGGCCGGTGAATGGGCAAATTTTTCCAGCTTTGCGGCTGCGGTCTGGCTGGTTTTCACTCTTTCTTTGGGAGTTTGGCTGGGAGGTTTTTGTGGTGTTGTTTGCTCTGTTTTTTTTTTTACCATGATTCCCGCGAATCAGCTATCTGATGGGTACTTTTAGGGTTTAATCAAATGTTCAAATTTCCGGCTATCTATTCCAAGCGGGTAGCAGGCACTTAAGGGGCTATCAGTTAGCAAGGCAGCTCATGGCGCCCGGGTGCACATACCATATATTGATTTAACCACCTCCAACATGCATAGCATCAGAATGCGGGGTCACCATATACCCCAGTGTGTGCAATTAACAATACAGTTCCAGTAGAATAATGGCTATAATAGGCTGTACTAATAACCGAATGCTAAAGCGTCCAACAACAGGAGGGAATCCCATCTGGTATCACACCCAGGATTAAAAAAGGACCGACCATATAGCGATCATACTCCCTAGTCTCTACACCGACCAGTCCCAGTTCAGCTGGAACACTCAATGCGGCTATGCCGCTATTACTCACGGTTCCCCAGGGAGACCACACATATGTGCCTCCTCCTCCACCATGCAGGTCCGTGGCGTCTCCGTAGGCAGTGGAGTGAAAGCCACGTGGGCTGACGCCGGGCTCCCTTCTCCCCTGCTTGCTCTACGTGTAGCGGGCGGCAGAGAGCTGTCCGCCTTTCCAGGTCCCGGCTATGGTTGTCGGTCACAGGGGGTCCATTCGTCCCTCGGGCGGCGTATCCTCACCATTGAGGCTGGCGGGGTCGACGGGGCTCTGGTACGGGGGAAGAGCTGGGAGAGAGCAGGGACCGGGACACACACCGCGGCTCACTCCCACATCCGGTCACGCCCCCCCGCCTCAGCTAGGCCAAGATCTTTAAGATATGAAAATATAGGTGATCTGCGCTAACACTGGTTGTGTAAAATTGTATGTATTTGTCCCACACTATATAAGGCTACTTACACGGCCGCCATATGTAGTGTGTTGTAGTGGAGATAGAGTAGGCAGGTTAGTTAGTGGATAGAGCATGCAGTCAGTGTAGAACAGGGGTGTCAAACTTGATTTCATCATGGGCCGTATCAGCATTATGGTCGCCCTGAAAGGGCCGGTTGTATATGTAAGATTAGATGTCCAGAGCACCACCCCCTTACATCAAATGCCAAGAGCTCCCCCCCACCATCAGAAGTCAAGGGTCCCCCACCCTTCCTTGCATCACAGTAGGGGCAGAGCTGGGAAGCAGAAAGTGCAGGGTCTAGAGGAGGACCAGAGGAGAGCTGGAGTCTTCTGAATGCTGAGACCAGGGGAGGTGAAGATGAGGGGGTGCTGCAGCTGCACAGAGAGGAGCAGGATCTGAAGGAGTTCTGTCCTCCACTCTCCGACCGACTGCTGAGACAGGGAGTGGTGGAGATGAGGGGAGTGCTGCCGCTGCAGGAAAGGTGTGAGGGCCACATGAAATGACCCGGAGGGCCGGATTTGGCCCCCGGGCCTTGTGTTTGACACCTGTGGTGTAGAATATATAATACAGGGTAGTGCCCTCCTAGTTCGGGTGTTAGTGAGTGTATATAGCTTTGGCTTTCTCTGCTTAACAGGAGAGCAGATAGGTAAATTTAGATGCTGCCTGCTTATCAGAGAGCCTTGATTTGAGTAAGGTCTGCTCGGTGTGCTCTGGTGCTGATTCATGTGGTCTGGAAAGTTTTACACTGTCCAGTAGTATGGCTTCCTATTGGACAGTGGGAGGAAAACTCAGCAAGTGACAGCAGGTGTATGTGGATGCAGTTCTGACCAGTTACCAGGGGAGGTGCCCCACTGCATTTTGGGTGACTGTATCTATATAAAAAGGAACACATGGGCTCAAGGTCAGGAGTTCCTACCCACCTAGACCTCAGGGGTGGAGGTGTGTGTTCAGCTCCTGGCTGCTAGGCCTGAGGCCTATCCAGGAGGCTGTTGGATGCTGGGCCTGGTCTAGGCCTAGTTGGAGTTGCTGAAGGTACAGCCCAGAGTTCCTCTAAAGCTGACTGAGGGTGGACGTCCTTGGATCCTGTCTGGTATCACAGTGGCAAAGTGTCGCTTGGAAGTTGGAAGAGAGTTGCCGGCTGTCCTGTGAGTACAGACCCCAAAAAGGGATCCCTGAGACTCAGTTGCTAGAATCCCCCTCCTGCTCCTCATAGTCAGCTAACTGCGTGTGTGAGCTAGAAAGGAGACACTGGTGAGTGTCTTGAAGAAACAAAGTTCGGCTTATCCTCTTCTGCTTAAAAAGGGACTTGGTTCACTGAAATCAGCCTGCCATTAAGTGCCGCTGGTAGTCTGCTACATAGAGCTGGAAAGGAGACACTGGTGAGTGTCTTGAAAAATCAAAGTCTGGCTTATCTTCGTCTGCTTAAAAAGGGACTTGTTTCACTAGGATCAGTTTGCTACTTGTGTCACTGACAGTCTGCTATATAGAGCTAGGGAGAAGTTGTCCTCGCTTGGAGTTAGTTAACTTGGAGTATCCCATCCATTCCCTTCTCCTATCCAAGTCTACAATAAAGCATCAAAACACATCCCCTAGACTGGTCATTGGAGTAACGAGCAGGATTGTGTGTATGCACCTGACAGTGTGGAAATTCGTTGTGACTGGCTGCAGGATAATCAGAGGGAGGCCTGGGCCAAATAAATCAGCAGCTGCCTCGGTGGTACCGCTACACAGTGCAGTCAGTGTAGAATATATAATACAGTGCAGGCAGTGTACAGTATATAATACAGTGCAGGCAATGCACACTATATAATACAGTGCAATCGGTGTACAGTATATAATACAGTGCAGTCAGTGTGCAGTATAGTGCAGTGCAGAGTATATTCTACAGTGTAGTACGGTGCAAATAACACAGAGTGGTGCAGTGTATATAATACAGCACAGTGTAGTCTGAATAACACAGTGTTGTGGTGCTACTGAAGTGTTTGTTTTTTTTTCATAAAAAAATAAAAAAAAACAATAAAACGGTTTTGCACCAAGCAAAAAAAAAAAAAAAAATTCATCCCAAAAAATCCTCATCATGTCTGGAAGGCCACCAAGGAGAGGCAGACGCTCACAAGCCACTTAAAGAGGCTTGTGAGGTAAAAGAGCGCAAGCAGCCTCTGTGTCTACAGTGAAAAGTGGTGGTCACGGACATGGTGCATCCTAAGCAGGCGGGGCACGCTTGTTCTTTTTTTCTGCTTCTGGCCGTGTTATTGAGCCACAACATGCAGAAGAGTTGGTGGAGTGGATAACTAAGCTGTCCTCATCCTCTGTCACCCAGGCTCATACTAGTTTGCCTCCCAACGCAACTGCCAAAGCGGCCTATTCCACCGGCTCCTTGTCCACTGTTACTCCTTCCGTAGACCCACCATCATGCACGGAGTCACCAAAATTATTCGACCATAGTGTCGGTTACAGGCTGCTGGAGGATGCTCAGCAATTTGAATGCTCCGATGTTGGTTCCCAGGTTGAGGAAGGGAGTAACGTGAGCCTAGATAGAGGGGGTGCCACAGAAGGACAAGAGACTAGCAGCAATGTTCCCCCAGCTGCAGCATACTGCCAAGTTTACTCCAGTGACTAGGAGGGAGGGGATAATGAGGTCACTGACTGTACTTGGGTGCCTGAGAGAACAGAGGAGGAAAGTGAGGAGGAGGAGGCACAACTTCAACGAGGCAGGATGTCCTCCAGGTGACGGCTTAAGGGCAGCCATATTATTGCATCACACCACAGAGCTCTACAGGTGCAGGGGGCTGCTGACTCCTTGCTGACTCCCCAAAGTTCATTGGTGTGAGCTTTTTTCAACATATGTGCTGCAGACTGCAGCGTTGCTGTTTGCAATCTCTGTCTGAAGCGGAACAAGCGCGGCCAGAACACCAGCCACTTGGGCACCACATGCTTGATAAGCCATATGACGACCTGCCATGCAGTCCATCGGCAACCGCACCTGAAAGACCCACATCATAAAAAAAAATGCAGACTTCTCCTTGCTCTTCTTCTGGGATCTCTACCCCTACTATACCTCAAGTCTTCTCAAAAACCTGCACTGAAAGGAATGAAGGTATACCAATAGGTGCCGCAAGTACTTGCCCCCAATCAGCTAGCAGTACACCACCTGTTGATTTCACCAGGCAAATTTCACTACCACAGTTGCTGAACCGTGAAAAAAAAAAACTGTCCCAGCCATCCTCATGCTCAGCATCTAAATGCTAGCTTGGCCAAATTGCTAGCACTACAACTGCTGCCTTTTCATCTGGTAGACTCTGACCCCTTTCATGAATTTGTGGAATGTGCTGTACCACAGTGGCAGATTCAAAAAAGAAATTTCTTTTCACGTAAGGCCATTCCAGCTCTTTCTCATCATGTGGAAGGCAATGTTTTGGCCTTGTTGGACAGGGCGGTCAGCAGCAAGTTTCACATTACTGACTCATGGTCCAGCAGGCATGGTCAGGGACATTACATTTCCTTCACGGGGCACTGGGTAACTCTACTGGCAGCTGGAAAGGTGTCACGTACCTGGTGGTGGAGTCTGACTTATGCAGTGGGCAACCTCTCTTACGACCCTGATTCGGGAACCCCTGGTAGAGTAGACAGGGGCTCGGGAGTGCAGGGAGGCACGAGGTTTGGACTGGGTCACTGGTGGTGGTGTGCTGGTCCGTGTGGTACTCGTGCAAGCTGAGGCGTAGTGATGCAGGCCGGGTTGGTAACGGGCTGATGGAACAGTACAGATGGATCAGGCTGAAGAGTAGTCAAGTACAGGCAGAGTTCGTTAACAGGCGGGCAGCGAGGTAAAAGGGAGCAGGCAGAAGAGTGGTCGTGGAAGCCGGGGTCGGTGCAGGCAGAGATCAATAGCAGGGTCAAGACAAGCCTGGTCACAGGAACAAACAATCAGGATCGCAGGTTACTTCAGGAACACACAAACACTGTAGAACGGACAGCACTTGCTTTCTGGTGCTGTCTGCTTAAATGGCCGCTATTGGCGCCATTAGCGCGCACGGGCACGTGCACAGACGCGCGCACGGGTGCGTGCAAATGACCACGGGAAGCCAGAAACGGCCAGGAAGTCCTTTTTCCTAACATTGCCCCCCCCCAGGGGCAGCCTCCGGATGCCCAATAAGCTCTTTGGCGTGGATATTCCCATGAGTTCTCCTCTGGGCCATACCCCTTCCACTTGACCAAGAACTGGATTGAGCCTCCCCTCTTCCTACAGGCCAGGGCAGCCTCCAACTCAAATTCCTCCTGGCCGTCCACTAGAACTGGCCCGGGTGGAGCAGTCCTTCGTCCCGGAAAAGGATCCTGGGTCACCGGCTTAAGTAGCGTGACATGAAACACCGGATGGACTCGCATGGATGGAGGAAGGACCAGCTCGTGTGCCACCCTGTTGATTCTTTTCTTTATGGGGAAAGGCCCCATGAACCTTGGTCCTAATTTCTTGGAGGGGCAGGAAAGTTTCAGGTTTTTGGTTGCCAGCCAAACTCGGTCACCAGGTTGCAGGTCCAATTCCCCTCGCTTCCCTTTGTCAAAGGCCTTCTTGTTGAGTTCCTGGGTCCAGGATAGTGTCTCCTGTAGCAATCGGTTGTTTTTTCCCAAGAATTCTGTGATGCTTTGGGCCGCTGGCACCGTACTTTCTGGACTCACGCTGGATAGGAATGTAGGATGGTAGCCAAGATTCGCCCAAACGGAGATTGTTTAGTGGCCAAATGCACCGTGTTATTGTAGGCGAATTCGGCTACCGGAAGCAGTGAGACCCAATCATCCTGGGAGAAGGAAGAGTAACAATGGAGGTACTGCTCCAGGGTTTGGTTAGTTCCTTCAGTCTGGCCGTTCATCTGCGGATGGTAAGCAGACGAGAATGATAGTTCAATCCCCAAACCCGAGCATATTGCCTTCCGAACCCGAGACGTGAATTGAACTTCACAATCAGAGAATATATTGGTGGGGACTCCATAGAGATGGACAATCTCCTTGATGAAGGCTTTCGCTGTTTCTGTAGCAGACAGTGTACCCTTCATGGGTATAAAATGGGCCATTTTCGTGAAGCGGTCCACGACCACAAAGATGGAGTTGAAGCCAGCAGAGGGAGGCAATTTCACTATAAAGTCCATGGATATGTGGGACCATGGGCGTTCGGGAATGGGGAGTGGGTTTAGTAGACCCCAGGCCTTGGACCCGATTGTCTTGTTGCGGGCGCAGACTGGACAGGTGCTGACGTAGTTTTTACAGTCCTCGTCAGCAGAGGACCACCAAAAGGAGCGTGACACTAGCTCAAATGTCTTGCGACTACCAAAGTGGCCTGCCAGTTGGTGGTCATGGCACAGTTCAAAGATGGTCAGGCGTAGATCCTTGGGTAAGAAGACCCTGTCACGGTACCACCACAGCCCGTCTTTCAGTACCAGTCGAGGGTCAGGTGGCGTGGTGAGACTGGTTAGGGCCCGCCTGAGCCAGGATATTAGGTCCTCTTGGGATAACAAGAAGCTCTGAGACAAAAGGATGGTGTCTAGTGGGGCTGGATTTTCAGAGTCATTGAACATCCTGGATAGAGTGTCTGGTTTAGTATTCTTCGACCCAGGCCTGTAGGTAATGTGGAGTTGGAACCTTGAGAAAAAGAGTGCCCATCGTGCCTGACGGGGTTTAAGTCTTTTTGCAGTCCGGAGGTACTCAAGGTTCTTGTGGTTCATGAAGACCATGAAAACAGGATGTGCGGCTCCCTCCAATAAATATCGCCATTCCTCCAAGGCGGATTTGATTGCCTATAGCTCTCGATCCCCAACATCATAGTTGGTCTCTGGTGGCGAGAGCTTCCAGGAAAAGAATGCGATGGGGTGAAGAGAAGCCTTGGGGCCTTATCTCTGGGACAGGACCGCCCCCACCGCGGTCTCCGAGGCATCCACCTCCAAGATATAGGGCAAGACTGGATCCGGATGCTTCAGGACAGGAGCAGAAGTAAATAACTTCTTGAGCATTAGGAAGGCCTCATGAGCCTCAGGAGTCCACCGGAAACGGGAGTCTTGCTTTGTCAGCTGAGTGATGGGGGCAATCACCATGGAAAACCCCTTAATAAACGTGCGATAAAAGTTTGCAAAGCCTACGAACCATAGCACCCCTTTCTTGTCCACTGGTGCAGGCCAGTCCAGGATGGCGGAGACCTTTTGGAGATCCATAGTGACCCCTGAGACTGAGATGATAAGGCCTAGTAAAGAGATACTGGAACATTCAAACATGCACTTGTCGGCTTTTGCATATAGTCCATGTTATCGTAAGCGCCCCAAGACACACTTGACGTGCCTGTGGTGTTCTTCCAGGGATGAGGAAAAGACAAGAATGTCATCCAGGTAGATTATGACAAACTGTCAAGATAGTCCCTGAACACATTGTTCACCAGGTGCTGAAAGGTGGCCGGGGCGTTGCAGAGCCCAAAGGGCATCTCTAGATATTCATAGTGGCCGAATCTCGTTCTGAAAGCCGGTTTCCATTCGTCACCCTCGCGGATGCGAATAAGGTTATATGCCCCGCGGAGATCCAACCTGGAGAAAATGGTAGCAGCGCCCAGTCGCTGGAACAGCTTGAGTACCAGGGGTAAGGGGTAGCGGTTTTTGGTGGTAATCTTGTTGAGGTCCCGGTAGTCGATGCACGGTCTTTTTGCTCAACAAAGTATATTCCCGCTCCAGCAGTGGTCGTGGATGGCCGGATAAAACCCTTCTCTAGATTTTCATCTAGATAGGCCTTGAGGGCCTTTAGCCCCCCCTCGGAAAGCAGGTAAATCCGGCCGAAAGGTACTTCTGCACCTGGCAATAGTTCAATGGGGCAATCGTAGACCGGTGAGGTGGCAACTTGTCTGCCCCCTTCTTACTAAATACGTCCAGGAAATCATGATAAGCTGGAGGAACTGCATCTCGGGTTTCCTGGTCAGGGTCAGAATCCATGGATGTGAACTGAACGTCCCCTGTGGCCCAGTTAATGTTGGGGCAGTGTGCCCGCAGCCATGGGTGGCCGAGAATGACTGGGTAGAGCGGGTATGCAATAGCATCTAAGAGCAGGTACTCAGAATGGCCAGTGACAGTCTTGGCAAGGAGGGGAATGGTCTCATGGGTAACTGTACCCGATTTGATGGGTGATCTGTCGGCCAGGCGGATGACCATCAGATGTGCCTTGGGTTTAAGAGGAATCTGGTGCTGTGCTGGGAAGGATAGGTCTATAAAGCAGCTGCAGGCACCTGAATCCAGGATGGCTGGGACTTGGATGCTCCCGTTGGGGAGTTGTAGAGACAGAGGAAGCACTAGGTGAGTTGTCCGGTCGGGCAAGGACAGGACCACTCCCTCGGGGGAGATGGGAGCCTTCGCTGGGCATGACCTGACACGATGCCCAGGACCTCCACAGTACAAACACAGGTTGAGGCTGAGATGTCTGTGTCTCTCTTCGGGGGTAAGGGGTGTGCGTGGACACACAGTAGGCATGGATTCCGGCAGCTACCCTGCAGATCGCTTGGCCCTGCGTTCCCGCAGACGGCAGTCAACCTGGATGGCCAGGTCAATCAGAGCCTCGAGGGATTGGGGTGTCCCCACTCAAGCCAATTCATCCTTCAGCGACTCGGACAGGCCCAACCGGAGTTGATAGCGGAGGGCTGCCTTATTCCATGCTGTGTCAGCAGCCCAGCACCAGAACTCTGCAGTGTAGTCTTCCGCCATGCGTTGGCCCTGCTGGAGGGCATGGAGAGCTGCATCCGCGGTTGCGGCCAGGTGGGGGTCCTCGTAGAGTAATGCCATGGCCCAGAAGAAGAGGTGCAGGTCAACTGTTTCAGGGGCTTTCTGTTCCAGAAGACGGTGGGCCCATGCCTGAGGTTCATCTCGTAGGAGAGATAACCAGCCCCACCTTCTAGTGACTTCCGAGGAGAAAGTACGGGGTTGCAGCGCGAAATACAGTTCACAGGAGCTGCAAAAACCCTGAAACTTCCTGCGGTCCCCTGAGAACCGTTCAGGTAATGGCACCTCTGGCTCGGTGGGCAGGGTGATGATATGCTGGTCGGGGCTTGATGCAGCCGACATGGAAAGTTCCTGGACTTTGCTTTCCATTCGGGTGTACCCTTCTTGTAAGTCCTTTATGGCTTGGGTAAGCCCGGTTAAGTGAGTGCATAGATCCTGCATTGGAGAGGGCCCCTGCGCAGACTCAGACATGGCTGTCCATTGCTGTCACGTACCTGGTGGTGGAGTCTGACTAATGCAGTGGGCAACCTCTCTTACGGCCCTGATTCGGGAACCACTGGTAGAGTAGACAGGGGCTCGGGAGTGCTGGGAGGCACGAGGGTCGGACTGGGTCACTGGTGGTGGTGTGCTGGTCCGTGTGGTACTAGTGCAAGCTGAGGCGTAGTGATGCAGGCAAGGTCGGTAACGGGCTGGCGCAACAGTACAGATGGATCAGGCTGAAGAGTAGTCGAGTACAGGCAGAGTTCGTTAACTGGCGGGCAGCGAGGTACAAGGGAGCAGGCAGAAGAGTGGTCGTGGAAGCCGGGGTCGGTGCAGGCGGAGATCAATAGCAGGGTCAAGACAAGCCGGGTCACAGGAACAAACAATCAGGGTCACAGGTTACTTCAGGAACATACAAATGCTGTAGAGCGGACAGCACTTTCTTCCTAGTGCTGGTCCGTTAAAATGCCGCTATTGGCGCCATTAGCGTGCACGCACGGCCGACCGCGAACACGCACGGGAAGCCAGAAATGGCCAGGAAGTCCTTTTTCCTAACAGAAGGATACAGGAGAGGGTTCAGTGTTGGAGCTTGTTCCGCCAACATGCCTCCAAAGCAGTGGTTCGTGACCCCCTGGGGGAGGTCGATTGCTGATTTCCAGGGGGTTGCGACTCTGCATGGCTCGCTGCACGGCTCGCTGCATGGCTCGC
Organism: Glandirana rugosa; assembly: GCA_018402905.1. Classification (NCBI taxonomy): domain Eukaryota; kingdom Metazoa; phylum Chordata; class Amphibia; order Anura; family Ranidae; genus Glandirana; species Glandirana rugosa. The sequence goes on along the minus strand of BLSH010270606.1, from coordinate 130,414 downwards.
TGCATGGCTCGCAGCTCTCGCTGCAATCCAGACAGACCCGACTCCGTAGTATGTCGAGTTCGTCTCGGCCAGCAGGACGTCCCTTCTGGGGGAGGAGAGGAGGAGGGAGTCTGACGGACACACCACACTGTTCTGAGGTCTGTGTAAACTGTTTCTCTGTAATGTATAGGAGAGAGACAGTGACCAGGAAGGGGGGGGGGGGGGAAACAATGAAGGAGTGATGAGGGAGGGTTAAGAGGACATGTGCTGGGGAGGCAGAGAGAGAGAAAAACCCCCAAAAAATTAGGATAGAAAGAGATAAAAGGGAAAGAAAGGATAACAAAGAGAAAGAGTGCTACAACTAAAATGTACCATAAGGGGTTTTAATACTGTGGAAGGCACTCAGGGAGCGATAAATGTCCAAGGGCCATCAATGAGTACCTTTGTGAGTATGGCACCTGATAAAGGATGCATGCACTGTCCTGTCACCATTTGAGGAAGCCACAAGGATGGTAAGCAGCGACAATGCATGCATCAGTGACACTGTCCCGGTCAGGAAACAGCTGTTGCCCCTGGAACTCGGGTCTGGAAGTCTGTGCGCACGTGTGTATGTGCCGGCATTGGCACCCAAACAGCCCATTTCAGTGGACAGCACCCTGCAACCAGTGCTGTCCATTCTACAGTGTTTGTGTATTCCTGAGCTACCCGTTACCTGATTATCTGTTCCTGTGACTTGACTTTGCTTTGATCTCTGCCTGCACTGACTTCGGCTTCCACGACCACTCTCCTGCCTGCTCCCTTGTACTTTTGCTGCTAGCCTGTTGACGAACTCTACCTGTGCCCGACTATTCTTCTGCCTGCTCCTTGTGTACTGCACCGCCAGCCAGTTGCTGACCCAGCCTGTACCACCAGCTGCATGGGCTCCAAGATTCTGCAAAGCCTGCGAAAGGACACGAGGATTCGTGGTATCAAGGAGAGGGATCATTACTGGATGGCAACCCTTCTTGATCCACGTTACAATGGTAACGTTGCAGAGCTCATCCTGCCTTCAAAGAGGGAGCAGAGGATGAAACATCTCCCTGTATAGCTTTTCTGACCGCCATTTCTCCTCCTCCTCTCCCGCCTGGGGCTGTGAGCTGCTTTATTGAGGGCTGTGCGAGGGGATTGGTGCTTATGGCTGTCCCCCACCGTGGCACCAGTCATCCCCCACTGTCCCCTGTGTTGTCCTCCGGCTCCCTGGGTCCTCCTCTTGCTCGTGGTGTTTAAGGTTTAAAGGTTAAATTGTAAAAATAATAAAAAAATATAAGAAAAACACTGACACCCCCCAAAAAAAGAAAGCATTCTAAAAAAAAAAAAAAATATGAAGTTGTAAAAGATAAAAAAAAAAAGTTGTAAAAATAAAATAAAATTGTAAAAAAAAAAAAAATAAAATAAAAAGTTACTGACACAGTGCACGCCTCATCAGTGCCACCTATCAGTGCCCATCAGTGCTGCATATTGGTGCCTACTCATCAGTGCCACCTATCAGTGCCCATCATCACATGGCATTAAAAAAAGTATCGTAATCGGCATCGGCGAGTACCTAAAAAAAATTATTGGTGCTTGTACTAGGTCTTAAAAGTGTGGTAGCGGTGCAATCCTAACGCAGGGATATGGGAAATTATTATCATCACTGACACACGCATACCTACACAGGTTGAACTGGATGAACTCTTTATTCAACCTTACCTACTATATATCTTCAGGACGCCTTGAAGAAAAATTTGTCTAACGCCTTTTCAGACACTGGGAGGTTACCATTTCCTGGACAACATGTTTCTGAGATTTCGTTCGGTCAGAGGAAGAGCAGTGGAGAAGGCGGCCAGCTGACCGATGCCTTTAAACAATTCTTTAGTCCTCAGCGCCCAGGGCTATTAGGTTTAAGCAACCATCGGCAGCATCTGCATTATATGGTGCAGGATTATCTAGGGGTAAGAGCAGACTTGGAGACCTTTAGAACTGAGCATCCACTGGGTTACTGAGTTTTGAGGATATACCACTGGCCAGAACTTGCTCAATATGCAATCGAGCTACTGGCCTGTCCTGCATCCAGCGTGCTTTATGAACGGTCATTCAGTGCTGCTGGAGGTTTGTGATGGATCAAAGAGTGTGCCTGTCCACAGGCTCAGTTGATAGGCTGACATTTATCAAAATGAATCAGTCCTGGATCAGCAGCTATCAAGCCCCTGATGCTGATGTAACTGATTGAATTTGCTAGGGATATGGGATCCCTTGAAGACTGCCTATGCTGCATATCCTATTTCTGAATCTTGATTATGCTAGCTTCCAACAATATTTTTGGTTTAGGGCACCACCAACACGTAAGGCCCAATTTTTTATGCAACCGTTTGACAGATGCATGTAATTTAATTTTTTTTTTACTAATTTTTAACAGTGGGCCCATTCCTGCACTCAACAAGAGACATTGAGAGGGGTTACAGTGTTCAGGCACCACCAACATCCAAGGCCCAATTTTTTCTGCACCTGTTTGACAGATGCATGTAATTACAATTTTTTTTTGTCTAATTTTTAACAGCGGGGCCCATTTCTGCACCCAACAAGAATAACTGTGAGGGGTTACAGTGCTCAGGCACCACTTGGGATGGGCTGAGCACAAGTTTGGCCTGAACATCGCCCGTTCAGGTACTCGCCTAACACCCTATCTTTCTGGGCACTTAGTGGGATGTTCACCCACCCATCAAGCGCACAGTCAAAAGCTTGTTAAGGCTTGCCCGCTGAGAAGAACTAAAATTAAAAAAAATGTAATGTACAAAAAAGAATGTAAATTTTAAAAAAATGGGGAAGAAACGGTGTGCGGGGACTCTTTGGGTCTGGTATGGATTTTAACCACTTCCCTACTGGGGCATTGTAATATGACACCAGCAGGAACACTCCCTCCCTCCTGCAGCCCATAAGAGTAACTAAGTACCTCTCTGCAGCCCATGCCTCATAGAATATACATTGGAGTGTTTTCTTTTCAAAATGGGGCTATTTTGTGGGTAACCTTCAAAAGCGTGATAAGTAGGAATGAAATTAGATGGGTAATGTATGCTCCTAGAACGCCTGATGGTGCTCTCTGCATGTTGGGCCTCTCTATGTGGCCAGGCTGTGTAAAAGTCTCACAAATGTGGTATCGCCATACTCGGGACAAGTAGCAGAATGTATTTTGGGGTGTAATTGGAAGTATACATATGCTCGGCGTGAAAAATACCTTTTTAATATGACAATTTTGTGTAAAAAAATAATTTCTTAATTTTCCCAAGAATTGTGTGAAAAAATTACAACCTCAAAAAACTCACTATGCTTCTTACTAAATACCTTGGGCTGTCTACTTTCCAAAAAGGGATCATTTGGGGGGTATTTGTACTGTCCTGGGGTTTCAGGGCCTCAAGAAATGAGATAGGCCGTCAATACAACAAGTGTGATCAAATTTTTATGATTTGCTCCATAGCTTGTAGACTCTATGGGGTTGATTTACTAAACTAAACTTGCAGAGTGCACAATCTGGTGCAGCTGTGCATGGTAGCCAATCAGCTTCTAACTTTGACAAAAAAAACCTGGAAGCTCATTGGTTTCTATGCAGAGCTGCACCAGATTTTGCACTCTCCAGTTTTAGTAAATCAACCAGGGGCGTCCATTAAGGGCGCACATGACCCAAAGGGGTCTGGACGCCGAGAAAGCTTTTGACAATGTCAGCTTTGAATGGCTTCACTTAGTCTTGACAAGGATGGGCTTCGAGGGCCCCTTCACCCATCTAATAAAGTCAATGTACCAAGCTCCGGCAGCCAGACTGGTGGTGGCCCGGTCTCCTTACAACCAAATTCAGGCTCTTCAAGGGAACCAGGCAGGGTTGCCCTCTATCCCCCCTCCTGTTCAACTTCGCCCTAGAACCTCTGTCCAGATTTATTAAACTACAATGCCCCCCTCCACGGGATAAAAATTGGAGAAACTGCCCTACGCTGCTCGATCTTCGCGGATGACGTCCTTATATTCACATCCAACCCCGCTACTGACCTGGCCAAAAACAGAGCCATCTTCGACAAATTCAGACTATGCTCTGGCCTCCAAATCAACTACTGAAAAAGTGAAATTCTTTCGCTAGGACCTTCTAAACAATTCCACATGGCTAACCGCCTCCCCATTCACAATAGCTCACTCTCATATCACCTACCTGGGTATTAAAATTGGTAAACAACCATCCTCTCTATACCGCCTAAACTATCCCCCTCTAATTACCAAAGTCATTCAGGAACTGAATAACTGGATGGATCTGCCGCTCTCGCTCATGGGAAGAAGTCACCTGGTCAAAATGGTCAGCTTCGCTTGCCTTCTCTACCCTCTGCAGACTATCCCATTACTACTAAAACATAAGGATATTCAGCTGCTTAACAAAGCCATATGTGCATTAATTTGGCAAAAAAAGAGACCGTGGATAGCACTACACAGGCTTTAACTCCCCAGGTGCGAGGGGGGCGCTAGTCTCCCGAATGTAAGGATATACAACCTTGCTTACCTTCTACGGTTCAGTATGGACTGGATCATACAGACAGCCCGTTACTCCAACTATAACGTTGAAAACGAAATGGTTCATCTGTTAACCCTAACCGCTCTACTACATACCAAATGGAAGGGTGTTCCCCCAGGCCTCCAACATAATCTACTTCTCCGGGACATGGCTATAGCATGGAGGGATTACCGGAAACTTTTCAAGCTATTACCCTTCATATCTACCTACCTCCCTATAATCTCAACTTCCCAGCAGGTCTGGAACACAAAGTATTTCTTTTATGGGAACGCAGTGGTCTGACAAACTTTTCATCCCTATGCCATGCGACAACTGGTCTTCCACGAGACTTTCAATCAGTCGTGAACAAGTTCTCCTTATCCAGATCACATATTTTCTTCTTCTGGCAATGTCTTAGCTTCATCAGGACTTCCTGCCCGACCAGCCATCTGAGATTCAGGACAAGTGAGTTGGATAAGCTGATCCACAAAAGATCTTACAATATAGCAGACATCTATAAACTCCTCCTGAGAAAAGCCAGCCGGCCTTCCACCACCACAAGTATCTCCAACTGGAACAAAGACTTTAATGACGTGGATCTGGTAGACAAGATCCTGAAAGGATACAATCACGCTCTCAAGCTAACCCCCAATGAAAGCTGGAGGGAGACCCAGCTCAAAATCATACATCGAGCCTATATCCCCTTCCTCCAGGACAAGCCTCTCCAGCAGTCATCCTCCTGCCCACTCTGTGGCCATCAAAGACCCTCCCTAACACACCGTTTTAGGACCTGCTCTTTCATCTCAACATTCTGGGACCAAATCAAAAACATCAACCTTCTTCTTCTCCCAAAAGACCTGCTTCTATTGATATTTGGTCACTGGGACAAAGAGCTGATCCAATGGTCCCCCTCCACTAACCCCCAAGCTAGGGAGTTGTCCTTAACCTGCCTCCTGGTTGCGAGACGAGCCATACTGAAAAACTGGACAACCCACACCAGCCCTTTGGTACCCCAAGTTGAAAAGGAACTCATAGCTCTCCTCTAAAAGGACAAGTTCAACACTGACTTTGAACACAGAAGGGCCGCAAAAACCTTTTACCACAGATGGAAACCCTTTGTCGGCCACCCTCCCAACAGAAGACTTTAAGAATCTAGGGGAACCCTTCTCCAACTTTGGAGGTTACACCTCCACTTTCTTACAAGATGATATTGGCTAAACCCCAATCATCAAGGAACCCCGCAAGCCTGCGAACCCCTGATCACGTCTCCATCACCCAGTCTTTTACGGACCCCGGTTTCCACATCGACCAGCTGCCTTGGTTCCAGGATTCATCCCTCATGGACGATAGAAACAGACCTTTCAGTGGTAGGACCTCCCCCCTCACCCCCTTCCTCCCACCCAGTGACCTGACAATAGTCTTTAGGTTTCATCTGGTTGTTCTCACAACTTTTGTTCTCACTGTTATTTTTCTTGTACCCAATATCTCTATTTGTTATTTCATACCTCCTTCACATTGTGACATACACCAGTTTGTATATTGTATGTCCTGTAAAAATGCATTGTTTAGGCAAGGGGATCTTCACCTCGCCTTGCTTTATCTGGCTCTAACAGAGTTCAAAATACAGTTGCTTCTGGCGCAGAGTATGGCGCCATGAGCTCACTCAAATCGCCTTTCATCGAATGGGGAAGTGCGGGTATGTTACCCGATTCCCCGCCGGTTACGCTTGTTTTTGCATGTTTTATGTGAGTATTTTTATCCTTTGTTATTAAACGCTGTATGACGTTACTTCACTATATGAGTCCTTTCTTCCTGTGGGTGTCTACATTATAACGGTGCGATCTGAGCACCAAGGAACGTTCCATAGGATTAAAGGTGATATAAGAGATCCTACCTGTGACGACACATAAGGAGTGCATATAAATTGGAGGAACTTACAGCACCATTGTGATAAGCGGGCTCATTTACCATACACCACAGGCTGGGGAAAAGCCACCGCTTTGAACACAGCTGGTTCTGGTAAGCCTCCAGTCATTAGGTGGTGGATGCACACTGCTTACCAGCGCACCGGGTGTTGTACTTTAAGCTATTTGTACCTGTGGATTTCCTGCACTTATCTATACTAGATTATCTATTGCACAAGTTGGACTTATTGCCTCTAATTCGTATAGTGCCACCACTGGAACATTTTCTCATTCTGTAGCGCAGCCAAGATTGTACTGCACTTTATATACTTTTTAATATTTGGCTGCAGCATAATTGGACTTAGCTATTATTGTTCTTTGATCATATTGGACACCTTGAAGGAGGAGGAAAAGGATGCCGTGATCCACACCACGGACAGAGGAGGAGAAGAAAAGCTTGTCAGTCACCGCTGCACTGGGGTAAGTGCGGGACTTTAATGTCCCGACTGCTGGGGGAGGCTATCTGTGATGCTGGCTGTATACTCCTGGGATGCTGCCTGCATACTCCCGGGATGCTGCCTGCATACTCCCGGGATGCTCTACTTGTAAAGTTCTGTGATGCTGCCTGTGTACTCCCGTGATGCTGCCTGTGTACTCCCGTGATGCTGCCTGTGTACTCCTGTGATGCCCTACTTGTAAAGTTCTGTGATGCTGCCTGTATACTCCTGTGATGCTGCCTGTATACTCCTGTGATGCTATACTCTTGTATACTCCTGACACTATGGGTGGAATACAGGGTGGGGAGATCCAATAAGGGGTGGGGCTTATTGGAAGTGGGAGGGGTCAAAAAGGAAGGGCAGGGTCTGGTGCCCCCCCATCCTAAAATGTCACCAGCTGCCACTGTGACTAGGTCTCACTTAGCAACGTCCTGATAAAAGAGGGGACAGCCAATAAATCTGTAACCCAATCTGAGCAGCCATAGTCCTTAACCCCTTGCTTACTGGGCACTTAAACCCCCTTCCTGTCCAGATCAATTTTCAGCTTTCAGCGCTGTTGCACTTTGAATGACAATAGCGCAGTCATGCAACACTGCACCCAAATTAAATTTTTATAATTTTTTTCCCCACAAATAGAACTTTCTTTTGGTGGTATTTAATTACTGTTGGGTTTTTTAATTTTTGCTAAAAAAATGAAAAAAGACTGAAATTTTTGGAAAAAAAAAAAAATTGTTTCATAGTTTGTTATAAAATTTTTAAAACAGGTAATTTTTCTCCTTCATTGATGTGCGCTGATAGGTGGCACTGATAAGGCGGAACTGATGGGCACTGAGAGGTGGCACTAAAGGGCAATGATGGGCAGCACTGATAGGCGGCACTGATAGGCGGCACTGATAGGCATTGACTGCCAGAACTAGTGGGCATTGATAGGTGGCACTGTTGGGCAAAGGTAGGTGGCATTGTAGGCACTGGTAGGTGGCACTGGTGGGTACTAATAGGTTGCACTGGCAGGTGACACTGGTGGACACACATGAGGCAGCCGCAGCTCTCTGCGTGAGGGACCGCAGCTTTCAGCGTGAGGAAAAAAAGAATACCGATTACCGATCTTCTGTTTACATCATGTGATCAGCTGTCATTGGCTGGGATTGGCCCCTTACTCTGATTTGTGAGCAGCCGTGTCTCATAGACTCGGTGATCACAGAGCACGCGGTGCGCGTCCCCGCAGGGATGCGCAAACAGCGCATGCTCAGGAGGACGTCCATGGATGCCCTCCCGGCAATTCAGGCCCGTGCTGTAGCTGTCTTTCGGCTATAGCGCGGACGGGAAGGGGTTAAAGTGGTTGTAAAGACACATTTAAAATAAAAATAAAATAAAATAGATGCTTAGCTGCTCTGCACAATGGTATTGCACAGAGTGGCCCTCCCCTTCTGGAGTCCCCCACTAACGCTGACTGCTTTGACTTTGCTGTGGAGGCACATGGCTTGCTGAGGGGGTACCCATGGGTGTGCGCTCCTGAGCCAGGCTATGTGCGTCCATAGACACTCACAGTGCGAATCGGCCACACCACCCGCTCCCTTTTCACTAGATTTGATTAACAGCAGTAGGAGTCAATGGCTCCAGCTGCTCTCAGAGTCTCCTATTAAACTAGGAAGAGAGTCAGCACTGGATTGTAAAAGGAACACGTTGCATAGAATACAATTAGTTTAGATCACTTTTCCCTCGCCCACCACACCGGCTAAGCGTGACACTCACAGATACCTGCGTGTATCGGACCGAGTCCTCGCGTGTGGGTACCCATGGGGGAGTCGTTCGGTACACGGAGGTGTCGTTTCAGTTTCGTCAGTCGCAATCACCCCCTGAGGTCTTCCCCTCCCGGTGAGACACGTTATGGTAACACGTCTCGTCGATTCGTAGATAAAATAAAATAAAAATAAAATTTACACAGAAATGTTGGTGAAATTGGGGAAGGGCAGGCGCGATATCGGCTTTCTGTCGATGTCGTGCCCGGACTTAACGGCCCTCC
>BLSH010270587.1:0-10036 GCA_018402905.1 Glandirana rugosa | reverse complement strand
GAAAACATCTGCAAACTGTGTGTGAAGAGCGCAACCATATGCATGCTCTTCTCTATGCTGTATTTTCAAACACACTATCCAGATGTTTGAAGTGCATGTGTATGGTTTCTCCCCGGTTTTAGGTAAAGTGTTCTATTCTATTTCCAGATGTATGAAGAAAAGATGTAATGTGTGAAGAACATCTTTTCTAAGCAAAGAAAAGATGTTGTGTGTGAATAAAAGATGTGCAAGCATTAGCGGCAATAAGAAAAGCGACAGACTAAAAAGAAGTGTTCTTCATCTTCACACTTCTTTTTAGTCTGTCACTTTTCTTATTGCCGCTAATGCTTGCACATCTTTTATTCACACACAACATCTTTTCTTTGCCTAGACAGTCCGGGTTCGCTCAACACTATATATGACATAACACAGATGATCCGGGATGAATATAAAATGTCTTTATGTGAGATAAGAATTCTGGAGGATTATTATAGCGGCCGATACACTCAGGATTATTCACTATCCTCTCTGTTTATAGAGATTCCGCCTTCCACGAGTACAAAGCACCGGGTGATACTGACCCTGGGGGTCCTCCTAACATTGGCCTTACTTATTTTGGTCATCCTAACGAGCTTCCTGCTCATTTACTGTGAGTATCTCTATTATAATTATCAATTTTGTTCTCTTTGTTATTGCATCAACAACAAAAAAAAAAGAGGGCAACATTCAAGAAGTGCGGGCAAAGGCTGTTCTTCTCCTGTGGATCACAGGAGTGCAGTGCATTTCTGTGACCCATTTTCAGCAAACAGCGGGCTGAAGCCGATGATGTGCCGGGGCCAGTAGGATTGCGACCATATAGTCGGGATCAGTGGCGTCACTATGGGGGTGCGCGGGGGGTGCGTGCCCCACCCGGGTGACGCAGAGGGGTGACGCCATCCCAACCCGATGGCAGCGTTTGGAGGCAGAGATTTTTCAGCCAGAACGCGGCGGAACCTCCAGCGCCGCACTAGCCCCGTGTTTTCCTCCTATCACTGCTGCTGCGGTTGCCTGGAGAGTTACAGCCAAAGATTGACTTCGATTTTTGGAACCGACCTGCTGTTTGCTTAACCACTTCAGCCCCGGAAGAATTTCCCAGGTTAGGACCAGAGCACTTTTTGCGATTCGGCACTGCGTTGCTTTAACTGACAATTGTGCGGTCGTGCGACGTTGCACCCAAACTAAATTTGTGTCCTTTTTTTCCCCATAAATAGAGCTTTCTTTTGGTGGTATTTGATCCCCTCTGCGTCATTTCTGATCACCGCTATAAACAAAAGAAGAGCGACCATTTTGCAAAAAAAAACCAAATTTCTTACGCTTTGCTAAAATACAAATCCAAAAAAAATATATAAAAAAACATTTTTTTTCATCGGTTTTGGCCGATTTATATTCTTCCTCATATTTGTAATAAAACAAAATCACAATTGCCGTTTATTGATTGGTTTGCGCAAAAGTGGCCGCGTTTACGGATGGTGAGAATTAATTTCTGGGGTTTTTATTTTTTTTTTATTTTTTACTAGTAATGACGGCGATCTGTGATTTTTAGCGGTACTGCGATATTGCGGCGGACATGTTGGACATTTTTAACAGTAAATAATCAAATAAACCCGCGCTGGGATAAAAATAGTGTAATATTGAGGTAGTAAAAAAGGAGAGACTGCTGCCTTCCAGAAACCCCTTTAAAGAAAGGGGGAGGTAAATGTAAAAGAACGAGCAGGAATGGCGCTGTCTGATATTATGTGAAGAATAAATATAGGGTAAACTTATCAATATTGTGTATACTAAATATAAAAACAAATAAATAAATATAGGGGACCCGCCCACATGTGTTATATGAGACAATTATAAATTAAATCAACATTTTGTACAAAGTCCGTAAAAGTCTGTGAAAGTTTTGTACCAAATCCTCACAGTGGTGTGATATCCAAAAGTGACAATGGGTGAAGATAAAAATATGACAAATGCAACAGTGAAATAAGAGTATCAAATAGTGTAAAAATCCATAAAAGTCCGTAAAAAAGTCCGTAAAAAATTATATCAGATAAATGCCGTGATTTGAGATATACAATAGTATTGATAGGTGAAGACCATATAAACTGGGTGTTGCAAATGAGAATAAATATGAAAGTCCAGACACAATATATACACAAATTTCCGGTACGTAAATGTCCGTGAAGCCTTGCCCGTTAATGCCCGTAAGAATGGGAGTGTGGTGGAAAAATACAGGGTTCAGGGGTGTACATGTATATTACCAGGTGCAAAAGGTAGTGACCCAAAGGTGTGATCATAAAAAATTGTGGAAAGTCTCCGTTAAAAATGTATATTGAACAGGTGTTGCTATAGCACAGGGAACCAAAAAGCAAAAATGGAAAATGGGACGTGTATAATGATCTTCCGTTTTTTCAAAAATGGGATTCTAATAATCATCAAAATATGCAAAACAGCTTGGAAAAAAGTGACTTTTGTGCTCCTCTGGATGTAATCAGGTGACATCTGCTGGTGCTCCCCCGCATGTATCCCCACTTACCAAAACCTTCACACCCCTACAGGGGTAACACGCCTCTGGTAAATGGGTCTTTTGGTCCTCCTTCCTGGATGTCGGGATCCGCACGCTTGAGGCTTCTGTGGGTGAATCCCCGTAGGAAATCCTCTCCGTTGATCGATTCCTCCAGTTAAAACAGCGGCTCCATATGTTCAAAAAAAGGGGGTTCCAAACATAGTGTAATACGTCCTGATAAGTTTATTTTGAATTAGCAGTAAAAAAGCAGTTTAAAAACACTCCAATTCCAGTGTAAAAAAGAGACAGAGTGGGCAGTGGATTCCCACTTGAGAAAGGTATGAGTCCTCTTCCTCCTACCCGCTCTGCGTTCCACCTCGTGGAACCCCTACACCGGAAGTGACGCAATTACGTTTGGCCGCGCCTAGGCAAAACGGAAGATCATTATACACGTCCCATTTTCCATTTTTGCTTTTTGGTTCCCTGTGCTATAGCAACACCTGTTCAATATACATTTTTAACGGAGACTTTCCACAATTTTTTATGATCACACCTTTGGGTCACTACCTTTTGCACCTGGTAATATACATGTACACCCCTGAACCCTGTATTTTTCCACCACACTCCCATTCTTACGGGCATTAAAGGGCAAGGATTCACGGACATTTAAGGACCGGAAATTTGTGTATATATTGTGTCTGGACTTTCATATTTATTCTCATTTGCAACACCCAGTTTATATGGTCTTCACCTATCAATACTATTGTATATCTCAAATCACGGCATTTATCTGATATAATTTTTTACGGACTTTTTTACGGACTTTTATGGATTTTTACACTATTTGATACTCTTATTTCACTGTTGCATTTGTCATATTTTTATCTTCACCCATTGTCACTTTTGGATATCACACCACTGTGAGGATTTGGTACAAAACTTTCACAGACTTTTACGGACTTTCACGGACTTTGTACAAAATGTTGATTTAATTTATAATTGTCTCATATAACACATGTGGGCGGGTCCCCTATATTTATTTATTTGTTTTTATATTTAGTATACACAATATTGATAAGTTTACCCTATATTTATTCTTCACATAATATCAGACAGCGCCATTCCTGCTCGTTCTTTTACATGTCGGACATTTTTGACACTTTTTTGGGACCAATGACATTTATTCAGCGATCAGAAATTTAAATGTCCACTGATTACTGTAGAAATACCATTGGCAGGGAAGGGATTAACCTGCAGGGGGAGATCTAGGGGTTAACTGTGTTCCCTGGGTGTGTTCTTACTGTGGGGGGGTTGGGCTACCATGGGCATGAGAGATCTAACTGATCCCAGTGACAGGGATCAGTAGATCTCCCATGCCTGCACTGGATCTCCCATGCAATGTTTACATCGGTGGTTCCCCGTTCTTTGAATGTGCAGGAGTGCGGCATGCGCCCCCTATCGGCCACTCGCAGATCGCCGCTTTTTAACGGCGATCTGCGCCCAGCGTCCACACTGCCGCCGTAAATAGACGGTGGGTGGTGTGGAACCGGTTAATTGACGTCCCCTTGAGGAAGATGGCAAGATGATGTGGGTCACTGTCACAGCAACAACACAACTGGATCTAGATGGATACTCAACTCCCAGGCCCAGGCAATGAACCCTAATACAATAAACATTCAAGTGCCTGTAAACAATCATAATATAAAGTGCCCATATGCATAAATAAGTCCATAAAGTTCTTCTAGAAGTGATACCACTCTATTGTAGATTCCATAACAATCACAGTGGTTCACCATCCAGACCAAAATGATGAGAAGGAAAAAGGAAAAAAAAATACAAATTAAAACCAGGTGGGTTCAATAAAGTGTTCTTGTGCTCATAGACAATAACTGAGAAAGATACCCAAAGTCCTCCAGTGATAATAGTATGAATTATATTCCTCACTCCTCCACCTTCACTCCGTGCTACAATACACCTCCACCAGATGTGCCCTCGCCTTATGGGCGTGCAAAATGCGCCTGATGTTTGCAATCATTCAACTGCGGCTTAGGGTAATAACTCCTTTTCTCCACTCCCTCCTCATAGGGAAAGCCCCCTCACTTCAGCTGTACAGCTGCACAGAGCCGTCTTAATAGCATCACGGGCCCCTGGGCAAAGTAATGCACTGGGGCCCCTACCAGGCTGCCCCAAATTTAGGCACATACTCTCAAGAACTAAAGTATAAATAGTCCATAGAATTAAACATATATTTATTAGTACTTTAAATAAAATAAGTTTTAAGCAATAAAAAAACATGCCATAAATAAAAGGCTAAAACAACACAAAGGGCACAGTATAGGGGGAGGGGGATCAGGAGGGCAAGATACTGGGATCAGGAGGGCAAATTAAAGGTTTCAGGACACTGGCAATCCTGGGAAAGCTTAGTAAAAAGAGTGATTATCCCAGCAGATCTGGGACAGTTGGCAAGCATGATGTAATGTAAGATTAGCATTGGGCCCCCCATGCACCTGGGACCCCTGGGCAGTGCCCAAGGTGCCCTTGCATTAAGGCAGCCCTGCAGCTGCAAGCTCCTTCACTCTCCATAGATGATATGCATGGAAGCAATAAAGCCAAGCACTATGTTTGGCTTTATTGCTTCCATGCATATCATCTATGGCAGTGGTTCTCAACTCCTGTCCTCGGGACCCACCAACAGGCCAGATTTTAGGTATTACCTTGGGGAGATGCAGACTAGAATGCTGCAATCACTGAGCAGCAAATTCCATCACCTGTGATGTATTTCAGTTATCCTGCAAACCTGGCCTGTTAGTGGGTCCCGAGGACCGGAGTTGAGAACCACTGATCTACGGAGAGTGAAGGAGCTTGCAGCTGTACAGCTGAAGTGAGGGAGCTTTCCCTATGAGGAGGGAGTGGAGAAAAGGAGTTATTACCCTAAGCCGCAGTTGAATGATTGCAAACATCAGGCGCATTTTGCACGCCCATAAGGCGAGGGCACATCTGGTGGAGGTGTATTGTAGCACGGAGTGAAGGTGGAGGAGTGAGGAATATAATTCATACTATTATCACTGGAGGACATTGGATATCTTTCTCAATTATTGTCTATGAGCACAAGAACACTTTATTGAACCCACCTGGTTTTCATTTTTTCTTTTTTTTTTTCCTGTTTCCTTCTCATCATTTTGGTCTGGATAGTGAACCACATAGGTGTGCGCAGCCTATTGCATTAGGGTGTGCACCCCAAAGCTCAAACACCCATTAACAGTATATTTTATATAGATACATACACACTCTTATAGCAGAGCCAGTTCAGTGAAAGAGAAGTACAGTAGCTCTTCAATAATGGTGGAACTGGTCAGAGGGAGATATTTCCCATCTCTCCATTGACACACAAAGCAGTAATGGCAATGTGCTTGGAGTGATTAGGGTGTGCCCAGGCACACCTGGCACACCCCCTGTGCAGGCCTATGGTGAACCACTGTGATTGCTATGGAATTTACAATAGAGTAGTGTTACCTCTAGAAGCACTTTATGGACTAATGTATGCATATGAGCACTTTATATTACTCTTGTTTACAGGCACTTATTTGCACATATTGATTGTTTATTGTATTAGGGTTTATTGCATAAGCTTTTAGTATAGTGTATATGTAATATGCACATGTATCGTCTTATATATGCACATTTACTAGTCAGTTCACATTAGAGGAAGCACTGCACTTGGATTTTTGATTACTTGAAAATAAGCTTTAGGCCTCATACACTCGGACGTTTTTTGATGCCGGCATTTTTTGCAGCTCTCCATGTTAATGGCCCCCGACGTTTTTGAGCTGTAGGTGGCGTCGGCGTTAGTGAGCTGAAACTAGAACCCACGGCCAGCGCATTCTGAGGCTGTAACGTTTTGGCGTTTTTTTGACGCCGCAAAACGCCTTCTAACGCCAACTGATACTGTACCGGTGTTAACCGGCGTTTTTTGACGCCAATGTTTTTTGGTTGAAAAATAGCAGAGGGATGATTTTTTTTAAAAAACGCCTATTGACGCCGACGGTCATTAACGCTCACTAACGCCGATGCATAACGCCGAAAAACGCCGATTTTGTTTTTCCTTGACGTCGGGCCCGACGTTTTGTTTATTTTTTAAGAAACGTCCGTGTGTATGAGGCCTTATACTACCCAGTTCACCATCCCCCATGGGGGTTATAAAGGGTGACATAAGACCTAAAGTAATTATGTGTTCTGCAGCAATAGTGTCTCTAGAATCCCACAACGGTCTCAGGACTAAATATCTAGGATCAGAGTTCAGATTGGTTGATCCTTCTCTTTAGCAGAAACCACGGGACCCCAAAAGGAGTTGACAAGGTAGTGAGGGTGACTTTAATGTACATGTGTAGAGTAGAGAGGGTGTGGAATGATAAACCTGATTTTCCCAATTGATATTGGTTCCCCTCTGTTTCTCACAGGTTCAAACATGATGAGCAAAGTCACAGAGATTGAGTCCTCACTGAAGCGTACCTCAACTGATAAAGTCATAGGTAATCATATACTGCTGTAGCACCCTCTAGGTAGGTAGGTGCTAGAGATTTTTTTGTAGTGAGTGTAGGTAAATTTAGTCAGGCCTGTCAGCTAGCCAGGCCTCTTTGTTTTCCTTCCCGGGCTGGGAGTGTCTCAGGGTAGAAGCTGGGTGACTCACAGACAGCATCATTGAGACCTCCCTCTTCTTTCCAGAAGCTTCTAGAATGCTCTGGAAAGAGAGGAGTAGAGGAGAGGTGGAGTTGCCTGGGGTGTTCTAAGGAGCCCCGACCAATCCCCAACTTGGATTGGCAGGGAGCAGGCCTCCTCAAATACCCAAGGTCAGCCCATCAGGGGAGGAGTTGTTGGGTGGAAGAACTGGAGATGGAGTACTGAGGCTGTCTGGCCTTTGAGGGAGCTCCCCAGTCTGGGAGGGTGATTTTGGTCCTGGACTTGGGTGTGGACAGGGCCCTCCAAGAAAACGTGGAGGTATCCTGGACAGGTGGCACAGGAGGAGTAAGAGAGGACAGTGGGAGAGAGTACTGCCGGGCTAGTCTCCAGGAGGGAAAAAACGGTCGCAGCCAGGAGGGCTGGTGAGTGACATACACAATCAGGAGGAATGGGGAGGCACACCTGAAAGGACAGGGAGCATGCATTCTGGGATGGGTGCAGAGCCAGTGGAGTGGACTGTGGTGTCATGGGCAGTGGAGTTGTGCAGCTGCAGCCAGGAGGGCTGGCAGGGCCTGAAGAGGGCTGACTGGGATCAGTAGCTGCATGTGGGACAGCTAGCACAGGACTTTTTCTACACTTAAAGGGGCCTGCTGTCCTTGCCTATAATTGGCATTTGCTAAGGCCTGGCTGAGCCAGTGTCAGACCTAACCTTACACATGCTAGCTGCTCCTGGGAGTGAAGAGATGTGCAGGAGGAAGGAACATGAATAGTCTGCAAGCAAGGAAGGTGCTGGAGGAGACTGAAGTAGTAGTATGTTGCAATTTACTGGGCATCCCATATTTCCTTTACCCCATCCAAGTTCCATTCTCGCAATAAAACACAAAAAAAACAAAGCTCATGGACTGTTCATTGTTTTGGAGCATCTGAGAGGTGAATGCTGGACTGGGCAGGGTGACAGGTGGACCACAACACTTAGCAGCCCCTATGGGGGTACCGCTACATTTAGGGGCCCGTTCTGGGACCACCTGTTCATGGGTAACCTGCCAGCTGTTGCCCCTAGCAACATAACTTGTGTGCTCTGCCTGCTATTCAGTACTACGGTAATGAGTGACATTGCCCATAGCAACCAGCTGGAGCCGTTTGCCAATTATTGCTACCTGCTTGCCCAGTTGCCCCAACCGGTGCTGGGACAGGCACTTGTGCTAAATTCTGAAAATCAGTAACTTTTACCATGTGCTGTTACCCCAGGGATTACAAATGCATCCAGCATTCTGCTACTACTGGACGCCTTAACTGGGATTACAAATAAGTCCTGCATTCTGCTAATGCAGGACATTCTGAACTGTTGCTCCAAACTCCTGCTGGAGATATTTATTGTTGCCCAGGGTGATCGGGGCAAGCCTGCAGGTGCCTGCGGGCAGGACTGTGCTAAAAGTGTTCATTTCAGTGTGGCATGGTCTGCAAACTTTGTTGTTGCTACCGGCAACCACCGGAAAAGTCAGCAGTCATCTACTCCCAGTTGCCCAACAACAGAGAAAACGGTCATGGGACTTTAAATGAGGCTTGTCATGAAGAACATTTAGTCGTATATTCGGTATATAAATATTTATTTGTTGTACAGAAGTAGACATAACATGATCATGGAAGTCATGATGTGAATAAAGAATTCATACAGAGCCCACACATAAATGAAAAGCACATGATTGAGTATAAATAGGTAAACATTCCTCTTCCTAGTACATAACAGTAAAAAATACATAATCGCATAGCAAATATGATATAAGAGTTGATCAATATCTCTTGCCGTCTAATGAAACCGAACGCGTTTCGTGGAGCTTGTCCACTCATCAGGAACTGCGTGCAAGAGGTATCTATAAATGAGTAAAAGGATATGTAATAGATCAAGTATACTAGTCAATGGTTTCCAAAAGCCTAAGGTGAACAGGCGACCCCTATACTTACATGTCGGCTCGAAAGAAAAAACAGACCCAGCGTCAAAGGAGGGATCCATGTGCGTCTGTCCCAGGGCTTTTTTTTTTCACCTTAGGCTTTTGGAAACCATTGAGGGCCTACGAAGAGCCACTTAGTCTCCATCAGGGAGGAAGGGGGAGGTAGGAGGAGAATGCCTGACCTGCATTTTTATGCTTGAGGAGACTGTTGGAGAGTGCAGCTTGCCATAAAAATGTGCCACATGAACTGCTGGAGGGTAGTAGAATGTGCATTTCTTCCTGACTTTGCAGGATCAGACCAGCCTGCCACCCTGGGTATGCCCAATGGATGGACTTTTCCTATTGTAGGACACTGTGGGTCAGGTCTGATCCCTACTTGAATTCTGAAGGAGCTTGTCAGTTCAGGGAGGGACCTCTCCCATCAGGAATTCCAAAGAGAACTGTTAACTTTATTACCATGTTTTTTTTTTTTTTTCCCATGGTTTCTGTCAGCAAGCCATAACCCCCTCCTGACAGAACAATATAAAAAATGTGTTAAAGTGAATTATTTTGATATTTCTGCAAGCAGGATGCTAACCCCATCCCAACAGAAATCCATGTAAAGTGTGTAGATAGTTGTTAGTGTAGGATGTTGTTGGTTTTGTCTTAACCACTTCCCACCCGGCCGTATATGTACAGTGTACATATCCTGCAGAACGGGAGCTCGCAGCGCGGCCACACGGCGCGCTGCGGCTGGATCCTGTGATCATTATGATCACAGGATCCAGCTGAGCAGAGATCATGATACGGGCGCAGTGACTGGCCCTCCCGATCATGTGACGGCTGTGTCCAATCACAGCCGTCACATTGTAAACAGAGACGAACGTCCCTGTGACAGTTCTTCCCCCGCCGAGCTCAG
>BLSH010270560.1:304802-307247 GCA_018402905.1 Glandirana rugosa | reverse complement strand
GTCCCCCCCCCCCCCCCCCCCTTCCCAGCCTGTAACTGAGTTGCAGCTTTTTTTTTGGAGGTGGGGGTGAGTAATGTTTTTTGGTTAGTACCTGCATTCCCTGCCTAGGCAAGGATGATGATGTTCGTCCCACCCACAAACACCACCCCCCCCCGCAGGTTAATGTCATAATGTGCTAGTATGCATGCATCCATCTTCTGGGTTCACGCTCACTCGGCCGTTTGAATGGCTGGGCTGCAATGATGTCACTCCTGCCCATGTGCACAGGAGTCAGGATTGCGACACAGCCCTCTCTGCATTCAGGGCACACTCAGTGACCTAATCGGCTGAGGACTGCTTGATGCAAGCAAAGGCCTGGCTCCTGGGAGGAGTTGTGCAAATATCAACTTTAACCACCTGCAGTAAATATACTGCGAGCGGCCAGCAAGTGCAGGCGCAATCACATATATGAACTGCTCAGTCACCTTCTGGGTGTGGGGTACAAACATTGCTAGTAATAGCCCAGGTTCACACTGCTGCGGGTTAGAAATCATGCGAGTTCAGCTGAACTTGCACAATTTCAAACCGGGAATGTAGTCCGATTTCAGGGGCGATTTGACAGACATCTGTGCGGGTTCATGCACAGATGTCTATTTAAATCACCCCTGAAGACACCAAAAGTAGCGCAGGAACTACTGTTGGGAATCAGTGCGGTGTCGCACCGATACGGATGGTGCCATTGCCGGTAATAGCCGTCTATTTGGCATGCGCCAAATCAGCCCAATGTGAACATGGGCTAAATGAGCCCTTACGCTTGCGAACTGGGCTGTGTGTGATTACATGCAGAAACCCCAGCAGGGGGTCACTGCCCAGGGCTGATTATTCAGAGGTAATCGCCACTTTAGCGATGATATGCATGCAGCTGTGGGAGCTGTCAGCCTCCCTTTGCATTCAATGGGGCTATCTCCCACAGCTAATTGCTGGGAACCCCTGCTGGAGTTCTCGTATGTAATTGCACATGGCCCCATTTACAGGTGTGAATGGGGCCCAGATTGTACAACTAAATTCAGGTGTGTTTTTGTGGTCAGCTTAAAGTGGTTCTAAAGGAAGAAGTTTTTTTTTATCTTAATGCATTCCAGCCTGGAGAAAAAAGTCAGCGGCTACAAATATTGTTTACTATAGGGACACTTACCTGTCCAGGGAGACCGCAATATCGCCACCCCAAGCCGATGCATCCATCGGGTCCGGGTGCAGGTTCCGGCATCTTCACTAAGGGAAACAGGAAGTGAAGCCTTGTGACTTCACAGCCTGTATGCTACTGTGAGTCGCGCTGCGCTTTCTGAATGGTTCCGCTGTCTTCTGCTGTCTCCCAGAAGGCGGGAGACCTCAAGTTTACACAGGCATTCCCTGAAATAACGCCAATATTGTGCAGCTTTCAAGACGCGGCAGTGTGAAAGGGGCCTAAATGGCAATTGCACTTACAGTTAAATATATTCACCTGTACCCAATCCAGTGAGCTATCAGCGTCATACAGCTGCTTGTCAAAATCTTGCTGGTTGGGCGTCTTGCACGTCCTCTGCACTCTCACACCATCCTATGGAAAGTACCGTCTGGTACTCCAGATCTCTCTATAGGATTGAATGATTTTCTTTTTTTGTCTGTCAAACATTTTTTAGCTGTGACTTTGATATATAGACAGCTGCAGAAATAGGATTTGTCATTCATAATAATGTTAATAATTTGCTATTTGTTTCTCTCCAGATTTAGTACATCAAGACAAACCCTCATGTGGATCCCAGACTCCTTTTTTTCCAGGTATGTATCAGTGCTGCCTTTATGCTGCTTGTAGATAAAGTTTTGTCAAGGATGAAAATGTGCTATTTAACCGGTTCCACACTGCCTACCGTCTATTTACAGCGGCAGTGTGGACGCTGGGCGCAAATCGCTGTAAAAAAGCGGTGATCTGCGAGTGGCCGCTAGGAGTGTGCCCGCGGCTTGGGCGGACCCGATGTCCGCCAGAGAGCCGCGATGAGCGGCCACAGGCAAAGAACAGGGAACCGCTGATGTAAACACGGCGGTTCCCCGCTCTGTTAGTGGGGGCATGGGAGATCTACTGATCCCTGTCACTGGGATCAGTTATATCTCGCATGCCTATGGTAGCCCAGCCCCCCCCCCCCCCCACAGTTAGAACACACCCAGGGAACATAGTTAACCCCTAGATCTCCCCCTGCAGGTTAACCCCTTCACTGCCAATGACATTTACACAGTAATCAGTGCACATTTAAATTTCTGATCGCTGTATAAATGTAATTGGTCCCAAAAAAGTGTCAAAAATGTCCGACATGTCCGCTGCAATATTGCAGTACCGCTAAAAATCGCAGATCACCGCCATTACTAGTAAAAAAAATAATAGCCCCAGAAATGAATTCTCATCATCCATAAACGCCACTTTTGCGCAAACCAATC
>BLSH010270560.1:292302-299802 GCA_018402905.1 Glandirana rugosa | reverse complement strand
ATGAAGCTTGATTTTACTATATGATATTGTGTTGGTGTGGCTCTAAAGTCCCATTTGTGGTTCGAATTGATAGAATTTGTTGTTTTATAATGAACAATGCCTTTCAGAGTCTGAAGAAGTGACTTAGGTAGGCACTTTTACTTCAGGACACAATTTCTGACACACCCTGAAGTATCGGGTAGTACCAGCACTGTTGTGATTGGACTAGCCGCCCACCTGACTGGTATGAACTCGGTGTGTTTTTACAGGATGCTTATGTATTTTTAATGCAATGATGGGCTCACATTACATATGTACCTTGTAGTTCTCTGACCACTGTAAATGCACTCAACCTGCACATTTGTGAGTGCAATGATCACAATATCTGTTTTTTTTTTTTTGCTGCATGGGGTGTGTTATTCCAGAAATAATAAGTCTATTTATTTTACAGTCTGCTGAGTGGGAGAATCTCAACACTACGTGATGAAACTGGAGCTGTAAGTAATGTGCGGTGGGAAGCCTTGAAGATTGAATAAAAAGTGGCAGAACTGAGTGTTGCCTCTAAGAACTAGTTGGACAGTTTAACTTTTAGCCCCCATTCACACAGGCACACTGATCACAACACCCGTTTACCAACCCACAGGCACAGGTGGAGTCAGCCCAAAGTTATAGATCGGCAGACAGCTACATGGCTTCTTGTACATCCATGTGCCACTGTACCTGTGCATATGGTGGTGATTTCATAAACACAAGTACACCTTATGGAAAAATAAAAAATCTTTCTAACTCTTGTACCTTATACTCGTGTATGATAATACAGCCATGTACATGAGTACAGCGGCACACAGCCATTCATGCGAATGACAGGCTGTATGCTGCACCTGGGGGAAGGATATATGTCTGCAGTTATGCTAAGGGTGCTGAACCAGTCCGTGTGCAAGAGTCCTTAGTTATCACAGGAACAAGTGTCCCCATTGTAAAATGCCCCCCTTTTTTTTTACTTAAAATTTTTGGATTTACCCTCACTTTCATTTGTGGTGACATTGGCAATCAGGACAATCCTGAACAGAGAATCTCTGTAATGGGGGACCAAGACCGCAATAAAAAAAAAAAATCACCACTAGCCAAATCTAAAAAAAAAAAAGTTTTGCCTTTTTAGTTGTATATTAAAGGGGAATATTCTATGTAGAAGTGTTATGCTTCCATCTAGTGGTGCATATTGGTATTGCTGTACATACTGTCAGTTACAAAAACATGAAGTGTGTGTGTGTGTGTGTATATATTTATTATGAGAGATAAAACACATGCATATCATTTTTTTTTTTTGTTAATACAGCAGTGCTTCTGATCATCTGCAAGCCTGTATTGGGCATTGCATTCGGGATGTGCCATTTATCACCTTTTAATTTTGTGTAATTAAATGTGTATGGTGGTAAACCACTTCAAGGCCAAGCCTTTTCTGACACTTTTGTTTTACAAGTATTAAGAACCCCCAAACATATGATAGATAGATAGATAGATAGATAGATAGATAGATAGATATCTCGATCTATATCTATTTTTTTTTGTAGCAGATACCCTAGAGAATAAAATGTTGGTCCTTGCAATTTTTTTTTTACGTCACACAGTATTTGCACAGCGGTTTTTCAAATGCTATTTTTCTTTGGAAAAAATACACTTTAATGAATTTTAATGCAGAAAGCACAATATATACCCCAATTTTTAGGTAAAATATAAAAAGATTTTACGCAGAGTAAATTGATAACATGTAACGCTTTAAAATTGCGCACACTCGTAGAATGGCGATAAACTACAATACTTAAAAATCTCCATAGGCGAAGATTTAACACTTTTTTTACAGGTTGCTCGTCCAACGCTAAAATTATTGCTCTCACGATAACTTTTGCAGCGATACCTCACATGTGTGGTAGTAACACAGTTTACATATTCATGCCTGGCCTACGTTTGCCTCTGCGTGTGAGCAGGGAGAGCAGAGGGGGCATGGGAGTGCTTTAAACAAAAAAAAATGTATTTTATAGAGCTGCATGATTCTGGCCAAAATGAGAATCACGATTCTTTTGCTTAGAATAAAGATCACGATTCTCACAGCGTAACATCTTACATATACAAAAAAATTGGGCTAACAGCACTGTTTATTTATTTATTTATTTAATTTTTTGAAAGGGTCATCTCGTTCATTGAAGGACGCAGCCTCTTAATCTTGACATGGTATGCACCTTTTACTAGGAGTAGACTAGGCAGAATATAGTTCAGACAAAAAAGCAAGCTAGCCCCTCCCAGCGGGCAGTCCTCACTCTGCATAACCCCCTCCGCCCTGCTAGCACTTCAGTTTTATCTGCCTAGTGCAAGGAGTAGGACCTGGCTCCCTGCTGGGATCTGCGGTTCCCCAATTTTATGTTTTTGCTCAAGCTATCTGATGAAGAATGCAATCAAGCAACCGGCTGGGTGATAGGCTGGAGATCTTTAGGTCCAGGTAGTCTCCCCAGTGCGGTCGACGGATGCGAGCCGCCCCTAAGCCGCTTGCGGGGTCGGCCGCATTGGGCCCCGTTCTGTGCAGGGCGGCCGGCGGGTTAAACGTCCCGCCAGCGCACTGAGTGACCGGGTTGCGGCTCGTGTGGAGATGCCGCATAGCCGGCAGCTCCCTCCCCTGTAGGGGCGGCAGGTCTGTCTTGGGTGGCTACCCGCTGCGCCTGTCTGGAAGGGTGAGTATGCCCCCCCTCCCCATCTGGGTGTAGGTGGTTCTGGTCGTCCCCCTCACCCCCCCCCCCGCCGCAATCCCGCATCCGTTGCTGCTGTTCTGGGGTCCCCAGGGTCCCCTGGCCATTTCGGGGCCGGCCGCCATTTTGCTGGAGTCACGCCCATTTTGTGATGGTTTTGGCCTCTAGTGATCACTCGGTGGCCATTTTTGGTTGGTCTCCTGATGGGAAAATAGCATGTGCTTTGGTGCCGTTTCCTCATTCTGGATGGCGCGGTCGACACGTATGGGGGAGCTCCCAGCAGCAGTGGAGGCAAATACGGCAGACTTTCAGCAAGTATAAGAAAGGAGAGGGAGGCGTCTCTAAGTGCAGTATTAAAACGTATTTATTACAAAGAGGGATTAAAAACACTCACTAGATGTATGAGCAATTACAGCATGAAGATCAGTCCAAAGTGGCGTCACTGTGTGTATCATGCAGCCGGGGATGCGTCTTCTGGCACTAAGGAGATGGTCCATCCATCTCTGGAGATGATGGTAGAGCCGGCTGTATCATCCAGGACGAGGCTTGGGCAGCAGAAGACTGGGCGCAGATCGGTGACGTCACTACAAATGCGACGCGTTTCATTGGGCGAAACGGCCCAGGTGACTGTAAGGCCGCGCCTCTTCCTCAGGCAAGGACAGAGTCCCATCATCTCCAGAGACGGACGGACCATCTCCTTAGTGCCAGAAGACCCATCCCCGGCTGCATGATACACACAGTGACGCCACTTTGGACTGATCTTCATGCTGTAATTGCTCATACATCTAGTGAGTGTTTTTAATCCCTCTTTGTAATAAATACGTTTTAATACTGCACTTAGAGGCGACTCCCTCTCCTTTCTTGTCTTGCAGTTCACAAAGCCTGGTTCAGCTTCCTGGGATTGGCTGCCTCTAGTTCGATATACTTATGGACTTTTCACCCCCACCTCACCTATTGTGTGATGTGGTATGAGACTTTCCATGCATTATTTCCTTTGATTCTTTCCCTGTAATTTGTAACTTCATTTGTGATATCATTTACATCGGGCTGATAAAGGTTGTGCGCACAGTCTTGCTTTTTTCTCTTTCAGCAAGTATGGCTGGCTTCTCCCTGAGGTGCTGGTAGCGGCGCAGTGCGTGTCCTCCTGTGCATTTCCGGGTGGCTTTGTGGTGGGCGGGCGGCCTGTAGGCCTTACAAGTGTTCCTGGGGGTGGCGCAAAGGCGGCTGAACCGGGAGTGTCTGTCCCGGAAGTCTCTGGAGGCTCCGTCGGCGCTGGGACCTGTAGTCCCACTAGAAAACTGACTTCAATTCTGGAGGAGTTTCTTGCCTGGGCGGTACCAGTCCGTGGTAGGGGGGTGGCGAAGAAGCGTCCACCCCCTCCCCCATCCTCTGAGGAGGATTCGGAGCCGGAAGGGGGTTATGTGGTCACAGGGACCCCCGTGGATCTGTTATCTGTCCATATTTTGATCAGTTTGTACACAAGGAATGGCAGCGTCCTCAGAAATCGTTCGCATTACCAAAACGTTTTTCTGCGCGCTATCCTTTTGAGGATAGCTTTTTGCAGAAGTGGGTGTCCCCCCCGTGGTAGACCCGCCGGTGGCTAGCCTGAACAAGGCTACCACTATCCCGATGGAGGGTTCTCCATCTTTTAAAAATCCAGCCGACAGGCGGACGGAGGCGGTGTCCAAGGCTATGTTCCTGGTGGCAGGGGCGGCCATGCGGCCCGTACTGGCGTCAGCAATGGTGGGACTTCCCTGGATTGAGATCATTAAGGATTTCACTGGGGGGGGGGGAAAGAGTACTTTTTCTTCCGGAATCCAAGCGGCGGGAGCAACGCAGAAAACGAGGTCCCTCTTTCTCTATCCAGAAGCGTTTTTTTTCCGTGGCACGGGTAATCGGTCCGGCAAGGCTGCCGTAGGGAACCAGAAGAGTCCCTGGCGGCGCAAGTCCGGCAAGGCGGAGGAGAAGCCCGTCTCCGCATGATGGGTTGCCCGACGCTCGGGTGGGGGGTCAGCTTCTGGGGTTTGCGGCCCAGTGGACCGCCCGCATCTCGGATCTTTGGGTGCGAGAGGTAGTGTCGTCCGGGTACAAGATAGAGTTCTGTACCCTGCCACCGGACAGGTTCTTCCCCTCAAATCTGAGACTCCCTCCGGGGCGTCGGCAAGCTCTGTTTGGGGCTGTTCAGGCTCTGTTCGAGCAGGGGGTGATTGTCCCGGTCCCTCCTGCCGAATGGTTCCACGGGTTTTATTCCAACCTCTTTGTGGTTCCAAAAAAGGATGGAGTCAGGCCGGTTCTGGACCAAAAGCTGCTCAATCACTTTGTGAAGGCGCTCAAATTCAGAATGGAGTCAGTCCGTTCTGTCATGGTCACGCTGCGCCAGGGGGCTTTTCCTGGCTTCTCTGGACATCAGGGACGCCTACCTCCACGTTCCCATTTGTGTTCGACATCAGCGCTTCCTGCGTTTCGCGGTGGGGGACCTCCACTACCAATTTGTGGCTCTCCCCTTCGGCCTAGCCTTCGCTCCGCGAGTCTTCACCAAGCTGTTGGCTCCGGTGCTGGCTCTGCTGAGGCAGAGGGGCATTGCGGTGGTGGCATATCTAGACGATCTGCTCCTGACGGCGGAGTTGGCTCCTGCCTTGGAGGACAACATCTCGATCACCCTGGCCTCCCTGCGGGACTTTGGCTGGTTGATCAACCTTCAGAAGTCGACGCTGGTCCCATCATGCCGCCTAGAATATCTGGGCCTGATACTGGACACAGAGCAGGCGAGGGTGTTCTGGCCTGCGGCCAAGTTGCTGACGCTGCATACTGCGGTACGGGCTCTGCTGTCACGATGGTGGTCTTCCACTCTGGATCAGGGAGAGTGGTCCCTGCATCCGGAAGTGTTCCGTCAGATCTGCCAGAGGTGGGGCACGCCAGACGTGGACTTGCTGGCATCCCGTTTCAATTGCAAGGTGCGCACCTTCGTGTGCAGAGCAAGGGATCTGTTGGCGGACGCCGTGGATGCCCTTGTGGCTCCATGGTCTCGGTACCGGCTCCTTTACGCCTTCCCTCCTCTCAAGCTTCCTCCACGCCTGTTGCGCAGGATAGAAGTGGAGGGGATTCCGGCTATCCTGGGGGCTCCGGATTGGCCTCAGCGTCCTTGGTACGCCGACGTGGTTCGGATGGTAATGGATGTTCCCTGGCGGCTTCCGCTACGCGAAGATCTGCTGTCGCATGGGCCCATCCTGCACCCTGCTTTACACTCGCTGGCTATTGAATCCCAGGTATTGAGGGATAGGGGGGTCTCTGAGTCAGTGATCCCCACCATGCTCAAGGGACGTAAGTCTACGTCACGCAAGATCTATCACCGCACCTGGAAGGCTTATATTGCTTGGTGCGAGGCTGGGGGGTGGAACCCCCGTTCCTTTTCAGTGGCTCGTGTACTGGCCTTTCTTCAGCAGGGCCTGGATCAAAAACTGGCATTGAGTACCCTCAAGGGGCAGATTTCTGCCCTAGCGATTCTTTTCTAGCGACGCACTCTTTGATCTGTACGTTTGTACAGGGGGTACATGATGTGGCCCCTCAGGTGCGGTCGCCCCTGGCGCCTTGGGATCTGAACCTGGTACTTTCAGTACTGCAGTAGCCGCCATATGAGAAGATCGGAAACATTTCTTTGCTGTTGCTCTCGCAAAAGGTGGCCTTCTTGGTAGCCATCACATCCGCCAGGCGGGTGTCTGAGTTGGCGGCTTTGTCTTGTAGGTCTCCCTACTTGGTCCTGCATAAGGACAAGGCAGTGCTGCGCCCATCTCCTTCGTTTCTACCTAAGGTGGTTTCCTCTTTTCACATGAGGACATTGTCCTTCCTTCTTTGTGTCCACGCCCGTTACATCCTAGGGAGGTTGCTTTGCACTCATTGGATGTGGTTAGGGCTCTGTGGGTGTATTTGTCTACCACGGCCTCCTTCCGGAGGTCAGACGCGCTGTTTGTGGTGGCGGATGGACCTCGCAAAGGGCTGGCGGCCCCGTCGGCCACTATCTCGCATTGGATCAGACAGACTGTGACCCATGCGTATGAGGTTCGGGGTCAAGAACCCCCTTTTCCGGTCACGGCTCATTCCGCCAGGACGTACTACCTGGGCTTTCCGTCACCAAGCGTCGGTGTCTCAGATGTGCGAGGCTGCCACTTGGACCTCTGTGCACACCTTTGCTAAGTTTTACAAAGTTGATGTGTCAGCATCTGCGGATTCTGCTTTTGGCCGCAAGGTTTTGCAGACAGTGTAGGCACGTCTGGCGCCTCCTGGAAAGTTTCTGTTGGGTACAGTTGTTATTGAGTTACCCACCACTCTTTTGTTTGACACTGCTTTGGGACATCCCCACATGTCAAGATTAAGAGGCTGCGTCCGTCAATGAACGAAAGAGAAAATAGGATTTTTTGACTTACCGTAAAATCCTTTTCTCTGAGTTCATTGACGGACGCAGCACCCACCCCTCTGTGTTCTGAGTTTGTACTGCTTGTTACGAATTGAAGTGCTAGCAGGGCGGAGGGGGTTATGCAGAGTGAGGACTGCCCCCTGGGAGGGGCTAGCTTGCTTTTTGTCTGAACTGTGTTCTGCCTAATCTACTCCTGGTAAAAGATGCATACCCCACATGTCAAGATTAAGAGGCTGCGTCCGACAATGAACTCAGAGAAAAGGATTTTACGGTAAGTCAAAAAATCCTATTTTTTAAAAAAAAATTGCGTTCGAAAGGCCGCTGCGCAAATACCGTGTGGCATAAAATATGCCTGCGTCGGAGAATTAGAAC
>BLSH010270560.1:206642-257468 GCA_018402905.1 Glandirana rugosa | reverse complement strand
CACACTTTTGGATTCACGAAAGTGTGACCCAGCTACGCGAACGTCTTACCCTTTTTTTTTTAGGACGTTGATCGTGGAAACCCCGTCACACCCTCGCGACATATGTGGCGAGGATTTGGCGGGGACGGTAACCTTACTTACCGGTCGAAGCCTTCGTGGCGTTGTGCCCACGAAAATTGGGGAAGACCCCCAATTTACACGGGGTTGTCGCCATTTCGCGGCGATTTTGATCGCTGCGAAATGGCAATTGACTGGGCAGTGGGTCCACAAATTGGTGAACTTATGTCCTGCAAATATGGGGGAAGGACGGGTCTCAGTGTAGCATGAGAGAGTAATTGAGATTCAAAGTGTGAGAGCGCTGAAAGCTGAAAATTGGTCTGGGCAGGAAGGGGGTATAAACGTCCTGTATTCAAGTGGTTAAACACCTGGGTGACGGGTCAGTTAACGGTAAAGCGTCGCTAGTTTTAGCGGCGCTTTACCGCTGTTGGGGCACATTTAACCCCCAGAAGGGGTTAAAAGCACCCGTGTTGCGGTGCTTCCGAAGCTGGCCATTCATTCCAATGGCAGGGGCGGTTTAGGAGCGGTGTATACAGCGCTCCCACACTGCCCCAAAGGTGCTAGTTGCAGGATTTTTTTTTTCCCATTCTGCAAGCGCATCGACCCAGTGTGAAAGCACTTAGGTTTTCACACTGGGGTGGATTGGGGGCGTTTTCAGGCGCTATTTTTAGCACTAAAGCGCTTGAAAAACGCCCCAGTGTGAAAGTGCAATTTAGCCTAGAGTGGTACACTCTGTGCAATGTAAACTATTGTGAGTGCAAGAAAGCCTTATTATAGGCTTACCTATAGGTACAAACATTAGTGGGAAGTTTGGTTTTTTTTTTTCATTTTTTTTGAGAAAATATTGTTTTGATAAAGCATTTGCGCATATATTGTGTGATCTAAGAAATCAGTAGCACCATTCACCGGTCCTTTGCTTTCAAAAAATGTATGGTTTAGGCCAGTCTCTAACAAAATCTGAAAGTGGCAATTTTCAGGGAAAAATTGCAAAATTGGTGTGGCCACCTGAGATTAAAAGCGGAGAGGCAGCACCTGGCAGCGAAATGGTTAAACCAGTCTGTTGTCACCTTAATCGGACATACAAATCCTGGCTGTAAAATCCTAAACTAACTGCAGTATCACAATGCTTGCTATGTCTTCATAATATGTGCTGTGACAATATTAACGGTAACACCATAAAGCTATGACATAACATTGTATTTACAGTGGGTACAGAAAGTATTCAGACCCCCTTACATTTTTCACTCTGTTATATTGCAGTTGCTAAAATCGTTTAAGTTAATATTTTTCCCTCATTAATATTTACACACAGCACCCCATATTGACAGAAAAACACAGAATTGTTGACATTTTTGCAGATTTATTAAAAAAGAAAAACTGAAATATCACATGGTCCTACGTATTCAGACCCTTTGCTCAGTATTTAGTAGAAGCACCCTTTTGATCTAATACAGCCATAAGTCTTTTTGGGAAAGATGCAACAAGTTTTTCACACCTGGATCTGGGGATCCTCTGCCATTCCTCCTTGCAGATCCTCTCCAGTCCTGTCAGGTTGGATGGTGAACTTTGGTGGACAGCCATTTTTAGGTCTCTCCAGAGATGTTCAATTGGGTTTAAGTCAGGGCTCTGGCTGGGCCATTCAAGAACAGTCACGGAGTTGTTGTGAAGCCACTCCTTTGTTATTTTAGCTGTGTGCTTAGGGTCATTGTCTTGTTGGAAGGTAAACCTTCGGCCCAGTCTGAGGTCCTGAGCACTCTGGAGAAGGTTTTTGTCCAGAATATCCCTGCACTTGGCCGCATTCATATTTTGCTCGATTGCAGCCAGTCGCCCTGTCCCTGCAGCTGAAATACACCCCCACAGCATGATGCTGCCACCACCATGCTTCACTGTTGGGACTGTATTGGACAGGTGATGAGCAGTGCCTGGTTTTCTCCACACATACCGCTTAGAATTAAGGCCAAAAAGTTCTATCTTGGTCCTATCAGACCAGAGAATCTTATTTCTCACCATCTTGGAGTCCTTTGGGCGTTTTTTTAGCAAACTCCATGCGGGCTTTCATGTGTCTTGCACTGAGGAGAGGCTTCCGTCGGGCCACTCTGCCATAAAGCCCCGACTGGTGGAGGGCTGCAGTGATGGTTGACTTTCTACAACTTTCTCCCATCTCCCGACTGCATCTCTGGAGCTCAGCCACAGTGATCTTTGGGTTGTTCTTTACCTCTCTCACCAAGGCTCTTCTCCCCCGATAGCTCAGTTTGGCCGGACGGCCAGCTTTAGGAAGGGTTCTGGTTGTCCCAAACGTCTTCCATTTAAGGATTATGGAGGCCACTCCAGGAACCTTAAGTGCATCAGAAATTTTTTTGTAACCTTGGCCAGATCTGTGCCTTGCCACAATTCTGTCTCTGAGCTCTTCAGGCAGTTCCTTTGACCTCATGATTCTCATTTGCTCTGACATGCACTGTGAGCTGTAAGGTCTTCTATAGACAGGTGTGTGGCTTTCCTAATCAAGTCCAATCAGTATAATCAAGCACAGCTGGACTCAAATGAAGGCGTAGAACCATCTCAAGGATGATCAGAAGAAATGGACAGCACCTGAGTTAAATATGAGTGTCACAGCAAAGGGTCTGAATACTTAGGACCATGTGATATTTCAGTTTTTATTTTTTAATAAATCTGCAAAAATGTCAACAATTCCGTGTTTTTCTATCAATATGGGGTGCTGTGGGTACATTAATGAGGAAAAAAATTAACTTAACTGATTTTAGCAAATGGCTGCAATATATCAAAGATATATATATATCAAAGATTGAAACATTTAAGCGGGTATAATTTTCTGTACCCACTGTATAATACTTATTCTTATTTTACATTAAGGACTATGACATTCCATTGCTGTCTATAGTACTGCACTGACCATAATAGCTGTACAGTACTGACTATATGACTTCACAATTTTTTGCCTGAAGTTTCCTCAGACCACATTACAATGCTTGCTATGATGGTTATAAGGTTTTTTAAAATTCCACCAGATGTGTTCTCTTGTATTTTGCATCATTTTGTGGTTCCAGCAAAATGCACAGACATAGGCTGTGACAGGGGGTGGAGCATTGCGATGCAAATGAAAAAGATCCTGCATGCCTTGACCTTCAGCTTGCCATTGAAATCCGTTAAAACTGCAGTACAACCCTTGGTAGCCAGTAGAAAAGAAAAATTCTGAAATAGAGGGATAATGTTATTGTATGCAGGCAGACAGAACAAAGCGAGAGATGGCAGAATTTTGAAGGTAAAGTGGATTTTTACACAAAGTTTTCACAGCTGCTATGTAGCAATTGCTAGAGACTGGTGATGAGAGAGGAGCAATAGAGCTTGCAATATACAGGTAATCTAAATTAATCCCTACACTGCTCTATTCCTCTAAAAGTCTTATGGCTACAAACAGCTGCTCTCACCCATGTTGAATCGCCAACCCAAAATAAACTAAAAAATATATGCGAAATGGTGTTGCACTGTTTTCAAAAATACGTTTCTTAGTGTTGCTTTTGCACACCTCTATACCAAGAATATAAAAAAAAAATGTAAATCATGCAAAAATCGACAACAATAATGTGAATAAATGTGCACTCCGTATGGATTGCAAAAGAACCCGTTTATCAAATTATAGTGATTAGTACAATTTTTGTGCTCAACATAAATAAATGCATCAAATTCAGTCCATATATAAATCGTATAAAGATTCGGTGTGTAAGTCTTCAAAATAAGGAACACCATGAAAAGTCTCTCGTACAATTTATCAGACTTCCCGCTTTCAGTCAACATTCACCAAAGGTAACAGTATGGCCCCTTTCACACTTATGCGACTTAGGACTGCAAAGTCGCATGACAAGTCGTTCCCCATTTTTTCCAATGAGTACCGCTCATATCTGTATGACTTCAAGCCGTGGCGACTTCAAAGTAGTCCCTGCATTACTTTGGCCCAACTTTGATGCAACTTGAGGTCCACAGACTTCAATGTTAAACCCTCAAAGTTGCATGCAAATCGCACCTGAATAATATAGATGCGATTTCTGTACAACTTTGTAATATGTTTTCATTGTGCCAAAGTTGCAACAAAGTCGGACCAAAGTCGTACTGATCTGAAATCATGGAAAAATTGCGGCAAAATCGCAGTAAAATTGCGTTGCACAAGTGTGAAAGCCGATTTTGATTTTTCGGACGACAAAAGCTGGATGTGCAGACTAGAATTTATTTATTTTTTCGTACATCAGGTCAACGTCCGATTTTGGTATCAGTACGGTTTTCGTACGACAAAAAATTGTATGATCATGACTACGCATGCTCCAGAAACAAAAAAAATACATACAAGGCTATTCAACACATTACGTCACTTCTAACGTTGTATTCGGTCGTACGAAAATTTTCGTATGGTTAGTAACTAGGATTGCACCAATACTAGCATTGGTATCGGTGCCGATACCAAGCATTTGCAGGAGTATCGGTACTCGTGCAAATGCTTGTGATACCTAATCCGATACCTGGCCCCCAGCTCCGATCACCCCTGAGTGTCCCCTCTGTGTCTTCCTCTCTGCTGCTCTTTGTGCTCCTCCGGTCCCCCCGTCCTCCTTTGGCCCCCACTGTCCTCTGTGTCGTCCTCCTGGTTTCCCCCCTCCGGTCCTCTCTGCTGTCCTCCGGCTTTCCCCTTGTCCTGGATCTGTCAGGATGGAGAGCACAGGAAGGAGCCGGTAAATATGTAATTTACCGGCTCCTTCCTTTTCTGAATGGACAGTGTCAGTGACTGTCCATTCATAACTGAGCATTGTAAAGTGTATGTACGATGTCTCAGTTTATGAATGAAGAGGTGCCGCTGTCTCCTCTTCATTCATCTTCAGTGCAGCTGAGAAAGGGACTGGGGAATCTCTATCCTCAGTCCCTTTCCGTCTCAAAGGGGAGATGTCAGGGGTCTGTTTAGACCCCTAACATCTCGCCAAAGCCTCCCCCAACAGGGTTGATTAAAAAAAAAGGAAACCTTGCAATAAATAAAAAATTAATAAAAAAACACTGACTGTCCACTCCCCCCTCCGCCCCCCAAAAAAGAAAGCATTGTAAAAAAAAAAAATATATTGTAAAAAATTTAAATTGTGAAAAAAATAAAATAAAAATTAAAATCTACTGACACAGTCCACACCTCCTCAGTGCCACCTATCAGTGCCCATCAGTGCTGCATATTAATGCCACTGTCACATGACAAAAAAAAGTATCGGTAATTGGTATCGGCGAGTACTTGAAAAAAGTATCGGTACTCGGTCTTAAAAAAGTGGTATCGGTGCAACCCTATTAGTAACCTCTTCACTTTTGACATGAGACAAGCATCCAACAAAAATCAAACGTTTGGTCATACGTCCTGTGCTGTAAACCACGGCTACCGCACGTAAGCGCGGGAGTGATGTCTTTGCGGCTCTGGCCAGTCACACAACCGGAGTCCGTGAACCCGAAAGGAAGTCGGGTGAAGATAAAATCCTTGTCAGCTCACCGCTGGAAAGGCTTCGTTCTAATGCAAGTTTCACATAATGTGCTAGTATGCGATGCATACTAGCACATTATGGCTTTACCTTGCAGATTAAAAAACAAACCAAAAACCACACAGCAGTTTACTACTGCCTTAAAAATGTAATTGCACGTACATATAAACAGATAACAGTGGAGGGGGGGATAGTTTGCCGGTTTCATCAGCCTGTGTACTTCTACTGCAGTCTGAATCCCCCAACATACAGGTACTGTTAGATTGGATAGAGCAGGGGTGTTGAACTCTGTCATCACGGGCCGCATCAGTATTATGGTTTCCCCCCAAAGGGGCGGTTCTATCTTTAAGACTAAAAGTCCACAGCCCCCCCCTTTACATCAGATATCAAGAGCCCCCCCCCCACTCCCTTACATCACAGTGCACCCCCCCCTTACCTTGTGCTGCGGAAGAAGCTAGGAAGCAGAAAGTGCAGGGCCTGGAGGATAACTCCTGCTCTTTTGCCGGTCTTGTCCGCTATCCTCTTCCCTCTTCTTTTTTCTCTTCTTCCCATGTTGACACAACGCAATCTCCCGCACAAATGGTCTCTACGTGCTGTGCAGTGACTTATATTGACATAACGCTGATGTCATCCAGAGGCCCCACCCCCTTATGACGTCACAGCCTGGCACGGGCAGAGACATCATAAGGGGTGGGGCCTCCATATGATGTCAGTGGGTATCCTCGCCCCATGTCAATATAAGTCACTGCACAGCTCGGAGACCCCATTTGTGCAGGAGATCGCTTTGTGTCCACATGGGAAGAAGAGAGGGAGAAGACAGGGAAGAGGATAGCGGAGAAGACCGGCAAAAGAGCAGAAGGCTGGGAAGAGTTGAGAGCATGCAGCCTGGTATGGTCTGTGGAGGGGGGGCGCTCTCTCATCCCCACCCCCTTTCCTGGCAGGTTGTGTGTTCGGATAATGGTCTGGTATGCTCTTGGAGGGGGACCCCATGCCGTTTTTTTTTTGTTTTTTAATTTTTTGTGTGGAGTACCCCTTCAAGATCCTCAGAGCACAAGTCGCATGGCAAAGTCGGATGAATTAAGACAATGATCCGACTTTGATCCGACTTCAGTGCTTTTCAATTGGCTGAAGTGGGATCAAAGGCAGATAAAAGTAGTACAGGAACCTTTTTCAAAGTCGGTCTGACTTTGAAAAACACAAGTCAGACCAGTTAAGACGGCTCTCATAGGGAATTTGTGACGTAATGTGACTTGTGCTCCTAAAGTCGGTCCGAGAATCGGACTAGTGTGAACCTAGGTTACAAGCAAATATCTGTTATCTTACAACACATGTAAGAGATTAAAGCCAAACTCCAGCGTCAATTCATATTTCTCAAATAGACCCCCCCCCCTCCTCTCTATTTAAAACGTAACAAAAAAAACTTTGAATCACTTACCTGCATCACACATTCTTCTTTGTGGCCCCATAGCAGCTTTCTTCTAGGTCCTTGCTGAGCTTCATTCAACCCACGTTGAGTGCGGGTTGTCTAGGACCTGTGAGTGTCATCAGTCTACTCTAAGGAGAATTCTATACAGAGCAATGCCATTTCATTACGTGGTGCTAATCCCTGCAGTATTCAGCTGAAGGAGGAAGAGAACCTGTGATGTCAAGCAGACTACAACTCATAGCTTTCTAGTACAGGTTTGAGTAAGAGCGAACATCTGATTGGTTGACATGAAGTAGTATCTCCGTTGTTCCTTTCCTCCTTTATCCACAATAAACTGCTTATTGCAATTCTCTTAACTGTTCCCAAGACCCGATCATGTGATTTACCATAAACAGAGATCTTTAAAGTGACTGTAATGCCTTACTGCCCTGCTGAGTCTGTAAACGGGCTTGTTCGAAGAACATATGTACAGAAGAAGCCAATGAACCATTTGTATACATGGCACAAAGCTGTGCTTATGCTGCCTCCCTCATCAAACTCTTACCTCCAAGAGGGAGATCAACGATCACTCCATGAGACCGCTGACTTCTGCAGACAAAGACTCTCAAATCTGCACATTGCACTTCTGACTTGTAATAACAATTCTTTCTAGCAAAATGTA
This sequence comes from Glandirana rugosa, assembly GCA_018402905.1. NCBI lineage: Eukaryota > Metazoa > Chordata > Amphibia > Anura > Ranidae > Glandirana > Glandirana rugosa. The sequence continues at coordinate 249,811 of BLSH010270560.1, read as the reverse complement.
CCTACTGTTGGTAGCAACTGGGGAGGCCATTGTGCTCCTAATGAAGAGATCTCGCTGGCATTTTAACATCTCAGTCACTTTGACGAGAGAATTCTGTTTTGGTTTTTTTTTCCCTTTTAAACCGCAGTTACGGCAGAGAATAAATATAGAATCAATGTCTGTACTTGTAGACATTGGCTGTGTTGAGCAAAACTCTTGTTATTAAGTATGGCTGGCAGTTTTTCCTTAAGAGACTTATGATTTAGTGATCGTGTCACTTTCAATAGCCCCATTCCACCGGAGGACGGTCTCATGAGCTCAGATTTGAGAAGCAGTGATGGATCCGTGATGGTGATGCAATTACGGGACTTGCCAGGCGCGTACCTGACCTGTTAGATAAATGGAAGCACCGCACACACACGCACAACCCCCACCTCCACTCCGAGCCAAGGTTGCATTCATTCCATAGAAGCGTCCAGCCATCAGTCTCGTGTGGGTATCCAATTTCATTTTCCTATTGGGGGCTTTCAAGAATGGTGAAAGCTACCTATAATTTTACTATAAGTGGAACTACAATTTTACACCCTGAATTGTAGAGGGAAAAAAAAAGTTTCTCACTTTCATGCAATGATATAAACTTTAATAATCTTGTTCTTTTGCCCATGCAAAACAACCAACATAATTACCTTAATACCCCCTCCTCGTGTCTACTTTTGTCTTTGCCCCCTGATGCTCACTTTGACTTCTGAAAGCAAGAGAAGCCACTTTGTGTGAGCAAGATATTGCTGAAATCCTAGTGTACACTGTTTTATGACTACTAGCTGGTCTACTGTATAACTACCCACCTGTCCCCCATCCAGCGAGACATGAAGCAAGTCTTCTGAGCCAGGCTCACACATGTACGGTACACTCTCCATTCAGTCCAACTGAGTATGAACTCTCCATGTAGAGTGTATTGTGCATATATACATCTGGCTCAGAAGATTTTGCCAAACTGATCTGTGGCATCATGAGTTATAGCTTGCTGGATTAGAGACTGGTGAGTAAGACTTGATGGAGGTAGGTGAATGGTACTATACAAGTGTAACTGCATTAATACCATATATGGTAATATGCATAACATGCGGTCACTTAACATTTCCAGTCTGGCAGCAGACATCTAGAAGTACCTGCATATACTTTCATCTACCCTTCAGAACCCTTCTGAAGCCTTAAAAGTTAGGGTGCTCATTCATGCCAATCTTGACCGCTTTTAGTGGTCAAACTCGGGACTGAACTCTCTTGTGCCTTAGTATTTGTCAATGAGGCCAGCCGTTCTAATTCTAGATCACAGTACAGAGAGTTGTTTTTCTAAAACTAAGCGCTCTGGATGTTGGACATGACTTCTACAGGGCATGTGACAGCATGTAAGCATCCTACTATAGTTTTAGGAGACCACATGTTTACTTTAATTTAAATAATGTTATGCATATACCTTGTTTCTGAGTTTTTAGTTTTGTAATATTTATGTGAGGGTATGGCCCTCTTTCCTGTTATACATATGACCACTGCATGCAGTTTTTCAATCTGATGGTTTACACTGATGGTTTACGCATGTCTGTGTGGTAACAATAACATATTTTAGATTTCCCTGCATGCCCTTCTTTTCCTCTGAGGCTGCTGTCAGCTGCACTATATACTATACTGACTGGCATTCAGGCTAGGATATACTATACTGACTGGCATTCAGGCTAGGTGATTTAAACTGCCAGTTACAGATCATGCATACCATGTAGTATAATTTGAGTTAGCAAGTCCAGAAGTAAAATAAAGAAAACAAGATGCTTTGCAATGCTGAGATCCTTGGTTTACTACTTACCTGGGGTGCTCAGTGCATGACTTAGTATGTTCTTACCTTATTTGCATGGGTTTCCTTTTGGGTACTGTGATCTGTATCCATGCTGTCCCTCGGAGTACTGCTTTTTCATGAATGAATGAATGTGGCAGCGGTGTGCATGAGTATGAAGAGGAGGCAGCTGTAACCTTGCTGGAGAAAATATAGCTGGAGGAAAGAAAGTATTACCGTGAGTTGGCTCGTCTCAGACCATCTGACCTTTACATGCTACTAGTTGTCCAGGTTTCATTAGTACTTGAAGCTTAGCTTCTTACATTGAGCATGTAAATTGCCTATCTACACCACAGCAGCAACAGAGGACGGACAATGCCACTGTATCAGGTGCACCAACTCACTTTTTGCTGATGGCTCCAGGACTGCTGTCAGCACGCCTACTGATGGTGCTCGTGTATGCAGCTTGGAGGTTTCTTTGGCTTCGTGCTTGAATGATGCTTACTTCTAAATCCGTCTTCTGTGTTATAAAATTTAAAGAGACCGCATCAGCTCTTATATTCTAATATTTTCTTTATGGAAATTGGAAGCACCCTGTTAGGTCTCTTCCCCCCCCCCCCTTCCCTCCACACCCAACACTTGTTAGAATTTTAGCTGTTCGAGAGGATATTGTTCAAAATGGTGCATTCCTACTGTGGATCTGGTTGTGTCTTGTCTTAACAAGACCATGCTGGTGGAGAGATGCCCACTAATACTTTTGTAGAAAGACCTTTCCAAGTCCTCTGTTCTCACTGGTGGGAGCTACTCTATACCTGATCCTGGCTGTGACTTTTTACTCTGTAAAACCATGTCTGACTTGTTAAATTCTTAGGAGATGGGGGCGTGGCTGAGCAGCGTATGTGAGCAGACGTGAGCTCTGATATCTCCGCTGACAATCCGACCTTTTATCCTGACGATAGCCGGGTACACCTGGAAAATGACCCTGCAGTGATCCCACAACACGCTGGAACCACTGCAGCATACTTAAACGAGGAAACAGAGCCTGAAGACGTGTCCAAGAAGCAGCGGGAGGCCCGAAATATGCCGGAGCAGAGCTTCCAAGATGGCGCCTAGCCCCAGCGCACGAGCAAGGAGAAGTACAAGGAGGCAGCACAAAAGCTATTCTCTAAGCAGGGCCCCAGGGAACACCCGGTGGCATCCTCCTCGAAGGACAGCTCAGGAGCCCAGTCGGAAGCGGACGATACCGTCCCCCTGGAGGACCTACAGTGCTTACCAGACTGGGAAGGGGTGAGTGAACAGACCCCCTCCCCTGTCATGGCGATCGTAGATGGACCTGAACCCACCCTGAGAGATGTGCTTGCGGCGGTCATAGGCTGCACCTCTTCCATAACTGCGCTCACCAACGAGATACGGGGGGTGAAGGCTGAGGTGTCCTTTATTAGGCAAGACATGCAGAGGCTAAGAGAACGTACCACTGCATTAGAGGAGAGGGTTAGCGGCCTAGAGGACGACATAGCGCCCATGTCCAGAGACCTGAAACATAACATGGCCGTCACCACTCAACATACCGACAGGCTGGATGAACTGGAAAATAGGATGAGGAGGAACAACGTACGGGCCATAGGGATACCGGAGAGAGCCGAGGGGAAGAACCCTGTAGATTTCATTGAGTCATGGCTGCTGGCAACGTTCGGTAGGGAATCTTTTACCCCCATGTTCTCTGTAGAAAGGGCCCATAGAGTCCCCATGCGCCCTCTCCCTCCGGGACATCCTCAACGGGCCTTTCTCTTTAAGATGCTGAACTACAAAGACAGAGATATAATCCTTTCCAAGGCTCGGACCATGCATGAAGCACTGGTCATGGACAACACCAAAATTTCCCTATTCCCTGATTGTTCCGCGGCCGTACAAAAGCGGAGGGCTAAATTCATAGAAGTCAAGAAACGTTGGAGATCTCTTGACCTACAATATGCTATGCTTTATCCGGCTAAATTGAGGGTCGTAGCCAAGGATGAGGTCCTATTCTTTGACAGACCGACCGCTGCTGTGGCATGGCTGGATAGGGAGGAACAAGCCCTTAGAGCAAATGTGTCTCCCCGGCAGGCAATATCTTGACAGGATATAAAGAGATGGGGTTTTTTTTTTTCCAGTTTGTGCACAGGCTACCTACTTATACCGCTTGGCAAGGCGGCTGATGGCAAGAGAACTTCACGTTTAACTAAGAATTTTCCAGTTTGCTGCTGTTAAAAAGGATCAAGCGAACGTTCTTGAACTTTTTCCTGTTCACCCCCTGGAGATCCCTGACAGAGAACTGGATCTCACACATAAGACTCACGGGCTCCTGTTGAGCCTAGTTGGTTTGGTTGTTATCTACCTCAAGGGTGCTAGCCTAACACTACCTTCTCCTGTCCCCCTTCACTACATGCACGAGAACTTGGATCAGATACTCTACCCCACTAGAGCCACAATAGAACTGCAATGTGTTCACTCAGTCACGTCTACATCTTATACCCAGGGGCCCTTGATGACTCGCACAGACTACCAGGGTGGGAAAGTTAGTGGATTTTTGATGGTACTAAGGGAAACTGGTGGTATGTGGTATCTTAATTTTATCTCTGACAGAAATGAATAGTAAACTAAGAGTGGTGTCATGGAACGTTCGAGGCCTGGGCACTCCTGTAAAACGCCTGGCAGTCTTTCAAGCAGCGAAACAACTGAAGACAGACATCTTATGCCTGCAGGAGACCCATTTGTCACCTGGCACGGTTCATGACCTAGCGGCAAAATTTTACAGCCCTCAGTACCATGCCGCTTACTCCTCCTATGCCAGGGGAGTGAGCGTCATGGTGAAAAGAGGCACTGCATTTACTTGTTTAAGGGTGATCTTGGATACAGAAGGGAGATATGTGTTCTTACTTTGTAAACTGCATGGAATATTGTGCATAATAGCAGGGGGGTACATTCCACCACCATTCTCGAGTGAGGTACTCAGAGCACTGGCAAAATTTGTAGCCCAATATCAGGATGTCCCACTGCTTGCAGTTGGACTATAACGATATACTGGATTCAACACTGGACAGATTTCATTGTGGTATTCCGCAGCCCCCTTGATAGGTAAATCAACCCCTTTTGCACGTATATTGGAAGAACTGGGCCTGAGAGATGTGTGGAGAATGGGACACCCCTGCCAAAAGGTATACTCCTGCCACTCAGCGGCAAGAGATGGGCTGTCTCAAATTGATCTGGGACAGAGTAACCAAGCATGTCTACCTATGATAGAGGACTCAGGATATGATTATAGGCGGATATCAGATCACTCTCCCCTCCTGGGTAGAACTGAGATTCTCAGTAGCACGGAAAGGGCACACCTGGAAGCTCAACCCGTTCTGGCTGGACCTTTTCCCGAGCCCAGACCCCATTATTAATCTTTTAAAATCCTCCTTCCGGGTTAACTTAGACACTGCTGAGCTGGGAGTAGTGTGGGATGCCACTAAGGCCTATTTAAGAGGTCAATTTATATATCTAATCAACAGCATTAAGACCTCCACTAAAGAATGGGAGACATTTGCGCTTGCAGAAGCTGGAAGGGCTGAGACCAAATACATTGAGGACCCTTCAGATGATACTAGGAGAGGGTGGCTGGCAGCACAATCTATGATGAGGCAGGTGGAGCTGCAGATTGCGGAGAACAAGAGGTTTTTTCTACAACAAAAACATTATGAGGAGGGCGAAACTACTGGGCATATGCTAGCAATGTTAATACGTAACCAACAGGGCCCTACTCATATTGAGAGAATAATAGATCAACAGGGAGGTATACAACAGTCCACGCAGGACATTTTGACAGTTTTTAAATCCTTTTACGAAGATCTATATACTTCTAAGGCCCAGCCCTCCAGGGAAGACATTCTGGAGTTCCTGGATGGTTGTCCCTTGCCCACTCTCTCGCCTGCCGAGGTCAAGTTGCTTAATGACCCAATAACAGAGGAAGAACTCCTTTTGGCGATAAAGCAGGCAGCGAACGGGAAGACCCCGGGTACAGATGGGCTACCTGTGGAACTGTACAGCCGATATGCAGAGCAATTGATTCCGATGTTACTTAGGGTGTATAACGAGGCACTAGAGGTTGGTAAACTTCCCCAATCAATGAATCAGGCTATAATAGTCGTTCTTCTCAAACCTGGTAAGGATGCTCTTAGGGCTGATTCCTATAGACCCATATCACTATTAACGGCCGATGCTAAACTTTTGGCCAAAATACTAGCATCTAGACTATCTAAAGTGGTGCACAAGCTAATACATAGGGATCAGTGTGGATTCATTCCAAACCGATCCACGGCTCAAAATCTGAGGCGGTTGTTTCTGAACTTGCAGCTCCCAGTTGACAACCCGGGTAATAGAGCAGTCTTTTCATTAGATGCGGCCAAGGCCTTCGACAGTGTGGAATGGCCATACCTGTGGGAGGTCTTGGAGCGCTTTGGGGTTGGAGATACATTTAAACGATGGGTGCAGGTGTTGTACGCAGCCCCTTCAATTCAGGGTGAATGGGGAATTGTCTGAGGCTTTTATGTTACATCGGGGCACTACGCAGGGGTGTCCACTGTCGCCACTGCTGTTTGCTCTGGCAGTGGAACCTCTAGCTGCATGTATGCGGGCCTCCAATGGAGTGATTGGATTTCGGAGGGGACAGAGGGAGGAAGTGGTGTCCATGTACGCCGATGACACTCTATTATACTTGGGGGACACTAGGGAAACATTGAAAGAGGTCATGCAATTGACCGAGAGCTTTGGTAAATTGTCTGGCTTTACTATCAATTGGGATAAATCAGTGTTGATGCCCCTAGACCCCTGCCTGGACCGCTGCCGGAGTGTGCGGCGATGGTGGAGGTGGTAACCCAATTTAAATACTTAGGAATCCAGGTCACACCTGACCCGAATGATTTCATACGCCTAAATTTGGTCCCGCTGCTAACTAAGTTCAGAGGAAAATGCGCTAGTTGGTGCAAGTTGCCCCCCTCAGTGGTTGGGAGGGTTAATTTAATTAAAATGGTGTGGTCCCTTCAGCGTCTCTATATTCTTAATAATGCTCCAATATGGATACCCAAGAAATGGTTTATCCGTATTGATACACAATTCCGAGAACTAATATGGGGTCTGATGGCTCTGCATTGACGTATTTGGAGGGTGGCTTATCACACCTGCCTAAGTCAGTGCCTACCATCTCACTTCTAAATATGGTATGGAAACATACTAGGATTAGGCTGCGTATAGAGGGTTTTCTGAAATGTACCGCCCTATGGCGCAATTTGAGATATAGGGAAATAATGAAATTAAAAGGCTTTAGAAGCTGGGAAGCTGCAGGCATTCACTACATATCACAACTGTATAATGGACTGGTACTAAAATAATTTCTAGAATTACAGGAGGAATTTCAGATCCCCAAGTCTCACTTTTATAGGTATTTGCAACTGCAGCATGCTCTGGAGGCTCGGGCAAAAACATCCAAGTTAGGTCTCACAGCACATCCCTTGCTGGAAGAAGTTTTCCAAGCCAAGGATAAAAAGGGAATGATATCTAAAGTCCACTCCAGGCTTCATGACGCCCTGAATAATAATAGGATTCTCCCGTGTAGGAGGGGATGGGAGGAAGACCTGGGGGTTATTGATGATGAGACCTGGGAAACCTGTTTTAAATGCGGCCCCATTGGTCTCGTTGTCGGCATCCCAGAGATTATCTCACTTATACCTCTTGCATAGGACGTATAGAACACCCAAAAGGCTTCACGAATGGGGATTTAGAAATAATCCACTATGTCCCAAATGTCAAAGGGAAACTGGTGACTTGCTACACATGTTGTGGCGGTGCCCCAAACTTTTCCGGTATTGGGATGAGGTAACATCTACTATTTCACAGGTGTATCAATTCCAGATTGGCAAAGACCCAATTGTATGTCTCCTGGGGGCTTTGGACGAGGAGCTCTTGACCCCTCATTCACGTCTGGCAATAATACGGATGCTTTACTTGGCACGTAAACTTATTGCAAGATGCTGGATAACGTCCAGAGTCCCGACCAGAGAACAATGGATAGCACAGGTGAACTCACTGCTGATTAGGGAAAAGTTGACGTATATCCACAGGAAGGCACCTAAAAAATGTTTTTCTATGTGGCAGCCCTGGTTGGACATACCGGGACTAGCACCACAGCAACTGGTACTGAACAGGCTCTTGGAAGTATAGGTAGTATAAGGAGCACATATACTGGTAGAGGGAGTATCAATCTCAGGATTATAATACGGGCTGGCACCTAGGAGGGCGGAGGTTTGAGTTGGTTACCCTGAAGTTGTTGGTTTGTGTTTTGATTTTTCCTTTTGATTTTACAAAATGTATACCTACTGAGCGAAGGTTATTGTTGAATCTGGCTTCTTTACTCTGAAATAATAAGTATATATATGGAAGACAAAATGATAATAACAGACCTAATACTAATGTCAATTACATTGTTGTTTGAGGTATAGAAAGTATGATATTGAACTGTACCAAAGGAGGATAAGAAGATCTATGTCGGATTCAACATGAGAGTTTAATTATATTTTTTCAAGTAAATTTGTCAATGTATGTATCTTTTGGCATTTTCTGAAATAAAACCCATTATCTGATTTTAAGAAAATTCTTAGGAGATCTAGCCCCTACTGAAGTTGACCCCTTGCTTATGAACATGTGTAGCATATGGCTGTAGCATTACATTTTAGCTGTGACAATTTGCTGGAAATCTCCCATCTCATTTCTCACACATGCCTAATCTTAGTGCATATGCATAGGGCACTTTGGCTAAAGTGCCAGATTGCAAAACCTTTGCGCTAAAAAAAGCATTTTATTTACCTTGCCTTTGGGAGACAGCATCTTTGATGACCGACTCTTGTTAACATTAGGAAAGGGTGCTGCCAGTAACAAGAGCACCTATCTTCCTCAACTCAGCAAGGCCTAAGGAGCAGACTGTTGGGTTGGGTCATGTGACGATGTGATGCTGGACAGTCGACCATCTTATCGGTTGGAAACCGTGCCAAGATTTTATGGAGTTTGTGCTACTTTTTAACCTGCATTTGTGAGTATCTTGACTTTGTGTTACAAAAAATGTTGGCGTCAGTAATGCTGCGCAATGAGGGTTTTTCTTTCTTTACCTGCCTATGAGTACTTAATATAAGGAGCTGCTATTTGATCATTCCATGCTGGAGGAGAGCTGCATTGGTTTATGATTAAGCACATTTGACTGTCTTTGATTAGACAGTCCATCTGTTGCGGTAAGGGTCAGTGTGCACTTTTGCCTCTGACGGATCCCTCTTGTCCTGACGTTTGCTGTGTGTGGACATGCACTGAGTGGATTGATTGGAGGACTCATCATTTATGGACTTTAATGATTTTTAGAGCTGCACTTATGTTATTCATTGTGTTTGATTCTGTACCAGGAGAATTGTGCTAGCCACTATCATTTGATAACTTTTTAGTGTTATATCTCCTACATTAGCGCAGGTGCATTAGGGTTTTTTATTATTAGAAACATCCCCTTTTTTTTCTCCACTCCAATATTTAGACTCCTCAAACTTGACTCCCAATCGACCCACAAAGTCTGGTATTTCAATTTTGATAAATTCCCAGGCAAGCCTTCCTCAGCGTTAAGGTGATTCCCATTTTCCAGAGTGGGGGACATCTGTCTTTGTGGATCCTTCGCCAACTTGCCCCTTCCTCTTATTCTCACTTTCAACCCAAAGTCTCTGCACAGACTAGCAGGTCTTCATCAATCCCTCTTGGTGTTCTGGATAAAGATGTCATTGCCCATTAGAAGAATAGTTTCAGGGGTTTTACTTCAATCTGTTTGCTGTTTCCAAACAAGAAGAGTGCATTTGCCACATCTTAGATCTCAAACCTCTGAATGCTTACATTGGAGTCCAGAAGTTCCGGATGCCATCAATTGGGTCTGTCCTTGTCTCCCTCCACAGGGGATACTTCCTTGACTGTGTGAACATCAAGGGCGCTTACTTGCATGTGTCCATCTTTCCAGCACATTAGCAATGTGGACCTGCCCTTCAGTTTCTCCTCCATACTATGGCTCTTAATTTAATCTCTTAGTCTTCGTCTTCATTGCTTCCCCATTGTGGGATACTTAACCAACTGATGAGGGAACAGGTGGGGAGGACTCTGTTGGACAATCTATAATGGCCATGTTGCACAGGTTCAGTTGGATCCTGTTCCTTCAGAAATCGTCGCTGGATCAGACTGATCGTTTGGAGTTCCTGGCTCTGATCCTGGACATGTCTCAGGCCAGTGTAATTTTTCTATAGGAGAAACTTTCACTTCTCCGGTCAAAGGTTCAAACTCTTCAGTCCAGAAGCCATCTGACTCTCAAATTCTGCATGAGTGTTGGGGTTGATGATGGCCTCCTTTTGAGGTAGTCCTCTTTTCCCAATTTAACTCCAGACATTTATAATGCAACATTGTTGGCTTGCAACAAGTCAGGCATGTCTCTTGAATAGCCATATCGGCTGACCACAAAGACCGGGCTTTCCCTGGCTTGGTGACTTGGGAATGGAGAGGTGTTCCAGGTGTGTTGTCGGTATGGGGGACATAGTTGTTGGAGGAATTTTGTCTCCCGTTACACATCCTGGCACTTCGGGCTATTTGGCTGTCCATTTAATGTTTGGCCACCCTGTTGGAGGGTCCTAATTCAGATGGACAATGCCAAAGCACCAGTTGCACCAACCATCTGGGAGGAGCAAGAAGTCTTCCCATACCAACAGAGGTAATGCAAATCCTGTCCTGGGCAGAACTTCACATTCCAGCCAGGTCGGCTGTGTACATTTCATGAGTGGACAATAAGCAGGCAGATTTCCTCAGTTGTCAGCACCTGGACCCAAAAGAGTGGTCTATGCACCCGTAGGTGTTTCAAGACCTGTAACTAAAAAGGGTTACGCAGGATGTGGATCTCTTGGCCCCAAAATTCAACAGAAAACTGTTCATGTTTGTGTACAGCTACAGAGATCCCTTGGCGGAAGCAGTGGATGCTCTTGTGGGATCTGCTTTTCCTCTCCTGAAACTACTTCCTCATCTGCTCTGCAGGAAGGAGATGGAGGCATTCAGGTGATCATTTGTAGCCCCAGCAGTATGTCAACCTGGTAAAACTTATGGCAGATGCTTTGTTGGAACCACCAAATCTTTTGTCCAGTGGACTAATTTGCCATCAGGATCAACAGGTATTTTCTTTAAACTTCTCAAACTGCTATAACAAAACACTTTAAATTGTATATTTAATAGACCAAATAGAGTAAATGGGGGAAATTAATTGTTTACATACTCTTAAAAAGGTCCTAATGCACTCATTTTACTTTTTTGGTAAGTGTGTCTTTGTTGTTTTTCTTTCAAGATTGTTTAGTCACTCCTGCCAAGAGCTGCAGCATTAATTACATATATATTTTCCCCTTGTATTTTGAAGGAATCCCTGTGGATCCACGGAAAGTACTCATCGTAGCAGGTCATCACAACTGGATTGTTGCTGCCTACGCTCATTTTGTGGTTTGCTACAGGTATGAATTATTCATCAGTCTCGATCTTCTTTGTGTATTTAATATTTTTCCTAAGGTCCTGATTGTTTTTCCCAGAATGCTTTTTGCTCTGGTCCACACAAGCCATTTCTCTTCTGAAATTAGCTCCTAGGCTGTGATCACCATGAACATAAAATAAGATCAGGATCATCTGTTCAACAACTTTTATATTAGGTTGTAAAGAAGGCAGTACTTTAAAATCTATCAGTAGGTAGAGATGTGTGTGTCTTTTCCAGTTAATAATGTCATTGCCTTCAGATGAGGAACTAAGAAGCAGAGAGATTCAATACAGGAGGATCTAAGAATTGGTCCTACATTTTATTAAATAAAACCTGTCAACAGAGGAACACGGAGGCTGCCATTTGCAGCCTCTCCTGCTGAAACAAAGTTAGGTACCTGGCTCAATCCTGTTGCTTTAGCTTTGATGCATTTCTAAGTCACTGACTGGGAACAAGTGTAGAATTTAAAGTGTACCTTTTTAGTCTGCATGCATAAATTCCTGACATTTCACAATATAGAGCAACATTTGTTGTGGGGGGCAGGAGGGACCGAGCACTACTGCTGACGTCAGCCGGGAGGAGGGAAGGAGAGAGCCTAGGAGTCACATGAGCGCTGGGAGACGCTCTGATATAGATAGAAATCAGCATCTTTTTTTATATAACACAGACAATGGGACACATAATGTTATTTTACAGCGGTGATTGTATGGTTATACTGTAGTTATGATAGCAGCAGGAGGGGAGGGCTGGGGAGTGGACAGAGCTGACAGGCGGGGAGGGGACAAGAGAGACCAGAGAGGAGAGCTACGGATGAGGGAGGCACGTAAACTGACCATGGTGTCAGGGCTCAGCAGCCATGATAAACCGTGGTCAGTTTAAAGTGGGGAGGGCAGAACCAGGCAGGATCAGACAGGAATTTTAGGTTATACATGGGGCCAAATTACTCAGCACAAGCACTGTGCTGTTATTCATGCTTTAAGGGAACAGGAGCTTCTCTTTTTTTTTTTTTTTTTTCTTTTCTTTTTTTTGGGTAACAAACACTTTAAATGACACTTGGCTTCAATTATAGCTGGTCCACAGTTTCTGTAGCAAACAGGCCTTTAAAGTGATTGCAGGAAAATTGGTTTCCTAATCTTGGCAGCATTGCTTCTCTCTTGTAATGTGGCTTGTAATATTGTGCCTTGGCAGTCTTCTGGAGTCCTCCGTTCAGCTTGTGCTGCTGGCCAATTACTGTATCTTGGAAGGTTTTTAGTATTCATTCTTACATGGGTATAACCCTTTTCTACTTAAGGTGGAACTAAAGGCATTTTACAACAGACTGTTAGCAGACAGGCTATCATCACAGAACAGACATGCAATGTCTATTTTGCAATAAAATATACCTACTTACCTGCATACAGCCCTTTTACGGTTACATCATCCCACGCTGTCCAGTGGAGATGCCCCAAGACCGGCACCCAGAGAGAAGATGCTCTTGAGGGATCTTTACCTTTAGAGCCCATTCACACAGGGGCTATCCGACTTAGGCAGGCTTTGCTAGGCGACTTTCAGCGTGACTTCATGCTAGGCGATTTTGCCTGTGGCCAATCAGAAAAGAGAGGGAGGAGGGTTGCCTTCAAAAATTCTTTAAAAAGCTGTAAAGTCGCTTCAATATAGATGGGTGATCCGACTTGGAGGCGACTTCTATTGAATTCTATGGGCACAAGTTGGATTGAAGTCACCTTGAAGTAGTACAGGAACCTTTTCTGAAGTCGTCTTGAAGTCGGAGTGTACATTAAGACAGCTCCCATTCACTTCAATGGGATTTCAGATGTCAAGCGACTTCAGGCGACTCAAGTCGGAGCGCAAGTCGCCCCTGTGTGAATAGGCTCAAAGTGAGGAGGAAAGTACCTTTAGTTCCACTTCTACATCTGTTTCTGTGAGGGAATTATTTCTGAATCCAGAAATTGCCCCTTCTTTTTACAGGGTTTCCAATAGCACCTCCCAGTGGCTCCTTTAGAACAGGACTGAGATCAGGAGTCAGAGAAACGAGAAAACTATTCGCCTCTATTCACACTATGAATCGCAATTTCAGCCAATTAATTTTGAATGGCACAAATCTCACCACATCCAAAGCATGCAGCAAATTTGGGAACGCACTGCAACCGTATCACATGCCCGTTTTGTAACATGCGATCCAGTGCAGGCAAACACACTACATTTGGGACCTGCATTTGGGGTGTTGTTAAGATTGCACTGACACCTGCTGTGGATCACAAGGGTAGTGCAATCTGAATTTGGTGCATATTTATTTGTGGTTTTATTTGTTAGTTTTTTTAGTTTGCAGTTTTACTAATAATCAATAGTAGGAAACTATATTCATCACTACCCTTTAAATTATACCAAAACAAGTAATTTGATCTTTTTAGAACTTGTTAAAGACCACTGGATGCGGCTTTCCCTCATTTCTAACTGTGATAGAGTGAACACAGTGAGGGGTGTATTGAAATTTGTCAAAAATCTTGCTCTAACGCTTTTCAAATAGATTGCCTGTCTGTCCGCACCCGCAGTTTCAAATTGTTTCAGTCACAGTCAGGCACACTTGTGGTGACTCAAAGAAAAATAGAAAGCTTGGCACCTGACAGAACTTTTATTAATGGCAGGAAGAGCATAGAGGCTAATGCTGCTTCTCCATCTTTCTCTCCCTCCTCATATTCCAGACAAAAGTGGAGAAATTGAGAGATGTTTGATTTGTGGCTACAGGGCAACAATGTGGAAGTTGTGAATTATGTTGTATTAAAAAAAACAAAGTACAAAACACCATAGACTGAAGAATAGAAGATCATCAGCAGTGTTGAGTAGCGAAGGTTTTTTTCTCTGTAATTTAGAGGGTTGTTTTTTTAAGTTTAAAGTACACCTGTTAGAATTTGAGAGCCATGCTAAAATGATCAAAGTATAAGTTTATTTTTTTAAATAAATAAATGCACATTTTCTTGCTGGTAAAAAAAAAAAGTGCATTTATTTTTTATAAGGAGCCTGCAGAGCATTGCTTTCTCGATCAGCAGATAGCGGGTGCAATCTCAAGCTCCTGCAGACTTTAAGCATAGCTCATATAGAGAGCCCTTGGTACTGGCAGTTGGAGCCATATAGACAGCCCTTGGTACTGGTACTGACAGTTGGAGCCATATAGAGAGCCCTTGGTACTGGCAGCTGGAGCCATATAGAGAGCCCTTGGTACTGGTACTGGCAGCTGGAGCCATATAGAGAGCCCTTGGTACTGGTACTGATAGCTGGAGTCATATAGAGAGTCCTTGGTACTGATAGTTGGAGCCATATAGTGAGTCCTTGGTACTGGTAGTTGGAGCCATGTAGAGAGCCCTTGGTACTGGTACTGATAGTTGGAGCCATATAGAGAGCCCTTGGTACTGGTACTGATAGTTGGAGCCATATAGAGAGTCCTTGGTACTGATAGTTGGAGCCATGTAGAGAGTCCTTGGTACTGATAGTTGGAGCCATTAAAGTTCGGTAGATGCTGTTACTGCTCGTTTGAGCCATATAGAAAGCCCTAGACACTGGTACAGGTAAGTTGGAGCCATGTGGCAGGTCCTTGATGTTGGTACTGGTGATTAGAACCATTTAAAGATAGCTAAATTCTGTTAAGTATGTTGGAGCCATATAGCACTCGAGCCTGGTATTGGTAGTTAGTCATATAGAAAGCCCTAGATGCAAATATTGATGCTTGGGAGCCATATAGAGAGCGCTACATGTGCGGAGCCATATAGAGAGCTTGGTATGCTTCTACTGAAAATGGCAGTCAGATGGAAGCGCATTAGTGCTGGTACTAGCTGGAGCCTTCTAGAGAGCAATAGATGCTGTTACTGGCACCTGGAGCAATTAGAGTCTTAAAGTCTGTCACATTTTTTTTAAAGTTGTATAAACCATGTTAGATGCTCTATTTAAGTAGCACTATAATGGGAATACATTCTACACAGCTAGTATGTTTTAGCTGCTCCCGGTTTGTGCTAATGGGCCTTTTATATTTCATTTGTACTTTCTCACAGGATAAAGGAATCCTCTGGCTGGCAACAAGTCTTCTCAAGCCCCTATTTAGACTGGACCATTGAAAGGGTGGCCCTTAATGCAAAGGTAGTCGGAGGGCCACATGGAGATAAAGACAAGATGGTGGCGGTTGCATCAGAAAGCAGCATAATTCTTTGGAGCATACAAGATGGAAGCAGTGGCAGTGAAATAGGTGAACTTCTCTCTTTCTTTATCAGAACTGTAGAAATCTTCTGTGCCCTTTTCAAAAAGTAGTTGCCATCTTATGATTGGCTATCAAAGTATTTATAGTATGACAGAAAGCATGGTAACAAAGCATTATGTTAAACTATCTTTCGAAGTGTTCTTGGACTTGAATGCTTTTGTCTCACCCTTATTTGAAGATTCCATTTACAAAGAAAATTCAAGGTTGGTCCTTCAACCAGATGCTAACGGCAAATATCATATCGCTGATATCAAAAATTGTCTATCTTCACAGAGCCTCCTTTAGATCTGTGTGCACATTTTTTTGTCTCAGGAATGGGGTGGGTGTTCCACAGTTTTTCAGAGAATCATTTTTAAGGCTTTATTTCCAGTCCACACCTAGGTAGAGACTGCAATGTTTTCTTGAGACAAAACTTTACATTTTGGCTAGCCTAAAGAAAGCACCTTGCCATTTGTCACATTTGGAACACAAGCTCATAAATGATTGCTGCATTTAAAATGAACCCGTGTCTGATCATGCACGCTAAAGTATTTCCAAATTCTGGACAAGCAGTAGAAGCACTTTAAAACAAGCCCTCATTCTCCTCTGTATCTATAAACTTTGTGAAGAAATTACTTTTCAAAGTTCACAACACAGGCACTGTGGGGGGCATTTATTAACCAGGAGTAGATGCCAGGTAGGCTGTTGGTACTTAAGGGATTTCTAGTTCTGCTTTAAGGGCTCGTTCACACTTTGTGCGGTTGTTGGCAGCTTTCCGGCACTGCAATTGTACATAGAAAACAAATATTTCTCCTATCGTTCACTGACAGACGCAGCTCATCATAACGTGTGGGGTTTATGCTCGTCCCACTAGGAGTTAACTAGGCAGGGAAAAGAAACAGCTGGCCCCTCCCATGGTTGCCATCCTCTCTTCCTACATAAACCCCCTCATAGCATAGCTCTTCAGTTTCAATGCCTAGTTTGCAAGGAGTTGACCTGGCTTCCCTTCAGGGGAATTGCGGTCCTGTTTGTGACCATTTTTTATTTTAATTTCTTTTACTTTTTTGTCTTCTATCAAGCAATTGATCTGCTATCAAGAAGCCGGTCGGGGCATAGAGAGTCCGATGCGAGCCAGTCCCGACGTATGGGGACCCGCCGCATCGTGCCCGTTCCGTGCGGGCGGCCGGGGGTGACCCCCCCCCTTGCGCCCACTCCCGGATGCGATTCGGGAAGGGCGATTTTCTGGCCCGCAGCATACCGCCTAAGAGGGGGCAGAAGGTCTGCGACTGGGTGGCTACCCGCGGCGTTCGTCGGAGTGGTAAGTGAGAGTTCCTGCCCTTTTTAGGGGTGGAAAGGGGGACCGTCGGCCGCAAAACAAAAAAAAAAAAAATTTCTTGCTGGGTAGCCGCTGGTGGGACGCGTGGAGCTCCCGTTCACCCCCCGCACCCCCCCTTTCCTCCCCCGCACCGCACCGATCGTCTGGGCGTTCAAATAGAATTTTCGCCGCCGTGCGTTGATCGCCCACCATTATGCGGTGGTCCGCCACCATTTTGCCGTAGCCACAGACATTTTGGGCCTATGGGGCTTTCCCTCTTGCGCTCAGAGCGGCCATTTGCTGTACTGCACATTCCCTGAAGGTGTGTTTTGGCCTCTAGTGTTTAACGGCGGCCATTTTGACTGCATGCTCTGCAAAAACACGTGTCTGCAGCATCTCCCTTCTCTGTGGAACGGTGGTGATCTGACGGCGCAGCTCCTCTGACGATCCATCCAAAAACAGGCAGCGGAACAGCAAGTATAGCTGGGCTCCCTATGGGTGCTGGTGGTGGTGGGTGCAGTCCTCCTGGGTCCCTGGTGCACTGTGGGGTGTTGGTGTGCGGCAGTGTGGGGGTGCCTCATTCTCCTTAGTCTCCCTGTGTGTCACTAAGAGCCTTTTCTGGGAAGAAAGCAATGGCAGATTACTCTGCTGAACCTGCTGAGGAAGCGCAATCTGCGCAAGGAGCATTTTTGGACCAGCTGCGGGCGGTCTTTAGCGAATTGCTCCCCCAACAGGTCCCCAAGAAGCGCCCCCCTCCTCCTCCTCCTCCTCCTCATTATTCATCAGGGGAGGATTCTGAGCCAGAAGTGGCCTCAGGGACCCCAACGGACTTATCCGATGGGGAACTGGGCCCATCGGACGGCGAGGGGGATCAGGGGGCGGCGGCTGCGCACGAAAAAGCGTTGGTGGCTACCATTATCGCTGGCATTCGCACTAAGCTGCAGCTGGATCAGGATGGCGAATCGCGGTCTGCTGCATATGTTTGTGGGTCCTCTAGGGCCCCCAAGGCTTATCCCTACAATGACTTTTTTGATCATTTTCTTTATCGTGAATGGCAGCGTCCACAGCACTCTTCTTCGCTGTCAAAACGGTTCGCTGCTCGCTATCCCTTTGAGGAAAGCTTTTTAAAAAAATGGGAATCGCCTGTGGTGGACCCACTGATAGCACGCCTTAGTAAGGCGACGACCATTCCTCTGGAAGGGACTCCTTCTTTTAAGGATCCCGCTGATAGAAAAACAGAGGCGCTTTTAAAGTCGCTGTTCCTGGTGGCAGGTTCCGCTGTGCGACCAGCCTTGGCGTCCGCCATGGCGGCACAACATTTATACGAGTGTATGGAAGAGCTCCTGAAGGACCTGGAAGATGGTCGCCTGATGGATGCGCCGCAGAAGGCTGAGTTTTTACTCCAAGGGTTCAAGTACCTTTGTGATGCGGCCGTTGATTTACAGCCGATGTTGTCCAGAATAACGATATTTGCCATCATACTTAGACGGATACTTTGGTTGCGTTCTTGGTCCGGTGACCACGCTTCCAAGAAAGGTCTGGCTGACCTCCCTTTTCAAGGTGGACATCTATTTGGCCCACATTTGGATGAGATTATTAAGGACTTCACGGGAGGTAAGAGTACCTTCCTTCCAGAGCCCCGCAGGTGTGAGTCTCGCCGTAGACAGGGGACCCATCCTTCGGGACAGAAGTTTTTTCGCGCCCCGGGCGCAACAGGTAAAGGGACCCGCTCCGGTAAGGTTGTTGCAGGGGTCAGAAGACGGCAGTGGCAGCGCAAAACCGAAAAGGCGGAGGACAAGTCCTCCTCAGCCTGATGGGTTGCCCCCACCCGGGTTTCGGGTGGGGGGACGTCTTCTGGGGTTCGCAGACCGGTGGCTGGCTCACATTTCCGACTGCTGGGCCGGGAAGTGGTGTCCACCGGGTACAGGATAGAGTTCATTTCTCTACCCCCCAGACAAGTTCTTCCCATCAAATTTAGGGCTCCCGCAGGAACGCCGGGAGGCCCTCCTTGGGTCTGTACAGGCGCTCTCAGACCAGGGGGTGATCGTACCAGTGCTCCCAGAAGAGAGGTTTCGAGGGTTCTACTCGAATCTTTTCGTGGTTCCCAAGAAAGGGGGGCTGTTCGGCCCGTACTGGACCTGAAGGCCCTGAACCGGTATGTCAGGGCGCGGAAATTCCGGATGGAATCTGTCCGCCCGGTCGTGGCCGCCCTTCATCAGGGGAAATTTTTGGCGTCCCTGAACATCAGGGATGCGTACCTCTATGTACCCATTCATCCACGCCATCAGCGCTTCCTGCGTTTTGCGGTGGGAGACCTCCATTTTCAATTTGTGGCACTCCCCTTCGGCCTGGCCTCAGCACCTCGAGTCTTCACAAAATTGCTAGCCCTGGTGTTGGCGTTGCTACGACAGAGAGGCATTGCGGTAGTGGCATACCTGGACAATCTGCTCCTGCGGGCGGAGTCCGCCTCGGCTCTGGAGGAGAATGTGGGTATCACAATGACCTCACTGCTGGACTTTGGCTGGTTACTGAACCTACAGAAGTCATCAGTGTCTCCATCCCGTCGCCTGGAGTATCTGGGTCTAATTCTGGACACAGAGCAGGCGAAGGTTTTCCTCCCTCCGGCCAAGTTGCTGTGTCTACAGTCAGCAGTGCGCACCCTTTTATCGCACTGTCAATCTTCATTACGGTTCTGTATGCGGGTGATGGGACTCATGGTCTCGTCGTTCGAGGCGATACCTTTCGCCCAAGTCACACTCGTCTCCTTCAGCGAGCGATTCTGGCTCGGTGGGACAGGTCCCCTCGGTCGTTGGACCTTCTGATCCGTCTGAGCTCCCAGACCAGGGCGTCTCTGACCTGGTGGCTTCGGGACTCGGCCCTAACTCAGGGGAAGACGTTCCTGCCTCTTCAGTGGGTGATCATCACCACGGATGCCAGCCTTTTGGGCTGGGGAGGGATCCTGGGGCATCTATCTGCCCAGGGTCGTTGGTCGGCACAGGAAGCCTGCCTCCCCATCAACATTCTGGAGCTGAGGGCAATCAGATTGTGCCTTTTCCACTGGACAGTGAGATTGCAGGGTCGTCCGATTCAAATTCAATCGGACAATGCCACAGCAGTGGCGTATGTGAACCATCAGGGCGGCACAAGGGGTTCAGCAGCTGAAGCGGAGGCAGCTCTGATACTGCATTGGGCGAAACTTCACGTTCCGGCGATCTCAGTCATTTACATTCCAGGGGTGGAGAACTGGCAGGCAGACTTTCTCAGTCGCCAGAAGCTGGACCAGGGAGAGTGGTCCCTCCACCCAGAGGTGTTCAAGCAAATTTTCCGCAGATGGGGTACGCCGGACGTGGATTTAATGGCGTCTCGGTTCAATCACCCTGGAGCCGTTATCTTCTTCTGTACGCCTTCCCTCCGATAAGACTGCTTCTGCGATTGATACGCAGGATAGTGGCGGAGGGGATACTAATTATCCTGGTGGCTCCAGATTGGCCTCGGCGCACTTGGTACGCCGACGTGGTGCAAATGGTGGCAGACGCCCCTTGGCGGCTCCCGCAGCGAGACGATCTTCTGTCTCAGGGGCCCATCTTGCACCCTGCTTTACCCTCGCTGGCTTTGACGGCTTGGCTATTGAGTCCCAGGTGCTAAGGGACAGGGGAGTCGCAGACTCCGTAATCCCTACTTTGTTAAAAGCTTGCAAGTGTACTTCTCGCAAGATTCATCACCGCACCTGGAAGACTTGCATAGCTTGGTGCGAGGCGGAGGGTCATAACTGTGTGTGTGTGTGTATGTGTATATATGTGTGAGTGTGTGTGTGTGTGTATGTATATATATATATATATATATATATATATATATATATATATATAATATAAAAATGTTTTTTGTTTTTTTGGTTGAACTGGATGGACTTTTTTCAACCTGACTAAGTATGTAACTATAACCCTTGCTCTTATGTCGTGTCTAGGGTCCTGACTTTTTTGCAACAGGGCCTGAACAAAAAACTGGCTTTGAGTACTCTCAAGGGCCAGATATCGGCTCTGGCGATTCTCTTTCAGAGACCTTTAGCTTCGCACTCGTTAATTCGTACCTTTGTACAGGGTGTGTGACATGTGGCGCCTCGGGTGAGGACTCCGATGGCTCCATGGGATCTGAATTTGGTGCTTTCTGTTCTTCAGAAACCACCTTATGAGAATATCAGGGAGATTTCCTTACAACTGCTGTCGCAGAAGGTGGCCTTTTTAGTTGCCATCACTTCCGCCAGACGGGTGTCTGAATTAGCAGCACTATCGTGCAAGTCTCCCTACTTAGTCATGCATAAGGATAAGGCGGTCTTGCGACCCTCTCCTTCCTTCCTTCTGAAGGTGGTCTCTTCTTTTCACATTAATGAAGATATTGTTCTGCCATCATTGTGCCCTCGCCCATCGCACCCAAAGGAGTTTGAGTTGCATGCTTTGGACGTGGTGAGGGCCTTATGAGTGTACTTGGCTGCTGCAGGTTCTTTTCGAAAAGCTGATGCCTTGTTTGTACTGCCAGAGGGCCCGCGCAAAGGATTGGCGGCCTCGTCTGCTACGATTTCTCATTGGATTAGAAAAACCGTGACCCACACATATTCTGTTCAGGGCAAGGTTCCCCCTTTTCCAGTCACGGCTCATTCTACCCGGGCTGTTAGCACTTCCTGGGCTTTCAGACACCAGGCCTCGGTGTCACAGGTGTGCAAGGCGGCCACTTGGGCCTCGGTTCACACTTTCACTAAGTTTTATAAAGTTGATGTGTTTGCATCTTTGGATGCTGCTTTTGGCCGCAAAGTTTTGCAGGCGGCAGTGTAGGCGTGTCTGTCCCCTCCTTAGAGGTTCAGTTGGGTACTGTTGTTAGCGTTTACCCACCCCTCTTTTTGACACAGCTTGGGGACATTACCACACATCATGAAGAGCTGCATCTGTCAGTGAACGATAGGAGAAAAAGGGATTTTATGAAAACTTACCGTAAAATCCTTTTCTCCGAGTTCACTGACAGACGCAGCACCCACCCCTCGGTGCTCTGTTCTGGTACGGCTTGTGTACGAACTGAAGAGCTATGCTATGAGGGGGTTCATGTAGGAAGAGAGGACGGCCCCCATGGGAGGGGCCAACTGTTTCTTTTCCCTGCCTAGTTAACTCCTAGTGGGACGAGCATAAACTCCACACGTTATGATGAGCTGCGTCTGTCAGTGAACTCGGAGAAAAGGATTTTACGGTAAGTTTTAATAAAATCCCTTTTTTCTGTGACCCCATTCACATGAAAACATTGGTGTGATGTGCGTTGTAGCGCAGAAAAATGGCATGATTTACTGGATGGTACCATATGTGTTTCGATGCGACGCAGTGCAGTGACAACACGTTGCTGTGTGAAGATATGATAAATGATGTTGGGGAAAAAAAAGGGGGCAAACCGTTTGCTGTGCAGAACCCAACATCACACCCCCTCTCTACAGAACTTTGCAGGGAAAAAACGGACAATAACAGAGCATTTAGCATGTGGGCAGTGCAAACGAATCCTTAGGGGAGGTTTAGGCCTCTTGCACACTGCAGCTTGAAAAAGCTCAGTACAGCTTTTTTTTTTATTTTTTTTTTTATTTTTTTAACAGCGCTAAAATACAGCCCATTCATTGCAATGTGCCTATGCACACAGGGGCATAAACAAGTGCCGTGAATTCTTCTGTAAAAAAAATTAGAAAAATCTGCATTTTTGGTCAGTAATTTACACCTCATGCATGTAAATTCAAATGTGTGCTAATGGCCATTTACAATCTGCAGAACAAGAACGCAAGAATAAGTTTGCGCGAAAATGCACGCATATTTGCGTGAAAATACGTGCAAATACATACAAAAAAAGTCTGAAAAAGTTTATACTCAAACAGGAATAAGGTAGACAGGTAACAGCGCTCTCTACAGGGACAACCCAATCCATATACCAGATCCACTCACAGGTGCCTGAGCTCTATGCGTCCCATCACATTCCAAGTAGCAAACAGTAGAAAAAAGCCCTCAACACTGAGATCCTTGCAGTGTAGTTTATTGTTACATCAGAGCGACAGTAAAACAATAACGCTGACCGGTTTCGGTAGAAGCCTTAGTCTTAGCTACGACTAAAGCTTCTGCCGAAACCAGTCAGCGTTATGGTTTTACTGTCACTCTGATGCACCAATAAACTATACTGCAAGGATCTGTGTTGTAGGCTTTTTTCTACTGTTTGCTACTCAAACAGGAGTATCGTGTGCAAGAGGCCTTAAAGTGGTTGTAAAGTCACATGTATTAATTATTTTGATTGTCTCTGTATGTTTTCCTAAAATTATAATGCTAAATACCTTCTTTGCAGAGCCCTGCAGTGCTGTCCTGTAACCTCCATTTGCTTACCTTCCCACCTGAGAGTGGGAGGGGCTGAGATTCCCTTTTGATGAATGCAATCTGGCAGAGGGAGGTCACATGTCTGCACAGCAGGGCTCTGCAAAGAAGGTATTTAACATAATTTTAGGAAAACCCACACACTGTACTCAAGTAATTAATACATGTTTCTTTACTTTGGAAGCACTGGAGCAGCTGCAGGGAGGGAATAGAATTACACAGGCATAGGAGGAGAAGGGAGGGGATCGGATCAGACACAGACTACAGAACTGAGAGGGGGAGGGGGGAGATGCAGAGACGTTGAGTAGAGAGCTGGGTGACGGAGGCATGTAAACTGACCATGCTATTAGAGATCAGCAGCCATGATAAATGTGGTCAGTTCAGAGATGGGAACGCAGGAACAGGCAGGAAAAGTCAGGTGTTGTACAATGCACTATGCTATATCTCTTGCCTTAAAAGGACAGGAGCATGTTTTTGGGTTACAACCACCTCAAGTAAGGCTGCTTTCAAACTTATTGCAGTTACCACTGGTGCATCACAGCTTACCTGCGTGTTTGGAGGGGGTTTCTCTATGGGTCTCTCCCATAGAGAATATTGTTTATCACAACATTTATTTTTGCACACCACTCCCCCACCACTCACCTTTTACTTTTGTGATCTTGGAGATTCTGCCAGTAACCAGTAACAGCATTTCCTTCTGCAGGCTAACAAAACAAAGTCATCCTCTGGGAATTGGCAGCAGTATTATTAGCTCTGCAGATAACTGAAGTAGGGAGCACAACAGTTCAATAACACTGCTGCGGTTTGCAAAACAACAGCTTAGCGTTGTCAACTTGCCAGGAAGTGCTGTTACTGGCAGGATCTCTAGAAAGGAAACTTTGTATTAGAAGCACACAATGTTTTTAGCTTAAAGTGAAAGATTCATTAAAAAAAACAAACCTGTTCTACTTGCCTGCTCTGTGTCGTGGTTTTGCACTGAGCAGCCCCCGATCCTTTTCCTTTTGAGTCCCCTGCCAGTACTCTACAGCCCATGCCCCCAATAGCAAGCTGCTTGCTCTTTAGGCACTGGTGCGTGTTTGCTCTTGAGCCCCGCTCTATGCGTCTATAAGACACACAGAGCCGCAGCTTGGCCCACGCTACACCCACCTCCCCCTCCCTCCTGATTGGCTCACTGGCTGTGATTGACAGTAGAAGGAGCCTATGGCTCCCGCTGCTGTCTCAACCAATGAGGAATGAGAGACCCGGGAGAAGCTCCGCTCTAGTGCACATCGCTGGAATGAGGGGGAGCTCAGGTGAGTATTGGGGGGAGCTGGGGGCCGCTGCACACAGAAGGTTTTTTACCTTCATGCAACCATGGGTTTACTACCACTTTAAAGTGGTTTTTAAAAGCTCATCAATTTAACAGTTTCAAAAAAAAATTCCGGGAATGTAACTGTTGTTCTCTCAACCAAACTGTCAAACCATCCAATGGCTGGTGTCATAAGTGATCACATGTGCAGCTTCATGGCAGTTGAAGATTAAACAGAGGCCAAGATGGCGGCTTCCTTGGCTGAAAATGATAGGAGGGTTTACTTCCACTTTAAGGAAACTCTGGGGTTGATTTACTAAAACAGGAAAGTGCAAAATCTGGTACAGCTGTGCATGATAGCCAATCAGCTTCTAACTTCAACTTGTTCAGTTAAACTTTGACAGAAAAAAACCTGGAAGCTAATTGGTTACCATGCAGAGCTGCATCAGATTTTGCGCACTCCAGTTTTAGTAAACCAACCCCTGTATGCATTGAGGCATGATGCCAAACATATTGAAAAATAGATTCACATACACTTTAAAATATTGCTTACTGAGCAGATCCTGATTTGCTAGAAGTTGTTTTTCTTTAGTAGGTGTAACCAATCGGGGTGAGCTGCAAAGCCTGTCATAACAAATGAGAGCTCTGGAACTAAAGTAGGCAGCTGAACAGCTCGGCTGGCACACAGCAATAAGGAAAGTCCCTTCAATATCCAGCCATGCATAAAGAAGAAATTGATAATCTGGTTTAATATCAGGTCCATTTCTCAGGGCTGTAGAGGGGAATAAAGTTCGGAGCAGCTGGCAGTACAATCAGAACCTGCGGGCACCAGGGCGAGATGCCGGCAAATTGCTAACATCCACCTCAATTAGAGTTCCATTTTATTTAATAATGAAGTGCCTTTCCACTTGGTTCAGATTGCGATGGTGGGGAACGGCACTTTTGGATTGCATAGAGAAGACTGCAGAGGTGCTGTTTGTTCAGACTTTGTAAAAGAAACAATTTGTTGTTGCAGCTCTCCGAACCTTGCTAAAACCATCTAAAGAAAATTACGAAGGTTGGCATGTCTGTGATAAAGCTGTCCCCCAGGCAGCCCGGCCTTCAGTATTACTTACTGGAGACACCACAAGCAGATTGCTGCCATAAGCGGTATTTTTCGCAGAGGGCCCCTTAAGACAGGGACATGTCATTATTTGTACCGTCCTCGTCCCTGCGGAGAGCAGTCGTCATGCCTGACTCTAAGCAGGAGTGACACTTCAAATTCCTTCAGACCATTCAAGCTGTCTCTCTTGATTTCCCTGAACCTCCAGCTCCTCTGGAGTAATCAGTTCTACTTGTTTCTCT
Organism: Glandirana rugosa; assembly: GCA_018402905.1. Classification (NCBI taxonomy): domain Eukaryota; kingdom Metazoa; phylum Chordata; class Amphibia; order Anura; family Ranidae; genus Glandirana; species Glandirana rugosa. The sequence goes on along the minus strand of BLSH010270560.1, from coordinate 223,866 downwards.
GTTTTTGTTTTTATTGCTTGCATCTCAGCACCACACATCTTTTAATGCATCACTAAATATTTTGGGGGACCTTAAAGAAGACAAATTGTTTTAATTGGATTGTTTCTGAGGTTCTAGAACAACTATGCATGCAAACTTTAAAGAAAACAAGTCATATATAGCTTCTAGAGTTCAAAATGTAACCTAATAATAATAATTATTTAACATAAACTATATTGTCAAAAGTATTGGGGCGCCTGCCTTTACACGCACATGAACTTTAATGGCATCTTAGTCCGTAGGGTTCAATATTGAGTTGGCCCACCCTGTGCACCTATAACAGCTTAAACTCTTCTGGGAAGGCTGTCCACAAGATTTAGGAGTGTCTATGGGAATATTTGACCATTCTTCCAGAAGAGCATTTGTGAGGTCAGGCACTGATGTGGACGAGAAGGCCTGGCTTGCATTCTCTGCTCTAATTCATCCCAAAGGTGTTCTATTGGGTTGAGTTTAGGACTCTGTGCTGACCAATAAAGTTCCTCCACCCCAAACTCACACATCCATGTCTTTATGGATCTTGCTTTGTGCACTGGTCCAAATCATTTGGTTGAGGGGGGATTATGGTGTGGTGGTGTTTTTCAGGGGTTGGTCCCTTGGTTCCAATGAAAGGAACTCTTAAGGCATCACCATACCAAGACATTTTGGACAATTTCATGCTCCCAGCTTTGTAGGAACGGTTTGGGGATGGCCCCTTCCTGTTCCAACATGACTGCGCACCAGTACACAAAGCAAGGTCCATAAAGACATGGATGAGTGAGTTTGGGGTGGTGGAACTTGACTGGCCTGCACAAAATCCTGACCTCAAACTGATAGAACACCTTTGGGATGAATTAGAGCGGAGACTGCGAGCCAGGCCTTCTCTTCCAACATCAGTGCCTGACCTCACAAATGCGCTTCTGGAAGAATGGTCAAACATTCCCATAGACACTCCTAAACCTTGTGGACAGCCTTCCCAGAAGAATTGAAGCTGTTTTAGCTGCAAAGGGTGGGCCAACTCAATGTTGAACCCTACGGACTAAGACTGGGGTGCCATTAAAGTTCATGTACGTGTAAAGGCAGTTGTCACAATACTTTTGGTAATATAGTGTATATAATCTGTTTTTAAGATGGGAAGGCTGCTATTGGGCAAATTATGTTATCTAATGAACCAGATGCCCAAAATCATTTGCATGTACTTGTCTTGATTTTGAATGGTTATTCCATAACAAACTGTTTGTTTTTACTACAAAAAAAAGGCGCGCTATAACTTTAAAAATTGTGTCAAAAAGTCCAAATCTATATACAGTGGATATAAAAGGTCTGCACACCCCTGTTAAAATGTCAGGTTTCTGTGATGTAAAAAATTGAGACCAAGATGAATCATTTCAGAACTTTTTCCACCTTTAATGTGACCTATAAACTGTACAACACAGTTGAACAACAAACTGAAAACTTAGGTGGAGGGAAGAAAAAATTAAAAAATAAAATAATATGGTTGCATAAGTGTGCACACCTTTAAACTAATACTTTGTTGAAGCACCTTTTGATTTTATTACAGCACTCAGCCTTTTTGGGTGTGAGTCTATCAGCATGGCACATCTTGACTTGGCAACATTTGCCCCCTCTCCTTTGTAAAAAAAACTCTAAATCTGTCAGATTGAGAGGGCATTTCCTGTGCACAGCCCTCTTCAGATCACACCACAGATTTTCAATCAGATTCAGGTCTGGGCTCTGGCTGGGCCATTCCAAAACTTTAATCTTCTACTGGTGAAGCTAAGATGTGCTATGCTGATAGACTCATACCCAAAAAGACTGAGTGCTGTAATAAAATCAAAAGGTGCTTCAACAAAGTATTAGTTTAAGGGTGTGCACATTTATGCAACCATATTGTTTTAGTTGTTTATTTTTGCTTCCCTCCACCTAAAAGATTTCAGTTTGTTGTTCAACGGAGTTGTATAGGTTATAGGTCACATTAACCACTTGACCCCCGGAAGGATTTACCCACTTCCTGACGAGGCCATTTTTTGTGATATGGCACTGCGACGCTTTAACTGACAATTGCGTGGTTCTGCGACGCTGTACCTAAACAAAATTGACGTCCCTTTTTTTTCCCACAAACAGAGCTTTCTTTTGCTGGTATCTGATCACCTCTGCGGTTTTTGTTTGCCCTATAAACAAAAAAAATAGTGACTATTTTGAAAAAAAAAATATTTTACTTTTTGCTATAATACATATAAAAAAAATATAAAAAAACAAATTAATTCATCAGTTTAGGCCGATATTTATTTTCTACATTTTGTTGGTAAAAAAAATCGCAATAGGCGTACAGGCGGTCCCCTAGTTACAAACATGTGACTTACAAACTGAGGGATACAACAGGAAGAGAGAGGAAATCTACCCCTAGGAAAGGAATTCACTCCTGTAAGAATTATCATGGGAAAAGATGTCTCAACTGAAGCTTTACTAGCAATCATGGTTTCCACAACAACTCAAAATTTTCAAAATTCAGTTTTCATTGGGACAGAAAGTTAGGTAAAATCTTCTAAACAGAAGCACAGACAGCGAAACAAACCTTACAGGGGTGTTAACCCTTCCCTATGCTATCAAAAAACTTAAAAATTATTATTTTGGCTGAAGCTACACTTAAAAAATATCCCTGTTCCAACTTACACACAAATTAAACTTAAGATCAAACTTACAGACCCTATCTTGTTTGTAACCCGGGGACCGACTGTATATTGATTTTTTTACGCAAAAGTTATTGCGTCTACAAACTATGGGATAGACTTAGGGACTTTTATTTATTTTTTTTACTGGTAATGGCGGCGATCTGCAATTTTTAGCAGGAATGCGACATTACGGTGGACAAATCTGACCCCAAATGACCCTTTTTGGGGACCAGTGACATTATTGCATTGATCAGTGCTATAAAAATGCATTGATCAATGTATAAATGACACTGGCAGGGAAGGGGTTAACTCTAGGGGGCGATCAAGGGGTTAAGTGTGTTCCCTCACTGTGTTCTTACTGTAGGGGGATGGGCTAGCAGGGACATGACAAATCTCACTGTTCCCAATTACTGGGCACAGTAGATCTCTGCCATGTCCCCTGTCAGAACGGGGATCCGGCATGTTTACATAGGCAGATCCTCTGTACAAGGCAATCACGGGTCGCGGCGTGACTTTGAGTCCGCTGGGCCTACGGGGCATGCTCCCGCGCCGCCAGCGGCAAGAGCGCGCCCCGTATCGCTCGTGCACGAACCACCGTACAGCTACGGCGATTTGCTCAGGAGAGCCAACCTGCCGCCGTCAAATCACAGCGGCTGGTCAGCAAGCAGTTAAAGGTGGAAATTTTAATTTTTGTCTGGCAATTTTTGTCATTATTTTACATCACATAAACCTGAAATTTTAACAGGGGTGTGTAGACTTTGTGTATCCACTGTATGTGTGTGTATATGTGTATCTATCTATCTATCTATCTATCTATCTATCTATCTATCTATCTATCTATCCCTATATTCACAACCATAGGTAATTTTAACAAAGATGGATCGGTGAATTATAAACTGTCCTTTCTCCTACGTTCACTGACAGACACAGCTCTTCATTGACATGTGGGGTTATATGCAGATCCTATTAGGAGTTAACTAGGCAAAGAAAGAAAGCAAGCTGGCCCCTCCCAGGGGGCTGTCCTCTCTTTCCCATGTAATCCCCCTACTCTGCTCAGTACATCAGTTTTAACATGCCTAGTGCAAGAAGTTGACTTGGCTCCCTTATGGGACCTGCGGTTCAGATTTTGCTACCGCTTTTTTTATTTTTTTTTATCAAGCTATCTGAAGACTACTATCAAGAAGCCGGCTGGGGCATAAAAAAATCCTGTACTTTCCCCAGCACGGGCGACCGATGCGAGCTAGTCCCATACTATGGTGAGTCCCGCCGCATCGTGCCCATTCCGTGCAGGCGACCAGTGGATGACCCCCACTTGTGCCCAGGGTCCGGACTTGGTCCTGTCCAGGGGTTGTGGCCGGCAGCATCCCTCCCCAGCTGGGGAGGAAGGTCTGCGACCAGGTGGCTACCCACTACGCCAATCAGGATTGGTGAGTGAGCCCCCTCCTTTTCCCCCTAGGGGCGCTGGGGGGGGGCGCCGGGCGTCTTTAGCGTTCTTTTCTGTTACCGGCCGGTGGAGGCTGGTCGCTGGGGCTGTCCTGGGTTCCTTCGCCCTCCCCTCTTACCCCCTTCCCCCCCGCTCCGCACCCCGTTAAGCGCTGTACTGGGTTACAGCCTAGGCTGCCATACGGCGATTCGCCGCCATTTTGCAGCGGATCACCGCCATTTTGCCGTAGCCGTGGCCATTTTCTATGGGATTTTCCCTCTAGTGCTTGTGGCGGCCATTTTGCCGTAGCCACGGTCCTCATGCAGCCTTTGGCCTCTAGTGGATGTCCTCGGCGGCCATATTGGAGTCCCTGCATGCTGTAAAAACGTGCTGCTGCCGTTTTTACTTTCACTTCCCTGGGACGGTGTGGCTGACTACTGACGGCGCAAGCTCTCTGGCGGTCCTCAGGACGTTTTTTGTGGCAAAAAACAGCAAGTATAGCTGGGCTCCTGGGGTGCTGTTAGCGGTGGGTGCAGTCCTCCTGGGTCTCCCTGGCTTTCTGAGGGGAGGGGGTGTGGCTACAGTGTGGGGGTGCTTCAAGTTATTGTCCTCACTGTGTTTGTCCAGTCTGAGTGGAACTATGGCAGATGACCCTGCAGGGCCCTCTGAAGAGGAGTCAGCGGCGGTGCAACCTGCGCTAGGGACCCTGGTGTCCTTGGACCAGCTGAGGGCGGTGTTTGGGGAATTTCTTTCCCGGGTGGGGCCGAGCAATGCTCTAGGGGCCCCTAGAAAGCGCCCCCCTCCCCCTTGTTCCTCAGCGGAGGACTCCGAACCGGAAATGGCTTCGGGGGTCACGGGGACCCCTGTGGAACTTTCAGAGGGTGAACTTGTCCCCTCGGATGGTGAGGAGGACCAGGGGGCTAAGGCAGCGCGCGAAAAGGCGCTGGTGTCCGCAATAATATCTGGCATCCGGGCGTCCTTGTGACTGGACCAAGATGGCGAGTTGCAGGCGTCTACATATGTCTGCGGGTCTGCCAGGCCTCCTAGGTCACCCAGAGCTTACCCTTATGATACATTTTTTGATCATCTGATCTATCAGGAATGGCAGCGTCCGCAGCATTCCTTCGCCCTACCAAAGCGTTTCGCTATCCGGTATCCCTTTGAGGATAGTTTAGTGAAGAAGTGGGCGTCCCCCACGGTGGACCCCCCAGTGGCGCGCCTGAATAAGGCGACGACAATTCCCCTGGAGGGGTCATTGTCATTTAAGGATCCTGCCGATAGGAGGACGGAAGCAGTGTCTAAGGCGCTCTTCCTCTTGTCAGGATCGGCCTTGAGGCCGGCCCTGGCGTCTGCCATGGCAGCGCAATATCTGTCTGAATGTATGGCGGAGCTGCAGAATGATCTGGACTGCGGTAGAACGCTTAAGAAAGCAGAACATATGTTTCAGGGTATCAAGTACCTGTGTGATGCAGCTCTAGATCTGCTTCCTATGTTGTCCAAGATGTCTGTTTTTGCAGTCATCATCAGACGGGTTCTCTGGTTGCGTTTGTGGTCGGGTGACCACGCGTCCAAAAAAGGTCTTGCGCATCTCCCTCTTCAGGGTGGCCGTCTCTTTGGGCCACAGTTGGATGAAATCATTAAGGATTTCACTGGCGGGAAGAGTACTTTTCTTCCAGAGCCCAGGCGGCTGGAGTTTTGCCGCAAGCAGGGGCCTGTCTCTTCAGGTCAGAAGAGGTTTTTTTTCGTGCCCCTGGCGCAGCAAGGGGTCGCGGCCCGGCAAGTCTGCGGCAGGGGCCGGTAAGCAACCCTGGCAGCGCAAGAATGAAAAGGCAGAGGATAAGCCCTCCTCTGCATGATGGGTTGGCCCCACCCGTAAATCGGGTGGGGGGACGTCTTCTGGGGTTCGCAGACAGGTGTCCACCGGGTACAGGATAGAGTTCAGCACTCTACCCCCAGACAGGTTCGTCCCATCAAACTTGAGACTCCCGCAGCAGCGTCGGGAGGCCCTCTTCAGGACAGTTCAGGCACTCTCAGCTCAGGGGGTTATCGTGCCAGTACCTCAGTCAGGGAGGTTTCACGGGTTCTACTTGAACCTATTTGTGGTCCCCAAAAATGGAGGGGGGGGGGTCAGGCCAGTTTTTGACCTGAAGGTGCTAAACATTTATGTGAAAGCACGAAAATTCCGGATGGAGTCGGTCCGATCGGTCGTGGCCGCCCTACATCAAGGGGAATTCCTGGCGACCCTGGATATCAGGGACGCGTACCTCCATGTTCCCATCTGTCTCCAACACCATCGCTTCCTGCGCTTTGCGGTGGGAGATCTTCATTACCAGTTTGTGGCACTGCCCTTCGGTTTGGCCTTGGCTCCTCGGGTATTCACCAAGTTGGTGGCCCCGGTGTTGGCGCTACTGAGGCAGAGAGTCCGCCTCAGCTCTGGAGGAGAATGTAGTTATCACCATGGCCTCGTTAAAGGACTTCGGCTGGCTGATCAATCTGCAGAAGTTGTCATTGACCCCGTCCTGTCGCCTGGAATATCTGGGTCTGATTCTGGACACGGAGCAGGCGAAGGTGTTCTTACCTCCGGCCAAGTTGCTGTCTCTACAAGCAGCGGTGCGTACCCTACTGTCATGCCAGTGGTCATCATTACAGTTCTGTATGCGGGTGCTGGGGCTCATGGTGTCAGCCTTCGAGGCGGTACCTTACGCCCAGAGCCACACTCGGCTCCTTCAGCGAGCAATTCTGTCTCGGTGGGACAGATCTCCGCTGTCCCTGGACCACCTGGTCAAATTGGATCATCAGACCAGGGGCTCCTTGGTCTGGTGGCTTAGGGCCCCGGCCTTGCTGCTGGGGAAGTCGTTTCTCCCCCTGATGTGGTCGATAATCACGACGGACACCAGCCTGTCAGGCTGGGGGGGGGGGGGTCCTGGGGCATCTGTCTGCCCAGGGCCGTTGGTCGGCGCAGGAATCTCGCCTTCCGATCAATGTGCTGGAGCTGAGGGCGATCAGGCTCTGCCTTTCCCGCTGGACGGCAAGGTTGCATGGGCTCCCGATTCGGGTTCAGTCGGACAATGCCACAGCGGTGGCGTATGTGAACCATCAAGGCAGAACGAGGAGCTCGACAGCGGCTCTCATTCTGCGTTGGGCAGAACTTCACGTGTTAGCAATCTCCGCCATCTACATTCCGGGCGTAGAAAATTGGCAGGCTGACTTTCTCAGTCGCCAGACGCTGGATCAAGGGGAATGGTCCCTTCATCCAGAGGTGTTCAGCCAGATTTGCCGCAGGTGGGGCACGCCAGATGTGGACCTCATGGCGTCTCGGTTCAACCACAAGCTAAAGAGCTTTGTGTGCAGGACAAGAGACCCGTTGGTGGTGGCCACGGACGCGCTCATGGCACCTTGGGGTCGGTATAGTCTTCTATACGCCTACCCTCCCATCAAGCTTCTTCCGTGACTGTTGCGCAGGGTAGAAGCGGAGGGGATTCCGATGATCCTGGTAGCTCCGGATTGGCCTCGCCGTCCCTGGTACGCTGACGTGGTACGAATGGTGGCAGATGTTCCCTGGCGTCTCCCACTGCGAGACGATCTGCTGTCTCAGGGACCCATATTGCATCCTGCTTTACCCTCGCTGGCTTTGACGGCTTGGCTATTGAGTCCCAGGTGCTGAGGGACAGGGGGGTCGATGACTCCGTGATCCCAACCATGCTAAAAGCGCGTAAGTGCACTTCGCGCAAGATTTATCATCACACCTGGAAGGCCTACATTGCCTGGTGCGAGGCGGAGGGTTGGAACCCTCGCCTTTACGTGGTGTCTAGGGTCTTGACTTTTTTACAACAGGGCCTGAATAAAAAATTGGCCCTGAGTACTCTCAAGGGTCAGATATCGGCTCTAGCGATTCTTTTTCAACGCCCTCTGGTGTCACATTCGTTGATTTGTACATTTTTACAAGGTGTATGCCACGTGGCCCCACAGGTACGGTCGCCTATGGCACCGTGGGATTTGAATCTGGTGCTTTCTGTGTTACAGAAGCCACCATATGAGAAGATCAGGAATATTCCTTTACAGTTGCTGTGGCAGAAAGGGGCTTTCTTGGTGGCCATTACATCCGCTAGGCTGGTGTCTGAGTTGGCAACGTTGTCATGCAAGTCTCCTTACTTAGTCCTGCACAAGGACAAGGTGGTCTTGCGCCCGCCACCTTCATTTTTGCCGAAGGTGGTTTCCTCTTTTCACATTAATGAAGATATTGTTCTTCCTTCTTTGTGTCCGCATCCTTCACACCCTAAGGAATTTGAGTTACATTCCTTGGATGTTGTAAGGGCTTTGCGGGTGTATTTAGCAGCTACAGCTTCTTTTCGTAAGTCTGATGCGTTGTTTGTACTGACGGACGGTCCGCGCAAAGGATTGGCGGCTTCGTCGGCTACTGTTTCTCGTTGGGTCAGGCAGACTCATGCGTATTCTGTTCGGGGCAAGGTACCCCCTTTTCCAGTCACGGCCCATTCCACCAGGGCTGTTAGCACTTCCTGGGCTTTCAGACACCAGGCCTCGGTGTCACAGGTGTGCAAGGCGGCTACTTGGGCCTCGGTGCACACATTCACTAAGTTTTATAAAGTTGATGATTCCGCATCTTCGGATGCTGCTTTTGGCCACAGAGTTTTACAGGCGGCAGTGTAGGCGCGTCTGGCGCCTCTTCAGAGGTTCTGTTGGGTACAGTTGTTGTCGTTTACCCACCCCTCTTTCCTGACACAGCTTTGGGACATCCCCACATGTCAATGAAGAGCTGCGTCTGTTAGTGAACCTAGGAGAAAAAGGGATTTTATTAAAACTTACTGTAAAATCCTTTTCTGCGAGTTCACTGACAGACGCAGCACCCACCCCTCTGCGTTTTTTTCGGTACGGCTTGTTACGAACTGATGAGCAGAGTAGGGGGGATTATATGGGAAAGAAAGGATAGCCCCCTGGGAGGGGCCAGCTTGCTTTCTTTCTTTGCCTAGTTAACTCCTAATAGGATCTGCATATAACCCCGCATGTCAATGAAGAGCTGCGTCTGTCAGTGAACTCGGAGAAAAGGATTTTACGGTAAGTTTTAATCCCTTTTTTTTGTGGTCATGGTTTAGGTGTGTTCAGTCTTGGTGTACCAGTGGATGCATTGTTCTTCATCGGTAACCAGCTGGTCGCTACAAGCCACACAGGAAAAGTTGGAGTGTGGAATGCTGTCACTCAGCACTGGCAGGTAGGTCTTGACCAAGTACAGTAACTGTGATTAAATATATGCCGCCCCCCCCCCCCCCCCCCGCACCACACCACTATATGACAAAAAATAAAATTAGTTTAAAAACACAGTGATTAATCTGAAGAAAAGAGCTGCTAAACACCAATATGTAGAGTAGTGCACCGAAAGTTCGGCCGCCGAAATATAGTGTTTTCGGCTTGCAGGTGAAAGAAAAAAAGTGCTGATAATGGCACTGAAAAGGGGGTGGGCGCCACACATCTGTCATCCTGGCACGCTGAGCTCCCGCTTTGTCACTGAGCTGGATTTGAATCGCCCGGCGGCACTGTAGCAATGTCCCTGATCTTGTGATAGACGGCACACTGATTCAATGTCCGGAAATTGAATCTGTGTGCCACGGTCTAGGAGGCGGGACATTATTACAGCGGCCGCTCGTCGATTCAAATCCAGCTCCGTGACTCAGTGGGAGCATGGCGCCATTCAAAGAATGCTTTGCGTGCCATCACAGCGTGAGTTCGCACTGCCAAGCACTGGTAGGCTGCATCCCATGAGCACTGGTAGGCTGCATCTCATGAGCACTGATAGGCTGCAACTCATGAGCACTGGTAGGCTGCATCTCATGAGCACTGGTAGGCTGCATCTCATGAGCACTGGTAGGCTGCATCTCATGAGCACTGGTAGGCTGCATCTCATGAGCACTGGTAGGCTGCATCTAAAGGGCACTGGTGAGGCTGCATCTGAAGGGCACTGGTGAGGCTGCATTGATCTCTTGTATCATGTCTGCAGTCTTTGACCATCTCTTGTATCATGTCTGCTAGAGGTGCACCAAATGGAGAATTTGCTAATACTATTAGCACTGTGTTTAAGTAAGAGATTGCAGACATGATACAAGAGATGGTCAGAGACTGCAAACTGCAGTTTTCTTGAGCTTTTCTAGCATTAAAGGTGCAAATAATGGCCAACAAATTCTTAATGTAAATTGATGATATTAATTAAAAAGTCGACTAAAATACAGTTGTATATAAAAATATAAATATTTTCTAAAAACTGTCATTTTCAGTTTCGGCACCAAAAGTTCCATTCAGTGCTCCCCTACCAATATGTATAATCACTTCACATAAATCATAAAATAAACCGGAAAATATGGTGCAGAGCTCCCTGTAACCACTTCAGCCCCGGAAGGATTTCCCACTTTAGGACCAGAGCACTTTTTGCAATTCGGCACTGTGTCGCTTTAACTGACAATTGCGCGGGCGTGCGACGTTGTACCCAAACAAAATTTGCGCCCTTTTTTTCCCACAAATAGAGCTTTCTTTTGGTGGTATTTGATCCCCTCTGCATCATTTCTGATCACCGCTATAAACAAAAGAGCGACAATTTTGCAAACAAACCCACATTTCTTACTTTTTGCTAAAATACAAATCCAAAAAAATATATAAAAATTTTTTTTTTCCATCGGTTTTGACCGATTTTATATTCTTCCTCATATTTTCGGTAAAAGAAATCGCAATCTGCATTTATTGATTGGTTTGCGCAAAAGTTGCTGCGTTTACGGATGATGAGAATTAATTTCTGGAGTTTTTATTTTTTTTTATTTTAATTTTTTTTACTAGTAATGGCGGCGATCTGCAATTTTTAGCGGTACTGCGATATTTCAGCGGACATGTTGGACCATTTTGACACTTTTTTGGGACCATTGGCATTTATACAGCGATTAGTGCTATAAAAATGCACTGATTACTGTGTAAATGCCATTGGCAGTGAAGGGGTTAACCTGGAGGGGCGCTCTAAGGGTTAACTGTGTGTTCTAACTGTGCGCGCTCACAGTGCGGGCTATCGCAGCCGCCGTCGTATGATGGCGGTTTTCAATATCGAGCCACTTTGTCGCCGTCAGATGCCGGTCGGCAAGTGGTTAAGCAATAGATAACAAACTTACGACTAAACAAAACGTATAAATAATACTGTATGGTGTCAAAACGCATGACAGTAGCTCACAAAAGTGAATACACCGCTCACATTTTTGTAAATATTTTATTATATCTTTTCATGTGACAACACTGAAGAAATTACATTTTGCAACAATGTAAAGTAGTGAATGTACAGCTTGTATAACAGTGTAAATTTGCTGTCCCCTCAAATTAACTCAACACACAGCCATTCATGTCTAAACTGCTGGCAACAAAAGTGAGTACACCCCTAAGTGAAAATGTCCAAATTGGGCCCAATTAGCCATTTTCCCACCCCGGTATCATGTGACTCGTTAGTGTTACAAGGTCTCAGGTGTGAATGGGGAGCAGGTGTGTTAAATTTGGTGTTATCGCTCTCACTCTCTCATGCTGGTCACTGGAAGTTCAACATGGCACCTCATGGCAAAGAACTCTCTGAGGATTTGAAAAAAAGAATTGTTGCTGTACATAAAGATGATAATATAAGATATAAGCGCCAACCTTGGAGTCTCTCAAATCTAAATTATAAATTATAAATATAACCACAAACTAGTGACGGTTCAAAATATACGGCTGCTGTACCTCAGGTGAACCTGCTAAATCATATGTGTTTAAATCACAGCGCCATACAGTGAATACAAAACACTATAGCCCACAACAAAATGTGGAAATATGAATGATATATAACACTGAATTTTTATACATGTGTTTAAATAAAGTTCATATATGAAACATACAAGTGTCCCAAAATTTTTTGAAGAGAGTGCTTCAAAGAAAGTGCTCGAAAAAGTGCTCCAATAGTGCTCAAATAAACATTCCAGTGATATGGTGAACAGTGCTGGGTGACCCCCTATAGTCCCGCACTCACCACATGCTGTGGATCCACTGCTTTTCAGTCAGTGGATCAATTGAGCTGTAGGGGGTAAACGTCACTTCCGGGTCTGTCGCGGTCATTGACGTCACTTCCTACAGCGTGGCCAGCGAGTTGGAACGCACGCCATCTCTATCGTTTTCATATATTGATGTGACGCTGTTTTATTCGTGGATTTTGTAAGTTGATTTTATTTATGCGCAATAAAGCGATGTTTTAGCAGTCTGCACTATGGAATTTCTTTTGTTATTCCCCTGAGCACAAGAGTTCTCCGGTGTCGGCAGCTTATGGTCCTGGTCGGATAAAGTTTACCCCCTACAGCTCAATTGATCCACTGACTGAAAAGCAGTGGATCCACAGCATGTGGTGAGTGCGGGACTATAGGGGGTCACCCAGCACTGTTCACCATATCACTGGAATGTTTATTTGAGCACTATTGGAGCACTTTTTAGAGCACTTTCTTTGAAGCACTCTCTTCAAAAAATTTTGGGACACTTATATGTTTCATATATGAACTTTATTTAAACACATGTATAAAAATTCAGTGTTATATATCATTCATATTTCCACATTTTGTTGTGGGCTATAGTGTTTTGTATTCACTGTATGGCGCTGTGATTTAAACACATATGTACATAAAGATGGCCTAGGCTATAAAAAGTTTGCCAAGACTCTGAAACTGAGCTGCAGCATAGTGGTCAAGACCATACAGGACGGGTTCCACTCAGAACAGGCCTCGTCATGGTCGACCAAGTTGGGTGCACGTGCTCAGCGTCATATCCAGAGGTTGTCTTTGGTAAATAGACGTATTTAGTATATCACCCCTAGTTACTAAAAATGTATGCTGCAGTGCTCCCTTTATGCAATCTATCACAAACTTATGATTAAACAAAGTCCCATTCATCAACCGCTATCAACAAAAGTGCGTACACCCCTAAATGAAAATGTCCAAATTAGGCCCAAAGTACCAATATTTTGTGTGGCTACCATTATTTTCCAGCACTGCCTTAAACCTCTTGGGCATGGAATTCACCACAGCTTCACAGGTTGCCACTGGAGTCCTCTTCCACTCCTCCATGATGACATCACGGAGCTGGTGGATGTTGGAGACCTTGCACGCTTCACCACTTTCCGTTTGAGGATGCCCCACAGATGCTCAATAGGGTTTAGGTCTGGAGACATGCTTGGCCAGTCCATCACCTTTATCCTCAGCTTCTTTAGCAAGGCAGTGGTCCTCTTGGAGGTGTTTGGGGTCGTTGTCATGTTGAAATACTGCCCTGCCTCGCAGTCTCCGAAGAAAAGGGGTCATGCTCATCTTCAGTATGTCACACTACATTTTGGCATTCATGGTTCCCTCAATGAACTGTAGCTCCCCAGTGCCGGCAGCACTCATGCAGCCCCTGACCATGACACTCCCACCACCATGCTTGACTGTAGACAAGACACACTTGTCTTTGTACTCCTCACCTGGTTGCCACCACATACGCTTGACACCATCTGAACCAAATAAGTTTATCTAGGTCCCATCAGACCACAGGACATGGTTCCAGTAATCCATGTACTTGGTCTGCTTGTCTTCAACAAACTATTTGCAGGCTTTCTTGTGCATCATCTTTAGAAGAGGCTTCCTTCTGGGATGACAGCCATGCAGACCAATTTGATGCAGTGTGCGGCGTATGGTCTGAGCACTGACAGGCTGACCTCCCATCCCTTCAACCTCTGCCGCAATGCTGGCAAGACTCATATGTCTATTTCCCAAAGACAACCTCTGGATATGATGGTGAGCACGTGCACTCACCTTCTTTGGTCGACCACGGCGAGGCCTGTTCTGAGTGGAACCTGTCCTGGTAAACCGCTGTATGGTCTTGGCCACCGTGCTGCAGCTCAGTTTCAGGGTCTTGGCAATCTTCTTATAGCCTAGGCCATCTTTATGTAGAGCAACAATTCTTTTTTTCAGATCCTCAGAGCTCTTTGCCATGAGGTGCCATGTTGAACTTCCAGTGACCAGTATGAGAGAGTGAGAGCGATAACACCAAATTTAACACACCTGCTCCCCATTCACACCTGAGACCTTGTAACACTAACGAGTCACATGACACTGGGGAGGTTAAATAGTTAATTGTGCCCAATTTGGACATTTTCACTTAGGGGTGTACTCACTTTTGTTGCCAGCGGTTTAGACATTAATGGCTGTGTGTTGAGTTATTTTGAGGGGACAGCAAATTTACACTGTTATACAAGCTGTACACTCACTACTTTACATTGTAGCAGTGTGTCATTTCTTCAGTGTTGTCACATAAAGGATATAATAAAATATTTACAAAAATGTTAGGTGTGTACTCACTTTTATCAGATACTGTATATAGAAGAAAGAGTTGGGATTGTTGCACAAAAAATATTTTAATAAAAAAATGGTAATATTGTTAGATACCGAAGAGCACCATATAATTTTGTTTTTAATGTTTTTCCATCAACCCTTTCCCGACCGTGACGCGCATATTTTTTGCTGCAATGCGGCAGCATAACGCGAATCGCCATTTATAAACTCTCATGCCCACCACGCGCTCCCTCAGTGTGGCCGCGGGTCGGGCGGACTCGATATCTGCCAGCGACCCACGATCATCTACTACACAGGAAGAACGGGAAACTGCTGATGTAAACACGGCGGTTCCCCGTTCTGTCAGTGGGCATGACAGAGATCTACTGATCCCTGTGATTGGGATCAGTTAGATCTGTTATGCTCCTGCCAACCCAGCCCCCACACAGTTAGAACACGCTGAGGGAACACTTAACCCCTTGATTGCCCACTGGCAGGTTAACCCCTTCCCTGCCAGTGACATTTATACAGTAATCAGTGGCAATTTTAAATCTGATCGCTGTATAAATGTCAGTGGTCCCAAAAAAAGTGTAAAAAATGTCCGATCTGTCCGCCGCAATATCCCAGTCCCGATAAAAAACGCAAATCGCCGCCATCACTAGTAAAAAGAAAAAAAAATAGTAAAAACGGCATAAATTAATTCTCATGGTTTGTAAATGCGGCAACTTTTGCGCAAACCAATAGATATACGCCGATTGCAATTTTTTTTTTTACCACAAATATGTAGAAGAATATATATCGGCCAAAACTTATGCATAATTTTGTTTTTTTATATATTTTTTGGATATGTATTATAGCAAAATGTAAAAAAAAAATTATTTTTTTTTCTTCAAAATTGTCACTATTTCTTTGTTTATAGCGGTGATCAGAAGTGATGCAGAGGGGATCAAACACCACCAAAAGAAACCTCTATTTGTGGGAAATAAAGGACGTCAATTTAGTTTGGGTACAACGTCGCACAAACGTGCAATTGTCCGTTAAAGTGACACAGTGCCAAATCGCAAAAAGCTCTGGTCAATAAATGGGCAAATCCTCCGGGGCTGAAGTGGTTAAAATATTTTTTTTTTTTGTGCAGCGATCCCATCTCATCTATCTATCCATCCATCCATCTATTACAAGGGATTGCCAAAACACTATGGGTTAACTCTGTTTGTGAAAAGAAGCCCAAATCTCCACTTACCATCTGGAACTGAGAATGCAAAAAATTAAAGCGGAGTTCCACCCTTTCCTTAGGTTTATTAAAAGTCAGCAGCTACAAAAAGTGTAGCTGCTGACTTTTAATAAACCGACACTTACCTGTCTCCCGGTCCTGCGATGGAGCCGCACGGAGCCTCGCTCCTCTCCCCCTCCCCTCCGCGGCGCCGGCATTGCTACTGTGGGCACCCGGCCGCGGCTTCATGGCTGGGCACACACTGCGCATGCGCGAGTGGCGCTGCGCTTTGTGATTGGTCCCGAAGTCTTCTAGGACCTGTCCTGTGTCCCTGAAGACTTCGGGAGGGAGGGGGAAGGAGTCCTTCCACTTCCGATCGCCTAAGGCGACCGGAGCGGAAGTACCCCTAAAAATAGGGTATCCCCACCCCCCCTCCTCCCCAAAAGCTCCGTTTCAGCATCTGGAGCTGGGGAGGAGGACTTAAAGCGGAAGTTCCACTTTTGGGTGGAGCTCCGCTTTAAACTAAGTTCAGGTATGATTTTTAATTGCACAGCTTGCTAAGACCAATGTTTGTATACATATTCCATGCCTGTGGGATCCCTGTGTAAGCGGGGAAGCACTGTAGTAGTCAGCGCTACTACAGTGATTGCTGCAATTTTCCAAGTTCCTGTGCTGAGTGGCTGCCCTTCTGCATAGGAATCATGGGTTCACTTGCTCGGCATTTACACCTTGTCGTTTTTTTCAATAATGGAAGGTGTTCTCTGATTGGATGAAGTGGAGGTTGTGACGCCCCCACCCTTGCTTTCCACTTCTTCCAATCTGAGAGCACCTTCTATGCATTGAACAAAATGATGAATGGTGGCCCTGCTGAGTGACTGACGCCCTGTGGTTACAACACAGCCACAGGAACCAGAAGACAGTGGCAATCACTGTAGTAACGCTGCCTGCTACAGTGATTCTCCGCTTCTACAGCAGGCCCACAGGTGTGAAATATGTATATCTGCATTGATCTAAGCTGGACCAATATAACTATACTATAAAAACCTACCTGGAGTTCAGATTTAATTCAATAGATTTTTATTGAAAGATTTAACATTACATGTTGAAAGATAAAACAAACATGTGTGTTAGTGACATCTGAGATCATATGTTATGTGTTTTGTGTTAGGTCCCAATCTCAGAGCGTCCAGTTCATAGGGTGTATGAGGCCAGTTATTTGGTTATTCCTGGTATATGTATGATTTGCCTTGATTACCCTCCCATTCTGCCACACCCCTATTGGGATCCTGCTGTGTGACATTGCGGATGGGCAACCTGTAGTTCCTGAGTACTCTGAAAAGGGACCCACACTGTACATTTCAGATGTTTAACAAATATCATTTTGATTAGATCAGTGTACATTTAGCTGTTAATCAATTAAGTGTTACATATATAAACCTTTCTTAGAATCGTGCTAAAGGAGCACCAATGAAGGAACAGGAAAATGAAAGAAAAGAGTGAAAGAGAGGAAGGAAGAGGGCGTATTTTTAGATAACTTAATTTAGAC
>BLSH010270560.1:168808-182940 GCA_018402905.1 Glandirana rugosa | reverse complement strand
CCTTCTCCCACCGCCTCCCTTTGTATCTGGCCTTCCCTCGCCTCCTCCCCTTGGATCTGGCCTTCCCCCGCCTCCTCCCCTTGGATCTGGCCTTCCCCCGCCTCCTCCCCTTGGATCTGGCCTTCCCTCGCCCCCTTCCCTGGGATGAGTGGTAGGACGCCAGCCGCAGGCTTCTCAGTCTGACTTCTCCAGCGGGAAATGTGAGTACAGTATACAAAACTTGAGAACTTATTGGAACTTTTCTCTGCTTTTATGTACCGGACCTCGGCAGTGGATATACAAGCCCGCTGATAGCGGATTCTCGGGTCAGAAGCATCAGTCTGTGTTTTGTGAGGGAGCTACAATAGAAGTTATCCCTTTAGCTCCATCTGTTGGTTTGTTGTATGAACATCAGCTGAGACTTACTATATTATTTGCTTTGGCTTGTTTGCTGATAGCCTATATACTTTGCACTTACCATTTACTCTTATTCACTGGATCTTTGGACGGTTGTATGGACTACACATTGTGAGATATTATATGTAATGATTTTCTGTGTACATTTCTGGATACGGTCTTTCATATGAAATAGCACATAGTGATTTAAGAACTACACCTGCACCTTGCTGTATATTTTAACACCTGCACTTTGCTGTATCTAGCACCTTATTTCTTTTTCATTCTGGAATTAATTCTTTTTACGCTGGAATTCATTTTTCATTATGCACTTTGATCTGTTTAACACTGTATATGGCGATATTTACTGACTATCACTGCACTTTGTACAATTTTCGTACAATCTACATTCAGCAGCGCCATACCCACTCATACCCTTTTCTTCTCCATCCCCTGGGATCTGGCATTCCCCCGCCTTCCCTCACCTCCTCCCCTCAGATTCGGCCTTCCCCCACCTCCTCCCCTTCGGATTCTGGAAGCTGATGCTCCCTGCTGTAGCACCTGCTCTTTCTCCGCCTCCTCCCCCTCTAGTGGTAGCATTGCTCCTGAGCTGGAGCATGCAGACCACAGGGGAGGCATTATCACTGGTGGTTAAAGACGGTGGGCTCCAGCTCCTTAACAACTACCCGGCCCCAACGGTGTACTTAACAACCAGCTATTTATGGCTTTATATGCTGCATGCAATGCATTCTTTAAGTGCTGCAGTGTGAAAGCAGCCACAGGTGTATTCTGTAGGTCCTTGATGTCACCCGACTAAATGCTTTGTAATCCCACAGTACAGCAAGGTTGGTGTTGATAATTGTTACATTTAAACTGTCCTGTGTATTTGGTCGGTGTAACCCTTTTAAATCTTCTGTTCTTCCTTACAGTTTACAACTCCACCATGAAACAATACACGAAGCTGCCACATATGGCTCAGTGAGGCCTTACCGTGAGAGCCCCCTCTTAGCACGGGCCCGGCGCACAGAGAGCTTCCACAGTTACCGAGATTTCCAGTCATTCAGTTTCAACAAAAACAACTCCGAAAAATTTAACCTGGAAATCGGGAGTTTGGTGGTGAAGAACGACCCAAAACCAAATGACCATGAAAGCTGCTCTACTGACAAAACACCCACAATTGCTCTGAAAGTAAGCAAGGGTGCTGAGGCTGTTTCTGATTCCTGCTGCTTGCCTGATAATGCTGATGTCAGAAAGAGAATCATAGAGGAGGAAAGCGAGACTAAGTCAGAGACAAAGAGGAGAAGTGGCTTTGAAGGAGCCTTTCTTGGCAGACGTAAAGTATCACAAGTACCTCATTTAAGCTCTTCGCCTGGGGATGGCGGAAGTGAATCTTCCGGTACAGCATCGCCATCACCTACAAAGTCCACCACTTCACCACGGCGCAAAAAAAGTGATTCCTCCTGCCAGGACTATGCATTGTGAAATTAATAGCTGGGAGGGAGTCTTCACTGTCCAAGCATGACTACAGAAAAAAAGCATACTGGGGCTTAATTAACACTACAGCAGTGTTTCACAAAGTGTGAGATGAGTATCAGTTGTGGTATTTACCCTCAGTATGGCATGTGGAAAGGTATGCTCGCTGTATTATCACCTGTATGACAGGTGGACCAGGGAGCATGCTCATGGAAGTAGGATACTGGATGTATTAACTCCTAAGGGCTCCACAGCCATATTGAAGGAGGCAGTATACAGTGCAGAGGAGGCAAGGCACTTAAAGGCTGCTCAGGGATGCAAGAAAAAAGAAAGTGTTATGGACCAGTCCCTGCATCACTAATGACCTATACTACTAAACCGTTTTCACGCAGTGTAGGTGGGTTCTGTACATATTTTTAAAGCGACTCTGTCGCAAAATGATACAAAAGAAAGCATGAAAAAGAAGTCCCTTTAATATCTATATCTTATGCTGCCTATGCTGCAGTTCTCTTCTGTAATCAAGAGATACCACCACCTAAAATTATCTTCAGCATCTGGCACACTTCCAAATGTGTTGGATGCCTGGTCCTCCGCTATGAGCACTGTGGTGTCTTCACCTGGTCCACACATCACTGCTGTGTCCCACAGGAACCACAGAGCTCAGAGATGGACCACCCTTCCAAAAATATTAGTTGTGAAGTTTGGTCATCTCTTGAATACAGGGGTAAACTGCAAAAGGCAGCAGGACAGGTAAGTAATAAAACATTTTTTATGTGATTTTTTTTTTTTTGTTTGTTTTTTTGCGGTGATCGCGTCTCTCTAAATAGCGCACACTTAAAACACCTATGCTTATTTACTATATCCCTGTAAAGCAAGCAAGTTTGCAAAAACACGTTTTTTTGCTTTCTCATTCTGTCCCCTTTAGGCTGCACTCACACCTGAGTATTTTGTAGCTTGAAGCTCAGAGATGCTCAACCAGCAAAATCCCATTCATTTCAATGGCCCCTGTTCCTGCTCAGATGTGAACAGGGACCATTGAAACAAGTGGGATTTTTCTTCTTGAGCTTCCAGCTACAAAACACTCAGGTGTGAATGCAGCCTTGGAGATACACTGGAAACCTCAGACTTCCTATTTCCTTTCTGATAGTTGTTCAAAACAAACCTATCATACCATATGATGGTTTATAAACCTGACATAAAAACCAACACCGCCGGGCCTTTTTTTTCTGTCCACTTGGCACCCCTGGAGAAAGGTGGCAGAACCCAGTGTTGAAGTATCTTCTCCCCCCTAGCCCTGTGTCCTTCAGTCCTGAGTGGAAAGCCTTAGGCCGGCCATAGACAGTTTGAATCTCAGCTGGTTCAGCAGGAACTGGGTAGGATTCAAACTATGTATGGGAAGGCTAAATGTACCAAGTTGATTGATCAAACAACTTGGGTACAACCAGCCTGCCGAATTTTGCATGCGATTATATCGTTTGTGGCTAGTACAGGCGCTTGCAATAATCAGTCTTCCAGCAGGGATGGCTCCCCCCCCCCCCGCCAGGAGAATACAATGGTCAACAGCTGTTGTTGACGGATAGAAATTTGCTCTGTGTATGGGCTGATTAGTAACTAGTCGAAGTACAAAATACAGAGGCTGGGATGCTGGAGCTCTGATTTCAGAATCGTATTCAGCGCTATAGGTTCTGTGGCTACCAGCTCACTCTGTAAACCATAAGAGAGTATGCTAGTGTCTCTATTTATTTAAGCATTTTTGTAAAGTTTACTATCTTTTAAGAGATGGTTGTCTTATCAATGAAGACATCCATGTACCTTCTTGCAGCCATCACCTCTAGAAAGGAGAAAGCAAGATTACAGGGATGCCAGGGACATGTTACTTAAAGTGTTGCTAAACCCAGGACCTTGCATTCACTATATCTGGTCTCCCACAGTACCCAGAACATGAAAATGCAATTATTTTAGAAAATATAAACAGCTAAATACCCTTTCTCACCAGCAGTATATAGCAGTCTTGTGACTTCTAACAGTGACTGGTTAAAGCTTGTAGGAGGAAATTTCATTCTCCTCTGACTGTCCTATGAGGCGGCAGAACCCCTGATTCTCTGTCTGGACAGTGCTGATTGGCCCTGTGTTGATCAAATGCACCCTCACAAAATAAAAAAACTCTCTAGGGATACACACCAAACTGAGCATATGCAGAGTGACCCCCAAAGGCTCTCTTCTACCAGCAGATGGGTTGGGAACAGTGGGAGGAGGGGAGGATCAGAGAAGACCGGATCAAACATCCTTTTTACACAATGCAGAGGATTAACCCCTTAGGTTCCACAGTGAGTATAACAAGTATGCTTTACTGCATTTACAGACTGATTTTACTGTTGTGGATTTAGTAACACTTTAAAGCCTCAAAGGAAACACTTGCGCATCCATTCCTCCTCCTCTCATGGGATTCTTTCTTTTTTTATGACTCGCGTGCTGGCCTCTGTTTTACAGAGATTATTCAGATTACAGAAATAATTTTTTCCAAAAGCTGCTAAGAATGACTAGTGATGGTGAGATGTGACTAGCCATAGTTTGGGAAACACTGCATTAAAGGAAAAGTAGAAGTATATTGACCATTGCAGCCAATCAGATTCTTGCTGGCATTATCCAGCGTGGTACAAAGTGACTCCAAAAAGTGGAAACAAATACCTGTTTATACTCTCCTATCCTGGAGTCCGTTCCTTGCATCTTTAGCAACAGCTACAGCCTCCCAACAGCATCTTCACATCTAACACTCCTGAGTGTCTCACACCGCAGACTGCGGTCCCATCTGCCAGCGCAGTAGACCAGATATCTGCCATGCCTAGAATGCGTCAGCTATAAAGGTTTTGCAGGGGGCAGTAGCTTTACAAGAATGTGAAGATCCATGGAACCAGTAGCGGAATAGGTTGGTGGAAACATATACCCTGTTTATACTCGCCTATCTTGAAGTCCGATCTTGGATTTTTAACAAGGGCTACAGCCCCCAATAGAATCAACTGTTGTACAGGGTATGTATTTTTTTTTCTTGTAGTGGAAGAGTCAATTGAAGAAATCCAGGCTGATTGGTTGCCATGGTCATCGTCCCTAGTTTTCTTTTCATAAATGGGACTCTTTGTGTTCTCACTGGCCCTTATTTCTCAGTGTGTCTGGGGGAAGAACTGTCTGTCTGTGTTGTCCATAGAAACCAATCACAGTTTACTTTTCTGTCTCCTAGAGCTCAGTGGTTGAGCGATATGAACATTTTTATTGCAATGGGAAACAGACTGAAACAATTCTCCCCGCTGATACAGTAGTAAATAGAGCCAGCAGTGCTTGATTTTACTTTATCTTGCTGTTAAAGCTTGCTAAGGGTTAATTCCATCTCTATTTATTAATGTTTTTTTCTTAGAAATATATTTTTACGATTTGTTCTATTCTGGTGTTGTACATAAGACTTGTCAAATTTTACCTAGCAAGTTTTTTGGCTACTTTGATACATATTATTGTATATCCCATTTCTAGGTAAGAAGATGACGCTAAGGATTTGTTCACAGGAGTGTGCGGTGTGGTTACCCCAAAACTACATTTGTAATTCAACGACCCCGAACTGTAATGGCTTGATCTCCAAATAGTAGCTGCATTTTATTATAGGTTTTCCTGTTTAAATGATGCTCGCAGCATTGCTCTTCTCCCCCTCCTCTGTATGGCGTAGGCACCCGGCTTTGGCTTCAAAGCCGGGTGCGCATGCGCGAGTCGCGCTGCGAATGGCCATTGTGCCTTCTGGGACCTGTGACATGTCCCAGAAGATCGCCAAGAGGGAGGTGAACTTCTTTCCTGCTCCGCGGCACCAAGAGAGGAAGTAGACCTAGGACACTGTTAAAACAGGGTCCCCGGTCCCCCCCAAAATAATGACATGCCAACTGTGGCATGTCAGGGGGTCACCTTCCCTTAAAGCGGACGTTCCGCCCCTCATTGCACCACAGGTCTGTGGTGCAATAAGGGCATTTACTAGGCCATGGATGCTGTTAATCTTGGGTACCAGCTTTCTTGAATTCAATTTTGGGAACCACCAATACCTCAGAAAGGATGGGGGACATTCTTGCAAATGGAGTAAGGGACACTTTGTTAGGGTTAGGGAGTACTAATTTCATAGGCACGTTCTCCTTTTTTTAAATCATTTTTTTTACAGTATTTCTAGAAGATCCTCTGTGGTCATTGCTCTTTCTACAAATGTAGTCAGAAGGTATTCCGCCAATGCAACCTCTTTTTGACTCTAAGCCCTATACCAAACTTATGTTTACTGTGTAGATTTGATGGGCCTGTTCAGTGAGCAAATTCACTTCTTTTTTGTATCATTTGAAGACTTGTGTCACCAAATGCAGAGGGATTCTGCTTCTCCTTTTAGCTTGGGTTCATATTGATGCGAATTGGATGTGGGTTGGACTGCATCCAATTTGCATGACAGGAGAGAGTGACTGGCCCTCAATGGAGCAGGTTCACACACCTCCGGGGGCGCCCGCAGTCCAGATTGTGGAAGGGGCTTGTGCATCTTCCGGTCCGTATCAGGTGCGAATTCGGCCAAAAAATTTGGACCTCATTCTCACCTGAAACAGTGAACGCACACGCACTGAACCCCCTGCTGTGAGCTGTGTCCCCAGCTAGTGTGAGCCCGGCCTAACATTCAATAAAATATATTTAGTAATTAAAAAGGAAAAAGTGTTGCATTGCCTTGGCCATGCCAGTGGGCACAGCTGAAACTCTGAAAGAGGTGGTCACCAGAGAGATCAAGTAACCGTTTCATCAGAAAGACCCAGAAATGGCAAAGAGGACCACACCGTACAACTGTCTGTACAAATCCACAATCTGCACATGTAATTTATTGAATGACACAATATTATTTATCCTAATCTCTAAAAACACTGACACAGTACATATACATTTAGCCAAATATTTAATTTATATTCCTTTTTTTGTTGATAGAAATATAGCATATTTTGCACGAGACGCAATAGTCCTTTTTATATTTCAACGGCGTTTGCAAAGCGTGACTTATATACAGCAATATTGCACTTGGGTGTCTACACACCAACTTCTTGAATGCACCATTTGTCTAACTGCAGTTTAGATTTTTTGTCAGTATTTAACGTTCCAGAAATCTTGTAACATTAACTGAGCTGGAAAATAAAGACAGACCAATGTAAAATGTTTTGTTTAGCCTTCATTAAGGGACACGGGAATTCAGAGATTGAGGCATACTGCCACTTAGAGGAGAATTTGGACACTAGCAAATGAAATAACAGTAACCAGCCTGGTTATAACCCCTCCCAGTCTCCGCATGCCTCAGTTTTTTGTGTCCTAGCAGGATGATTGCCTTCTCTCTGCTATGCCAAGAAAAGTCTAACCTTTCTTTTTGCTATTCTTATTTTAATATTAATCAAGATTTCTCTACAATCTGCTAAGCTGGTCTCTTTATGAAGCTATCCTGATCAACCGCTCCTCAGCACTAGCTTTCAAGGCTGTTCCCACACCCTGATGGACAAGTGAGAAGCTAGCCCGAAATGTGACCTTCAGGCAATGGGCTCTGTCTTGTCGCTTTCCATACCTGTGTGTACTGGACAGTTAGCCGCAAAACGCTTTCCAAGTCCAGAACCATGGTATATATACCAAAGTGTAATCCTGTTTCTGAAGATTTACTGTGTGTGTGGGCTGAGCATCAGGAGCTCTTCTTTAGAACTGCTAGGCACCATTTGTTTTTCCCACTTCCCATTGGTTCATCATAAAAGGGTTAACACTGAGACACTGAGGGTCGATTTCATCCACTGTGTGGAGTGCTGGTGGTACTCACGCTTTCACTTTACATGGAGAAAGCACCTTCTCACCATTACCGCAGGCTGCGACACATTGATCTATTCTCAGTTTGTCTATTCTGTCCACATTGTCACCTTTAAGCCTGCTGAACCCCGTCTGCTATCAGCAGCGGCTTTGTGAATATTCAAGGCTTGGCCTTTGAGCTGCGTTACTATGCGCCTTGCAGTACAACATGTTGGATCATAGATGCATGGGGGAAAAGTCCCAATGCCCTGGGTCCCTCTAGCTATTGATGCACTGACAGGACCAATGGTACTTGCTGTGCACCCCCTAGGGCATGATGCAGACAGCCTGGACTTTTTTACTCTACTTGAGTCTGTCATCCTTGGAGTCTTCCTTGGCTCTGTTCGCCATGGCTCTTTCCCAAGAGGATTTCACCACAGTCCTTCCAAGATTTAATGGGCTATTTTGCTATTGTAATTGCTGTAATCACCTTCCCCTGCTAAATTCTTATCTGTTCGGCCAGTGGCTTTAGCGGCCTTTACCTGTTGGGACTCTCTCAGGTGCTGAATATCATATGTCTTTAACAAATGATGTTGCTCCTGATGAGTCGCAGGATACCACTTTTATCACTCTCAGGCTTAAAAACCCAGTAGTGATTCTCATTGTTGTGGTTCGTATCATTTTAAAATGATTATGTGGCTTCTATCGCCTTCTACCCAATTGGGCTAGGGCCATCAACAGGTATCCGTTTGCCATTCAGACTGACCCTTTAAGTATGAAGCAGCTGGAGCTCATGCCTGCAGCTTGTACTGTAGGTAGGTTGTTTGAGGTCTTCCATCTTATTTCTCATATGAGTCTCCTATCTATGAATATAAGGAAAATCCTTTGAACCCAGCGCTGAGCTGCACAACATGTGTGTTAATAGAGGCTATGTGACACTAGGAGTCTTAAGGAGGGCTAAGCAGGACTTACCTCCATCGCTGCCCCTGTTGGAATATCACATGCTCACTTTTCGTTAGAAGTCATTAAGGCGTGGATTGTCCCTCTTCATAGCAAACTAGATTGAAACCTGTCAGGCTGGTAGTGAAACCTTAGCCTATAGTACTGGTGCAGCCAAACAGAAATACAGAGCACAGAAGAAATTGCTACAGCGCAGAGCAAACCATCTCTTGGCATCATAATTGGTGTACCTACCACACAGTGATGCAGTGCAGGGTGCACCACCCCCAAATGATACTAAGGCACCTACAAGATGCTTGGGGTTTCCCAGATGCATTTTATACATCACTTGGGGTCAATTTAACATGGATTTTTAACAATATCCATGTAACGGATTGCACCATCATCAGAGTAAGCAAGTAAGCAGTCAACAATTTTCAGTCAGCTAATAAACCAGGATAAATAGTATTCAGATATATTTAAAAAAAAAAACAAAACAACATAAAAACCCTGCTTTGACATGTCCTTTGAATCTTCAGAGTTGCCCTGGACACCACCTTTCATTCAATCCCAAACATTTAGCATGAAACCCACCACGCTTGTCTAGTCTAGATTGTCCCTGGGCTGGTGGTTCACAATGGATGTCCGTTTGTCAGGCTGGGGAGGAGTCCTGGGCACCTTGTTGGTGCATGGGGACTTTGGGGTAATCTTGTCTCTCGGTCAACATTTTGGAGCTTTAGGGGATTGGTTGTCTTTTCAATACTGGAATCCCCAACATGAGGGCCATCCTATTAGGAATCGGTCAGACAGCACTACAGAAGTGGCATCCATTAAACACCAGGGGACAACCAGAAGTCTTGCCCTGGCAACAGATAGAAAGAATTCCGTCCTGACTGGAACTTTTTCTAGATTTGTTCGCCATTTACATTCAATTTGTGGACAGTTAACAGGCAGACTTCCTAAGACTGCATTGTTTAAACCCTAGGGGGGTCCCTACACCTGGAGTTGTTCCAGGCACACGTTACTGGATCTGTGAGTGCTTCTTTTTTGGCATCAATCTACTGTTTTCTAGAGTTACAAAGCTGCCATCTGGTCTTCTGTTGACATGTTCTACCAGGTGGATATTCAGGTGTCTTCTGACAGCATTTTAAGACATAAGGCTCTTCTGATGGCTCTTTGTTGCTGTTGCCCATCCCTCATTTGGGAGTGCTTTTGGATGTCCCAACAGTCTGTAAATTCCTGTGTCCCTCAGTGATTGCTAAAGAAAAAAGGATTTTATTACCATAAAATCCATTTCTTTTAGTTAATTGTTGAGGGACACAAGTCCCATTCTCTGTGTCTATGGTACTGTTTTCCAAAACTGAGGCATGCTGTGAGTAGAAGGAATTGTACTGTTTTAGAAAGTTATTTTGTTTGCCAGTGTACAAATCTTCCTGTACATGGTATTATAACCCAACATTCTTGGACTCGTGTGTCCCTCAACTAAATACAGAAAATGGATTTTATGATGATCTCATTTTATAAAAGCACTATATAATAAAGTATAAATATATCTATATAAAACAATGTAATATGAGCTGATTTTACAATGTGTGATGTGATTGTTCTCACCCTGTAACTCAGTTTACATTATCCAGTAAGGACATATTAAAAGTTTCAATTTAAAGTACGTATGATTGCTGTCGTCATACAGTCGAGAGTCACTACATAAAGTGATGAGAGTGTAAAAATGTGTCCGTTGCCCTAGATAGAGGGGAAATCTTCCAATGGCCACACCTGCTCCACTGCCTAAACAGGATTTTCCCCTCTGAATGGATACAAATTGAGTGACCTCCTATTGCAGTGAATTCCATTCATAAAATAGCATTTCTGTTTCTAGGCTTTGACAATGTGTTTTTCAAGGCAGGCATTCTCCGGCATGCCCCCCCCCAAAATAGCCATTCATATATGAACAGACATGATAGTCCAGTAGCTGCAATGCGGGAGCTTTTCTGTGTGTGCCTGGTCAGGTCAATGCAGGATAAGTAGAAGAATGCCGTGATAATGTTAGACCTTGTCGGAAAACTATCATTTCAACTTTTGACAAAAAAAGAGCTGAAACCAGTTTCCACAGTACATAGGTGTATTCCTAAAATCCAACTGAACTTTGTTGTAATCTGCTGAACACACTTCAGGTGTATCAAAACAAAAGGTGTGCAAGGTCTTACCGCTGTCTTCAGAAAGCATCCACAGCCTGGTCATTTGGGTGTTAATGCTCATATTCCGAGGGCTGATCGCTGGTGAGTTAAAGCTAATAGATTGGAAAACTGGTCACTGAGGGTTATTACATATGGATATGGTGGTATGAAAAAAACAACATAAAGCTAAAGCAGCCCAAAACGTTTATTGTAATAAAAAATACACACACTTGATTACCCTGAGCTAACAGTAAGCCAACCATTTGCTTATACCCAAGACAAAGGAAAGACCACCAACAGCAGCAGTTCATGGCCAGCGACGTAGATGTTTGCGCAGTATACAGTTCAGATGCTATGACGTCACCAGTGCACCTCCGCCTATCTTCACTATCTGTATATGTCAGGGCCCTGCCCTGTCTTCTAAATCCTCAGTTGGTCATTGGTTATCTCCATATCACAGTGGTATAACAATGAAGGCATCTTCATACCTCTGACTCATTGGTTGTCTCGGTGTTACAAAGGTGTATCGGTGAAGGCTGTGTGTTCCTTGGTTACTGTACTGAAGCTTTTTATGGTACTGACGAGATCTTCATCATCCACATCCTAAACAGAAAAAAACACCCAAAACAATAAGATTTAAAATATATGTATATTGGTTTGTGGGTTAAAGCTTTATTTTTCTTTTTTTAGTTTTAGATAAAGTCGTTTCTATAGAGTCTTTATTGCTGTGTCCCCATGTGGGAGCCATCACTTCCTATTTGACGGGTGCCAAATTCAACAGGAGGAGCTATTTTCCCAGCACAACAGAAACAGCAGTGGGATTTTCTCCAGTAAGATTTTTAGCAAATTGGTACCTAGTGACAGGCTTGTCCTAGACCTCGGGTTCCTTTTGTGTACTAAAGACATTGGGCAACAATACTGCTGTTTCTATAATGGCTGTCTATAGTGATAACTGCGCCCACCCCCCCTCCCCTCCCCTTTTAACAAACTCAGGAAAACACATGCAACTATGTATAAAATTGCAAAATTGTGAATTAGCGTGCTTATACATCCTCCAAATATTTAAAAAAAAACATTTTTTCTCTTACGTTCACTGACAGACGCAGCTCTTCTTAATTGACACGTGGGTTTTATGTCGTCCTATCAGGAGTGACTAGGCAAAACAGATGCAAAAGCATCAGGGATAGGCTGGCCCCTCCCATGGGGACCGTCCTCACCTGAGCCTATAAAACCCCCTGCTGGCCAATAGCATTCAGTTTTGTTTGCCTAGTGCAGGGGTAGGCAACCTGCGGCTCTCCAGCTGTTGTAGAACTACATTTCCCATGAGGCATTGCAAGGCTGCTGGATACAATTACTCCCAGAAGCATGATGGGAAATGTAGTTCTACAACAGCTGGAGAGCCGCAGGTTCCCTACCCCTGGCCTAGTGCAAAAGGAGTTGACTGGGTTCCCTCTGGGACCTGCGTTTTCTGCATGAGAATATTCTCTGAGGAAACAATGAAGACTTCTATCAAGTAGCCGGCTTTGGCAAAGAGTGGATATCACGAATCCAAAGCTTTGCTCTGCCCGGCCACCTCCTGGCGAGCTACCCTGAAATGACAGGGCTACGTCGCTCAGAGCCCGTTCCGTGCGGGCGGCCTGTGGCTGTTGCCACTTGTGCCCAGGGTCTGGCTTTTGCCTTTCCAGTGGCCTTGGCCAGCAGCAATCCTTCCCGGGACAAGGGGGGAAAGTCTGCTTCGGGTGGCTACCCGCAACGCCTGTCGGACTGGTGAGTGGACCCCTCCCCCCCTTAGGGCGTGGGGAGCGGCATCCGGTGCAGTTAAAATTTAGCGGTAGCTTTTCCCTGTCAGGGGTGCACCTAGTAATTGGGTTGCCCCACCCCCAGCCCCCCCCCCCCCCTTGGCCTGCCGCGTTCGCGCGGCGTTGCACTTGTGATTCAAGGGGCCCTGGGCCTGTACCGGTGTTCCCGCTGGGAACGTTCGTTCGGATTGCAGTTTAGCCCCGCCGCCATTTTGCGCCGGTTGGCTCGTGTTGCGCGGGCGCCATTTTCTCCCCGGTGGCGGTTTGTAGTATTGCGCCCTGTGTAACTGCGCGCGCTTTCTCCTCAGAGAAGCGGCAACTGCACGTGTGGTACAGTCCTCAGGCGCGCTTTTTTCTCTCACAGCGCTAACAGGCTACAGGGCTAGAAGCAGCAGGTTTGGCTGGCTCCGTGGGGTGTTCGTATCAGTGGGCTTGTCCTCCCAGGCTCCCTGGTTGGTTTCAGGTGGTGGTGATTACGTGGGGGGGGCGTCCCATTCAGGCCTATGTCTGGGGACGGCAACGCTGCGGCTATGGACCCTGCAGCGCCCTCTGATTTTGAGGCGGCAGAGCAGCGCTCCGCACAAGCCCCTGCGGTCACTTTGGACCTTTTGCGGGCTCTTTTTCTGGAATTCATTCCAAAGGTGGTTACTGCTCCAGGGAGCCCCCCGCTAAGCGCTTGGGCCCCCCCCATGTCTCCTCAGGCGTGGATTCAGATCATGAAGTCGCTTTGGTTGTCACGGGGACCCCCGTGGATCTCTCTGAAGGCGAATTGGTTCTCTCAGTTACTGAAGAGGACCAGGGGACCTCAGTGGCGCGCGACAGGGCAATTGTGGCGGCGCTAATTGTTGACATTGGCCAGGCCCTGCACCTTGATCAGTCAGCGGAGGCACAGACTTCCACTTATGTCTGTGGGTCTTTGAGGCCTCCTAAGTCCCCTAGGGTTTTTCCCTATGATCAATTTTTTGAGCAGGCTGTTTTTAAGGAATGGGGTTCCCCCAAAAATTCCTTCACCTTGCCTAAGCGTTTTGCGGTGCGCTATCCCTTTGAGGATGCTTTCCTTAAGCGGTGGGCTTCCCCTTCGGTGGACCCACCGGTGGCCAGTCTGAATAAGGCTACAACCCTTCCTGTGGAGGGTTCGTCGTCTTTTAAGGACGCGGCGGATCGTCGCACGGGAATCTTTCAGGTAGCAGGTTTTGCTATGCGGCCAGCTCTGGCCTCAGCAATGACAGCACAGTCTCTTTTTGAGTGCCTCCCCTCGGTGAGCAAAAATTTAAGTTGCAATTGTGCGAGGAATGAGTTGCATAAGGTGCAACACGTGGCAGAAGGCCTCCATTATCTGTGCGACTCCCTGCTGGACATCATGCCCATGCTGTCAAAAATTTCCGCTTTTGCAGTAATCATCAGACTCCCTCAGCGTGTCTATTACCTCCGGAAGACGGTGCACAACGTGGAATACGTTGAGTAAGGAGCGTGTTAACGTTGAATTTAAAAACGAGTGGCTCCTCTCCGTGAGTTTTTCTCTGACACGACAGTAACGACTCCGGTCTCGACCGGCGTA
>BLSH010270560.1:149164-166314 GCA_018402905.1 Glandirana rugosa | reverse complement strand
ATAATATAACCGTGTGCCTTTCCGTAACGCCGTCCCACCATAGCTCGTTATTGAGTAGGTATCTTTTTCGGAGATATACTAACCGTAGACCACTCATGTATATCACCTTCCCCCACCACTTAGTGCTTAGTGTTTTTCGCGAACCCAAACGTGTCAATATAATCCGTGGACCTTAGGGAAATACTTCCTGAAAATAAACCTGAAAAACTCAAATTTGTAAAAAACGCAAAAGTAAAAAAACTTTTTTAACGACATAAAACCCACGTGTCAATTAAGAAGAGCTGCGTCTGTCAGTGAACTCAGAGAAATGGATTTTACGGTAAGTTATAATAAAATCCATTTTTTCAAAAAAATGAAAACGCAAAAAATGTTTAAACTCAAAAAGTCCAAATAAAAGTCCTTCATAAAGGGATTCCAGGTGCCTAATATAACTGTGCAAACCCAAGCGCTTTTTGTGATTCGTGATTCACCACCCCCTTCCACTATATGTACTCACCAGATGCCAATCATATAGAGGCTTTTTCTATGGATGAGTTATTGCTCGATACCACCCTGCCGCAATGCCTTTCCGTGTGCCAATATAATATCTTTCAGTTGCTCATGAAAAAGACGAATGCCCATCATTGCACAATGTTCCAGTAAAACAATTTAATACTTTAAAAATCTTTAAAATGTTCACTCACGTGTTGTTGCCCTTAGACCGGCTCTAAGTCTGTGCAGCGTTCCGATAAATGCCTGTGCTCGCCGCTCTGGAAGCCGGCGTGCGGTTCAAGCCTCGGTCTGGGTGCGGGTCCTACGCAGGATGTGACACTACTGTCGCAAAACTAGCGTCAACGCGTTTCGCATGAATAATGTGTCATCAGGAAGCTTCATGCGAAACAACAAAATGCGAGTGAACATTTTAAAGATTTTAAAAATAATAAAAGGTTTTACTGGAGCATTGCGCAATAATGGCCATTTGTCTTTTCATGAGCAACTGAGAGAGATATTATATTGGCATACTGAAAGGCATTGCAGCAGGGTGGTATCGATCGATGAAGCAATAACTCATCCATATAAAAAGAAAAAGCCTCTGTATGATTGGCATCTGATGAGTGCATATAGTGGAAGGGCATGGTGAATCATGAATCACAAAAAGCGCTTGGATGTTCAGTTATATTGGCCACCTGGAATCACTTTTGTGAAGGACTTTTATTTGGAATATATATATATATATATATATATATATATATATATATATATATTATATTTTTTGAGTTTTAACTTTGTTGAAAAAAATAATTTTTTTAAATATTGGTATTAATGATGTATAAGCATGCTAATTCATAATTTAGTAATTTTATACATAGTTGCACATGTGTTTTCCTGAGTTTGATTAATAAGGGGGGCGCGGCTATCACTATAGAATTATTATCACTTTGCACCATTGATGAAAATTATTGCTGCAGCAGTACTCCAAGCAGTACTAAGGATTTATTTTTGGGTTTGCGCCGGTGTACTACTTACACAGTTTATACCGCCATAAATATACCCTACCAGTATGTTTCTGGATTGTTAAAAAAATTTACCTTTTAAAAAAAAAAATATATATATGTACATCCCATTAACCACTTGCTTACTGGGCACTTAAACCCCCCTCCTGCCCAGACCAGTTTTCAGCGATGTCACTCTTTGAATGACAATTGCGCAGTCCTGCGACGTTGCACCCAAACAAAAGTGACGTCCCTTTTTTTTCCCTCAAATAGGGAATTTGGTGGTATTTGATCACCTCTGCGGTTTTTATTTTTTGCGCTATAAACAAAAAAAGAGCGACAATTTTGAAAAAACTATTTTTTTTACTTTTTGCTATAATACAAATCCAAAAATAAAAAAACACATTTATTCCTCAGTTTAGGCCGACATATTCTACATATTTTTGGAAATAAAAATCGCAATAAGCGTATTTTGATTGGGTTGCGCAAAAGTTATAGTGCCTACAAACTATGGAAATTGGTTTATGGCGTTTTTATTTTTTTTTATTTTTTTTTTACTGGTAATGGCAGCAATCTGTGATTTTTATCAGGACTGCGATATCGCGGCGGGCATGTCTGATATTTTTGACACTTTTTTGGGACCAATGACATTTATACAGCAATCAGATCTAAAAGTAGGCACTGATTACTGTATAAATGTCATTGGCAGTGAAGGGGTTAGCACTAAGGGGGTGATCAAGGGGTTAAATGTGTTCCCTGTATGTGTTCTAACTGTGGGATGTTAGAACTATTAGGGATTGGTAGATCTGTCACCCCCCCCCACAGAGTGGGGAACCGCCGCGTTTACATCTGCTATTCCCCATTCTTGCTCTCTGTGAAGGGATCGTGGGCCTCTGGTGGACATAGAGTCCGCCCGACCCGCGGGCACGCTCACGCAGCGTGCGGCGGCTGCGAGAGTGAGCCTGGAGCGTGCAAAGGGGAGGACGTCTATTGACGGCCTCCCGGCAATTCAGATCCATGCTGTAGCTGTCCATCGGCTATAGCACGGATCTGAAGTGGTTAAATTAACCAGAAGAAAAAATAAACAAAAATCTTGCATCAGCAGAACCCTAAACGCACATCTGATCAAGATGATGGCATTAAAAAAACCACACACACACTATACAGCATGATCCAATATACTCAAAACATTCCTTCCTGATCCCCACAGGCAAACTAGGTTGCCATAGGGTCAACTTTCTATGTTTCCAATTTTTGCATTTAGATCCCTTTTACACAGAGGCAGTTTTCAGGCATGTTAGTGCTAGAAATAGCGCCTGAAAACTGCCTCCCATGCCACCCGAGTGTGAAAGGCCAAGTGCTTCCACACTGGGGCGGTGCGCTTACGGGACGGGGAAAAAAAGTCCCACAAGCAGCATCTTTGGGGAGGGTTGGGAGCGCTGTATACAGCGCTCCCAAACTGCCCCTGCCCATTGGAATGAATGGGCAGTGCTCCCGAAGTTGCATGTTGCAACATGGGAGTTTTTAACCCCTTCTTATGGTTAAAAGCACCCCGCTAGCAGCCTAAAAGCATCGCTTAACTACTTGCTGACCGCCCGCCGCAGCGTGACGGCGGCAAGGTGGTTTGTTATCGTGAAACGCCGTCACAACGAGTATTATGGGCGCGTGCACCACCAGAGGCATGCTCAGTGTTGGGGGGGCAGGGAGCGGGTAGGGTGGACTCGATCGCCGCCGGCTACCCACGATGGCTCCCCCACAGTATGAGAACGGAGGTCCGTGTATGTAAACACGATTCTCCGTTCTCATAGAGGAGGGAAGGGCTGTGATCACAGGCTTCCTCTATATGGAAGCTGTGATCACTCCCCTGCCAGCCCAGCACCCAACAGTTAGAACACAGTTAACCCTTAGAGCGCCCCCTCCAGGTTAACCCCTTCACTGTCAATGGCATTTACACAGTAATCAGTGCATTTTTATAGCACTGATCACTGTATAAATGCCAATGGTCCCAAAAAAGTGTCAAAATGGTCCAACATGTCTGCCGCAATATCGCAGTACCGCTAAAAATCGCAGATCGCCGCCATTACTACTAAAAAATAAAAACCCCAGAAATTAATTCTCATCATTTTGTAAACGCGGCAACTTTCGCGCAAACCAACCAATAAACGCTGATTGCGATTTTTTTTTTTTTACCAAAAATATGAGGAAGAATATAAATCGGGCAAAACTGATGAAAGAAAATGTTTTTTATATATATATATATTTTTTTTGGATATGTATTTTAGCAAAAAGTAAGACTTTTTTTTTTTTTTTTTTTTCAAAATTGTTGCCTTTTTTGTTTATAGCGGGCATCAGAAATGACGCAGAGGGGATCAAATACCACCAAAAGAAAGCTCTATTTGTGGGAAAAAAAGGATGCAAATTTAATTTGGGTACAACGTCACACGACTGCGCAATTGTCAGTTAAAGCGACACAGCGCTGATTCGCAAAAAGTGCCCTGGTCCTAAAGTGTGAAATCCTTCCAGGGCTGAAGTGGTTAAACAGCGGTAAAGTGCCACTAAAACGAGCAGCGCTTTACTGCTAATGCGGCCGCGGCCCCAGTGTGAAAGGGGTCTTATAAACATGCCCATCCCTTTTTAAAGCAATTCATCAGTTCATGTGGATGACTATTCAACATTTTCCACAGCTCCTTCAATAAAGAGTAATTTCCAAGGAGGGATAAACCTTTTACCCTCTGAGCACAGAGTGCACCCTTGTCTTTTGCATTGACCTTGAACAGCTTTAAATCGAGTTTACTATATGGACCTTTTGTCCTAGGTAATCTTATTCCCCTTGATTGACTCTTCTCAAGGGTGAATCCAGGAAGACCATACAAACTTTATGCAGACTATGTTTGGCGTCAAACCTCGAACTCCAATTGCTGCAAGGAATGACTTCTACCGCTTTTCACTGTATCATGGGACCAATCATGCTGAGAAACCTGGGTTTAAACCTTTTAAAGTCTTCCATATACTTACCATCCCGCTATCATGCCCTTGAATAACACTATCCCATATAGAGCCTTCCAAAATGGACTTCTTATCGTGGGAAGAGATCAGCTGGCTGGCACTGCGGTACAAGGAATTTTGGGAGAAACTCTGGCTGATCTGGCCTTGGCTTGTCTTTCTGACCACCATGGTGTTCTGACTTGTGTGAGCCTCCATTCCAGAGATCTTTATGTCCGATATTCCCTAAAAAAAAGGAAATCGTGTTTGTGTAATACAGTAGACATAGTTTGAAAAAGGCAGTTGAAAAAACCATTGTAAAGGGGTGTTGGTGCGGCAGCTGTGTTGTCATTGGCAGAACAGGCGGATTCTGCCAATGAAGAAAGTGAGAAGCTAGTTGTATCTTACAGAAGTGTACATGGCACTGTGCATAGGCAGGGTACAAGAAATTAAATTGCTAGAAAGAAGGAATGCATTTTTTTGGCAGCAGACAAGTGTTTAGCATTTTTCCCACTTCAGATCTATGCTGCCCAAATAAACGTCTGTGCCCATTACATGTCTAGGTGTGTTGGTAGAGGCACTGCAATAGGTGAGTATTAATAGTCTAGAATAGATTGACAGAGTTGCTGCAACACACAAACACAACTTATGTATCAGCAATTACCTTAAAGGAGCCCTTTAATGCTTGCAATAACTCCTGTTTCTGATTTCCATCACTGATTGTTTATGAGTTATGGAGAGTCAGTCTGGGGCAGGGCAAAAAGTGGGTAACAGCAGAGTTCCACCCAAAAGTGTAACTTCCGCTCTTCTGATTCCTCCCCCTCCCCCCCTTTAGGTGTCACATTTGGCATCTTCCGGGGGGGGGGGGGGATACCGGTCTTTGACAGGTGTCCTGTTCCCACATCTGGGAGCCCGAGCCACAGCCAATTACGTCAGCAGCCTGGCTCCCTTTTCTGCCGCCGGGCCAGTGAGAAAGCGCAGCGGCGGCTCGCACATGCGCAGTAGGGGCCCAGCCGTGAAGCCAAAAGACTACACTTCTGGGTTCCCTTACCCCCATTGGCGGCGGCAGGAAATGACCAGACGATCCGAAGATCGGGGGCGATGCCGACATCGCTGGACTCCAGGCCAGGTAAATGTCCTAAAGTTAGAAGTCAGCAGCTACAGTATGGGGATAATTTACTAAAGGCAAATCCACTGTGCTCTTCAAATGCACTGAAAGTGCAGTCATGTAGATCTGAGGGGAAGATATGAAATCAGGGGAAGCTGTGCTGTTTTGTATCATCCAATCATGTGCAATCAAAAATGCGTTTTATATTTTCCTTGCATGTTCCTCTCAGGTCTACAGCGACTGCACCTCCAAGTGCACTTGCAGTGCACAGTGGATTTGCCTTTAGTAAATCAACCCCTATGTGTAGCTGTTGACTTCCAATCTTTAAAGGGGCGGCGGACTTCCGCTTTAACGTAATAGGCAGGGAGCTGTACAGGAAATATCTACCCTCCTAAACAGGTGAGCTCAGAGAGGCCGAGGGGTGATGTGGAGAGGGCATGTTCCACAGTGGATATAAAAAGTCTACACACCCCTGTTAAAATGTCAGGTTTCTGTGGTGTAAAAAATGAGACAAAGATAAATTCAGAACTTTTTCCACATTTAATGTGACCAATAAACTGTACAGCTCAGCTAAACAACAAACTTAAATCTTTTAGAAGGAGGGAAGTAAAACTAAAAAACTAAAATAATATGGTTGCATAAGTGTGCACACCCTTAAACTAATACTTTGTTGAATCTCATTTTGATTTTATTACAGCACTCAGTCTTTTTGGGTATGAGCCTGCATGGCACATCTTGACTTGGCAATATTTGCCCACTCTTCTTTGCAAAAACCCTCCAAATCTGTCAGATTGCGATGGCATCAGCACTCTTCAGATCACCCCAGATTTTCAATTGGATTCAGGTCTGGGCCATTCAAAAACTTTAATCTTCTGGAGAAGCCATTCCTTTGTTGATTTGGATGGATGCTTTGGGTCGTTGTCATGCTGTAAGGCCCCTGTTCCAGCTGAAGAAAAGCAGCCCCAAAGTATAATGCTGCCACCACCATGCTTCACAGTGGGTTCTTTTGGTCATGTGCAGTGTTGTTTTTTTTGCCAAACATCTTTTGGAATTATGGACAAAAATTTCAACTTTGGTTTAATCATACCATAACACATTTTCCCACATGCTTTTGGGAGACTTCAGATGGGTTTTCGCAAAATTTATCCAGGCTTGAATGTTTTTATTGGTAAGAAAAAGCTTTCATCTTGCCACTCTACCCCATAGCCCAGACATATGAAGAATAGGGGAGATTGTTTTCACCACACAGCCAGTATTTGCCAGATATTCCTGCAGCTCCTTTAATGTTGCTGTAGGCCTCTTGGCAGCTTCCCTGGCCAGTTTTCTGCCTGTCTTTTCATTGGTTTTGGAGGGACGTCCAGTTCTTGGTGATGTCACTGTTGTGCCATATTTTCTCCACTTGATGATGACTGTTCACTGTGTTCCATGGGATATCTAATGCCTTGGAAATTCTTTTGTACTCTTCTACTTACTGATTCCTATAAACAATGAGATCCATCTGATGCTTTGGAAGCTCTCTGCTGATCATGGCTTTTGCTGTCGGATGCGACTAAGAAAATGTCAGGAAGGACCGACTAGAACAGCTGAACTTTATTTGTGGTTAATCAGAGGCATTTTAAATGATGGCCGGTGTGTACTGACTCCTATTTAACATGAGTTTGAATGTGATTGCTTAATTCTGAACACAGCTACACCCCCAGTTATAAGAGGGTGTGCACATTTATGCAACCACATTATTTTAGTTTTTTATTTTACCCCCCAAAAGATTAGTTTGTTTTTCAATTGAGTTGTACAGTTTATAGGTCACATTAAGGCCTCATACACACGGACGTTTTTTGACGCCGGCGTTTTCTGGCGTTTTTTGCAGCTCTCCATGTTAGTCAATGGCCCCATAAAAAACGTTGGCGTTTTTGAGCTGTAGATGACGTCGGCGTTAGTGAGCTGAAACTAGAACCCACAGCCATCGCGTTCTGAGGCTGTAACGTTTTGGCATTTTTTGACGCCGACGCCACAATATGCCTACAAACGCCACCTATTATTATACCGGCGTTTTCCGGCGCCGACGTTTTTAGGTTGAAAAACAGCAGAGGGATGATTTTTTAAAAAAAAACTCCTATTGACGCCGACGCTCACTAACGCTCAAAAACGCAGATGCATAACGCCGAAAAACGCCGACTTTTTTTCCTTGACGTTGGGCTCGACGTTTTGTTTATTTTTTAGAAACGTCTGTGTGTATGAGGCCTAAAGGTGGAAAAAGTTCTGAAATTAGTTATCTTTGTCTCATATTTTAACATCACAGAAAACT
The DNA here is from genome assembly GCA_018402905.1 of Glandirana rugosa. NCBI lineage: Eukaryota > Metazoa > Chordata > Amphibia > Anura > Ranidae > Glandirana > Glandirana rugosa. The sequence goes on along the minus strand of BLSH010270560.1, from coordinate 158,447 downwards.
GCCATATTAACAGGGGTGTGTAGACTTTTTATATCCACTGTATGTGTTGAAGATGCCATACAATGCAGGGCATGGATGCCAACTAACCACATAGGAAAGAATAGGATTTGTGCTTTAAATGCATTCTTGGGTAGCAAAATGTGCTTTACTGTAGGAAACAGACAAATGTGAACAGAATTCTAGGAGCAATTACTGCTCACAGCTCATTGAACAGATGGTGGGGTAGGAGGAACCTTTGTGGATTTTTAACCCATAGTACATAAAGGCAATGCAACCCCGCAATACCTAAAAGGCTTGTGTTCAGTGTTCTCTTGTTGGCTGAGACCCTTCCCCCATACTTTATTTTAACTGCAAGCAAAGCTTCATTTAACTATGCAAACCCAGTATAAATACACTATGTTACCAAAAGTATTGGGACACCTCTCTTCACACGCACATGAACTTTAATGGCATCCCAGTCTTAGTCCATAGGGTTCAATATTGAGTTGACCCACCCTTTGCAGCTATAACAGCTTCAACTCTCCTGGGTAGGCTGTCCGGAAGGTTTAGGAGTGTCTATAGGAATGTTTGACCATTCTTCCAGAAGTGCATTTGTGAGGTCAGGCACTGATGTTGGATGAGAAGCCCTGGCTCACAGTCTCTGCTTTAACCACTTCCGGACCAACGCTGTCATATGACGGTGGAATGCCATTATTATGGTAGCAGATAGCTACCATAACCCCGGTATCTTCTTTTAGTGCAGGCGATTCTGCACAAGATAAAAGTGGTCTCAGTGGCGCATTCGCCACGAGATCACTTTCATCAGTGGCGGGATTCCGCCGCTTTCCAATCATCTCCGCCGCTTATGGGACCCACCGGCGGAGATGATCGCGTCTGTCCCCCCCAGTGTCCATGAGCCGAGTGAGCGGCTAAAGCCGTTCACCCAGCTCCAAAACATGGCAGGGCGGAAGCGACGTCACAAGTCATTCCATGCCATGGGCTTAAAGGGCCCATTTTTTTTTTTGTAATGTCATTTTTTTTAACCTGTACAGAACCGCGCTATAGCCGAAAGACGGCTACAGCGCGGCTCTGAAAATCCGGGAGGACGTCCATGGACGTCCTCCCCCTTGCGCGCCCCCCACGCGCACTCGCAGCCTGCGGCGGCGCGCTCTCGCGGCCGCCGCACGCTGCGTGGGCGTGTCCGCGGGTTGGGCGGACTCGATGTCCGCCCGAGACCCGCCGATCACCTGTAGCAGCCTCAGAACGGGGAACCGCCGATGTAAACACGGCGGTTCTCCGTTCTGTGAATGGGACATGACAGATCTACTGATCCCTGTCACTGGGATCAGTTAGATCTGTTATGTCCCGACCAGCTCCACCCCCCCACAGTTAGAACACACCCAGGGAACATTTCTTAACCCCTTCACTGCCCCCTGCTGGTTAACCCCTTCACTGCCAGTGACATTTATACAGTAATCAGTGGACATTTAAATTTCTGATCGCTGTATAAATGTCATTGGTCCCAAAAAAGTGTCAAAAACGTCCGACATGTCCGCCCCAATATCGCAGTCCCGATAAAAATCGCAGATCGCCGCCATTACCAGTAAAAAAATAAAATAAAATAAAAATGCCATAAATCAATGTCCATAGTTTGTAGGCGCTATAACTTTTGCGCAACCCAATCAATAAACGCAGATTGCGATTTTTTTTTACCAAAAATATGTAGAAGAATATATATCGGCCAAAACTGATGAATAAATTTGTTTTTTTATTTTTTATTTTTGGATATTTATTATAGCAAAAAGTAAAAAATATTGTTTTTTTTTTCAAAATTGTCGCTCTTTTTTTGTTTATAGCGGCGATCAGAAATGACGCAGAGGGGATCAAATACACCAAAAGAAAGCTCTATTTGTGGGGAAAAAAGGACGCAAATTTTGTTTGGGTACAACATCGCACGACCGCGCAATTGTCATTCAAAGAGCGACAGTGCTGAAAACTGAAAATTGGTTCGGGCAGGAGGGGGTTTTAAGTGCCCAGTAAGGAAGTGGTTAAATAATTTTTTTTTTTTTTTTTTGCATTTTAGTGTAAATATTACATGTGAGGTCTTTTTGACCCCAAGTCCTAGCATGCTTTTTTCTATTACAAGGAATGTTTACATTTCTTGTAATAGGACTAAAAGTGATCTTTTTTTAAAAAAGAACAGTGTAAAAATTAAAAAGTAAAATAAGTAATTTAAAAAAAAAAATTTAAAGCGCCCCGTCCCTGTGAGCTCTCGCGCAGAAGTGAATGCATACGCAAGTCCAGCCCACATATGAAAACGGTGTTTAAACCACACATGTGAGGTATCGCCACGATCATTAGAGCGAGAGCAATAATTCTAGCACTGGACCTCCTCTGTAACTCAAAAATGCTAACCTGTAGACTTTTTTAAACGTCGCCAATGGAGGTTTTTATGTTGCAAAGTTTGTCGCCATTCCGTGAGCGGACGCAATTTTGAAGCATGACATGTTGAGTATTATTTTACTCGGCGTAATATTATCTTTCACAATATGGAAAAAAATTAGCCTAACCTTACTGTTTTCTTATTTTTTAACTCATAAAACTGATTTTTTTTTTTGTTTTAAAAATCACGCTTGTAAGACCGCTGCACAAATACGGTGTGACATAAAGTTTTGCAATGGCCGCCATTTTATTCTCTAGGATGTTAGAAAAAAAAAAACAATATATAATGTTTGGGGGTTCTAAGTAATGTTATAGCAAAAAAAATGGTTTTAACTTGTGAACACCAAACCCAAATAAACAGGCTCAGTCTTGAGGTGGTTAATCCATGTCTTTATGGACCTTGCTTTGTGCGCTGGTCCAAATCATTTGGTGGAGGGGGGATTAGGGTGTGGGGTTGTTTCTCAGGGGTTGGGCTTGGCCCCTTAGTTCCAGTGAAGGGAACTCTTAAGGTGTCAGCACACCAAGACATTTTGCACAATTTCATGCTCCCAACTTTGTGGGAACAGTTTGGGGATGGCCCCTTCCTGTTCCAACATGACTGAGCACCGCTGCACAAAGCAAGGTATGCCTGCTATTTTCTTAGCAGTGCCTAGGAGAGTGACCTCGCCATTCTGCAGGTGAGTTCCTGTGAACAATAAGGATTCCAAATCTCTTGAGAAGAAGCTCCTACACTGTGCTGGATCTCACAAGATCTGGGATGTTTGGTGTTCCCAGGATCTCAGCAGAAGATTCCTGACATCACCCTCTTCCATGCAGAAACTGGGAATAAGGAAAGGTAAAGGCCATGATTTGTAAAAGGGGAAGTAAGGCATGATGTTATAAATGCACCTTGCTTTTTTATGCCATTAACTACTTTTAGTCAAGTGAAATTATAGTGAGAGTGTTAAAAACTACAGCAGAAGAGCAAGACAGTTAGCATTTTCAAAATGAGAAGTCAACAATGGCATCTAATATATTTCTCTAAGTAGATCTTCCATGCCACAGAGATCTGCATTTCAGATATCGCACAGGTCATGCTTAATACAAGACGGCTTTTACTGTATAAAACACTGCACACCCAAACCAGGCACAAGCCAACACCAGCATACCTCGAGGTGCATTATGTAACTTTTTAGCATAATCCGATTTGATGAACCAGACAATTCAGCCACAAGATCACTCTGAGGTTTGAAAAAAATAGAAGGAAGTTAGTGATTTTTCCTTACCTCTGGTTAAAAGGACAGTGGTCCTGAATAATGCTGCCTCAAAAACCTTGAAGTGCACTTCAGGCATGCTAAAATGGTCTCTCTTAATATTGTGACATATGATTTTAGCATGCCCTAAAGTACGTCTACAGCCAAACATTTATTTTTTGAGTTCATGGTAGCGATAGAACATCTGTTCGATTTTGTTTGCAGCCTACATCCCCATTGAGTTGATTTGTTGGGATAGGAAATGATAGGAAGTCTCTTCATTGTGGACAAAGTAAAATGTGAAAGGATTAGAACCACAGTTGGGTTATTTTTACTACAGGAAAATATCAGCTGCACTCCGAAAAGAATAATTCAACACTGGTAACTTTCCATCACCTCTACAATTAAGCCTAGCCTTGTGGGTAAAATTCATCAAAGGAGAAGGTCCCAGAAGGGGACTTCTCTGTTTATGTTGTCTGGGTGAATAAAGTTACCTGCATTTGATTTTTTTTTGTGGACTTTTTGCAGTCTGTGGAGAATAGGATAACCCTATGCTGGCATTCATCACCTGATCCTGTATGAGGGTGTCCTAATTCAGGGCTTGGGACCTCTACAACTGATTTCCTTGTTTCTTGTCCATTTGTCAGAAAGACAGGAAGTGAGATAAAATCTCTCCAACAGGGTCACATTTTGGCTGGAGACTGGTTTAAAGTAGAACTTTAGTCAGAAAATGAAGTCCTGCTAGATCACTTCAGGCTGGCCCTTTTTGCAGGATGGCATTTTTTCAGGCGGAACGTCATTCCGCCACCTCCGGTGCACTCCAATCTCTACTGTCACTTCTAAACACAAAAGCCCAACTTCTCTATTTAGAAGTGACAGCACTCCTGTCCTGGCTGCTGCAACAAATCCTCCCTGGACACAGCTGATGGTTATGTATAGGGGGTGCCAATGGCATCATTAATGCTGGGTTTCCAGCTGTTGCCCCGCTGACATTTTCAGCAACCGCAGCTTCTCTGTGCGCTGTCACACTAGAGCCAGGAAAGCTTCTGCTAGTCTCCTCCTCAGCTCTGATGTCTCTTATGGAGGAAGAACATCTCCCCATTGCAGCGAGCCGCACAGTATCTGAGGTCTGTATTGAGAGATGAAATAAAGAGATTTGAGGGTCAGAAAAAAGCATTAATGGCATTTGTACAGGATGGGATGGGTGAGGAGGGGGCGAACCCTGGGGCCTGGGAGGGGATTTATACCGGGAGGGGTGATGGGGGACTTGTTCTAGAAGGGGGAGGGAAGAAAGGCACTTTGTACATTGCACCCTCCTGAACCCTGCACCCTGTACAAAGCGGCCCACTCCTGAACACTGCATGTAGCACACTCCTGGTATTTAATGCCCCTTTAAGGAGACCCTCCCACACCTATTTGCTGTGGCTTGTGCAAACACACCCCCATCCCCTCGGGGGAAGGTGGGGGGGGGCGTGGTTGGGTCCCTGAATCTATTCTCCAAGAAAAAAAAGCCCTGGGTGTAGCCTGTACATGTAAATGTAAAACATTAAAAATAAGTGCCTATGTGGTTTAAAATCCAGTAATACCCTCTCACCCTGCTCTGCACATGCTCAGTTGCTCTCCATTTCTTGTACTGTGCTGAAAGTCAGCCGCTAGAGGCCAATCTTCTGACAGCCTAAAGATTTACTCAGGGGCTCTGGGCTTCAGTAAAATGGCAGCCTCCAGCAAGAAATAGAAGGAGCAATGCTGGGGGCAATTTACAGCACAAACTTGGTATCATTATTATGAATGTGGAATGTATGTTCCTTGCTAAATAAAATTATCTTTTATCAAGTTGTTATGGGTAATGTTTTGTTTTTAGCAATTTTGCAGCTTCATTGACTCTAGGGCAATGCTTTGAGGCGGTCTCCTGCAGGTTTACTATAAACACTATATACCACTTATGTACATTTTCATTTGTACCCGATAACAGTAGAAACATAAGTCAGTTGAAGTAGGTTGTATTTGAATAAGTTTCTTCCTACTTGATGATCTTTAGCCTTCATTAGTCTTCCATCAGCCAACATGGTCAGTCAATGATCAGTGAATTGTGAAAGGTTTTGTAATCTGTAATTTGCTGGTTCTACAGCTATCTAGTGAACCGAGAAAATATAGTGTATTTTCATGAACTCTTGGCAACTATAAAGGGCATAAAATAATTTAACCCTGTAATCAATAAAGTAGAACTCCAGGCTAAATAAAAACATCAACATCATGCCTTCATTATAACAAACCTATCATTAATATCACCTTTTTCAAGTTTTTACTTGTTGATCCTGCCAGTCCTCCCATTGTGTACTCAAAACCGACAACGCTGCCATCCTGCTACTGGTTTTTTGTTATTGACCCACTACACGGGTGTTGCCGGCCAGAAGATATTGAATAGTTTATACCAATATTGGTTCACAATTATATCCAATATGCAAGACATTTGCTTAGAGAGCTGATTTGGGCCCATATGTATTATATGTGATTATTTATTTACATATGTATAGCCTTTTGGTTATAGGTCTTATACCGTTCTCTGAATATTTTTCACTTTTTGTGTGGTCTGCAAACTAACCAATGTGTGTCTCCCATGAGAATTATGACAGTTGTTTCTTTTAAGTTTTACAGTGGGGGAAATCATTTGATTCCCTGCAGATTTTGCAAGTTTGCACACTTACGAAGAAATGAAGGGTCTATCATTTTTATTATAGGTGTATTTTAAATGATAGAGGCAGAATATCAACCATAAAAAATTCAGAAAAAAAAATGCATAAAACAAATGCTATACATTAAGTTGCGGTTCAGTGAATAAAATAAATATGATGATCCCCAAGCAAAACATGACTTAGTACTTGGTGGAGAAACCCTTGTTGGCAAGCACAGAGGTAAGATGTTTCTTGTAGTTGGTGACCAGGTTTGCACACATCTCAGGAGGGATTTTGGTCCACTCTTCTTTACAGATCTTCTCTAAATCCTTCAGGTTTCTTGGCAACTTGAAGTTTCAGTTCCCTCCATAAATTTTCTATAGGCTTAAGGTCTGGAGACTGACTAGGCCACTCCATGGACTTAATGTGCTTCTTCTAGAGCCACTCCTTTGTTGCCTTGGCCGTATGTTTTGGCCCATTGTCATGCTGGAAGACCCATCCATGACCCCTCTTCAGTGTTCTGACTGAGGGAAGAAGGTTCTCATCCAAGATTTTACAATACATGGCCCCATCCATTGGTCCCTCAATGAGGCAAAGTCGGCCTGTAAGTTTAGCAGAGAAACAGCCCCAGAGCATCATGTTCCCACCTCTGTGCTTGACTGTAGAGATGGTGTTCTTAGGGTTATAGTCAGCATTTTTCTTCCTCCAAACATGGACAGCCGAGATAATGCTAAAGAGCTCAATTTTGGTCTCATCTGACCACAGCATGTTCTCCCAATCCTTCTCTGAATCATTTAGATGTTCATTGGCATGAAAATGCTGACTATGACCCTAAGAACACCATCCCTACAGTCAAGCATAGAGGTGGAAACATTATGCTTTAGGGCCGTTTCTCTGCTAAAGGTACAAACCGACTTTGCTGCATTGTGGGGCCAATGGATGGGGTCATGTATTGTAAAATCTTGGATGAGAACCTTCTTCTCAGCCAGAACACTGAAGATGGGTCGTGGATGGGTCTTCCAGCATGACAATTACCCAAAACATACCGCCAAGGCAACAAAGGAGTGGCTCAAGAAGAAGCGCATTAGTGGCCTAGCCAGTCTCCAGACCTTAATCCTATAGAAAATTTATGGAGGGAGCTGAAATGAGTAACCAAGTGACAAGCAAGAAACCTTAAGGATTTAGAGAAGAGCTGTAAAGAAGAGTGGACCAAAATCCCTCCTGAGATGTGTGCAAACCTGGTAACCAACTACAAAAAACATCTGACCTCTGTGCTTGCCAACAAGGGTTTCTCCACCAAGTACTAAGTCATGTTTTGCTTGGGGATCAAATACTTATTTTACTCACTGAACTGCAACTCAATTTATAATATTTGTATTATGTGTTTTTTTTTTTCTGGATTTTTGGTTGATATTCGGTCTCTATCATTTAAAATACACCTAAGATAAAAATTAGACCCTTAATTTCTTTGTAAGTGGGCAAACATACGAAACTTGCAGAGGATCAAATAATTAATTATCCACTGTATGCCATGGGAAAGGAAGACAAATATATTTGTGTATTTCATATGGAAAAAAATCTATGATTTGAGTTGTGGTTTCCCATATTTTCTTTCTATGTTTTGGGATTAGACTCGATGGTCTTGCATCAGCACAGACATGTAGTAAGGTACTACTAAGAAATCAAGGCTGCCCCCAAGTTTTAAGATAGTTTGTGTTGAGTTGATCACAGCCACAGGAATGTGAATTAGAAGATTAAAACATCCCTTTAGGGAATAAGTGGCTGGTGAGAGAGCTAACTATTTGATATACAGTATAAAATAAAATGAAAATGTTCTCATAAATACAGAACATTCTAAAGACAAAAAGAAATCAGATATTGTCTCTTATTTTACTGACATGACCCTTCAACAGGCCTGAGATCTGGTACTACTTCCAGATAAATACAGTGTAAAGGTCCTGTGCTTAGTGCCGATCTTTTAGACATCTCTCAAGTGACAGAACTGATTAGCTACTGTAACCTGAATCCTCAAAATGAAAGTGGTTGTAAACCTCAGTCAGACATGGATGGAATATGAACAAAGCACATCCTTCGATAGTGTGTAATCGTCTCAATCCAGAGCACTATGTGTCATTTCTGTCCGTTGTCTCGTTCCTCTAATATCAGCATGAGTCACTTCTGAAGAATTTTCCTGACACCAAGAGAAAAATGGTGACAGGGGAGGGACCTGCATCAAATCGACAGCCTCAGATCTGTTCCTGTGTGCTGTGTGAAGGTGGGGGGGGGGGGTGTCTCTTCTCTCCAATCAATTCTCCTCACTGATGCTCTCCGCCCCCTGCTTTCCAGAGCTGAGAGATCCTGTGTAAATTCTACACTTTGAATGGATGTAGGGGAAAGACAGCTATAAACCGGTACAACTTATGTAGGAGGATTTGTTTCATCTGTGTATCATCTGAGGCCAGTCACTTCACTGGGTATATGTAAGGGTTTACAACTGCTTCCAGACCGCCCCATGCATATATATTGTGGCAGGGCGGCCCTTCAGTGTGAAATCACGTACCTGTATGTGATTTTTTTTCTTCAGGTCGGGGGCACGCATGCATGAGGGGTGTACTAACATTTGTGAGATACTGTATATATGTAAAAGCGCTGTATAAATTGTCGGTGCTATATAAGTATCTGTAATAAATAAAAAATAAAAGGATAATGAGGGAGCAGCAGCACACTGCTTTACACACTCTCTCCTCTCAGGAAGCTCAGGGGTCTATATACAAAACAGTTTGCTGAACGAATGTGACACACATCCACTAAGCTACAACACAATTTCCTGTATTTCGTATGATTGACGTGCCATCCGGTGGCTAAAATGTGGTATTTCTTTTTGAGTACCTCAATCCAGAAAGAAAAGGAATTTTGGCCACTAGAATGTGCTTCAGTCATACAAGATAGTTCTAGAAT
>BLSH010270560.1:127993-140107 GCA_018402905.1 Glandirana rugosa | reverse complement strand
AATCGGATTAATCAACGTTTTACAAGAAAGTCGAGAAGGAACAACCATAGTGAATGAAACAGTCGTACAACAACGGGACGGACTTACAACTCTACACAACGACGTTAGGTAAAGTTTCAATGGGATGAAAAAAAGGATTTTTCCATGAAAAAGAATCCAATTTGGTCCCAATCACTTAATTTTAAGTACCTCCAGGCTAGTCATTTTAACAGAGTCTAAGAAGGGTAGTGTTGAGGTAACAAAATATAGTGTTAGGGCAAGAATGTAGTCACAGGAGTCCGGGGGGTGAATTGTAGTCAAAGGGGAAGTGTAATCACAGGTGACGTGATGTAAGAACGGGATTGTGATATAAAACAATGGAGTTGTGATGGGAAGAATCTGAGACAATTTTACTGATCGGACCTCCATGAATTTTAATTCACTAACCCTGGTTTAACCTAAGAAAAAGTACCTTTTTAGGAAAAAAAGTAGGGTAACTTTGAAATGGATTGCAGCAACACATCTCAACATTCAGGCAGGGCAACAACATGCTGACAAAGTAAGTGATACCAACAAGGAAGAGCTGAAAGAACATTTTGCAACTAATTAGGCTAATTGGCAACAGGTCAGTAACATGATTGGGTATAAAAAAAAGAGCACCTTAGAGAGTCAGAGTGTCAACTAAAAATTGTTGAACAATATTCAGAATAATGTTCCTCAATGTGAAATTGCCAAATACTATATATATTCATCTACATTACATAATACCATCAAAAGATTCTAAGAATCTGGAGAAATCTCTGTGAGTAAGGAACAAGAGCGAAAGGAATACTTCCAAAGATTGCTGTCTGTGAACACAGTTTGCTGTGCCACCCAAAATGCAAGGTAATGCTCTATCCTGCAAAGAAGAAGCCATATCCAGAAATGTATTTTGATAGTGAAGAACTACACTATTTTTCTTTGATATTCTTGGTGAATGTGGGGATACATTGAGGTGTTAGCATCAGTTCTAATTTCTCTATTGATAGTGGCAGCACAAGAAAGTTACTTGTTCTTTGATTAGGAAATGCCACTGTCTTCTCTAGGTAAAATATCATTTAAAATGGTCTGTTGCAAAGTGGAAACTGTTCTGTGGTCAGACGAAACTAAATTTGACATTCTTTTTGGCAACCATGGGTGCAACGTCCTCCGGACAAAAGAGAGGGACTTGTTATCAGCTCTCAGTTCAAAGTCTGGATCTCTGATGGTATGGAGGTGCATTAGTGCATATGGAATGGACAGCCTGCACATCTGGAAAGGTACCATGAATGCTGAAAGATATATCCAGGTTTTAGGGCAGAAGATGGGACAACATTCCTCTCCCAAAACTCCAGCAACTGGTCTCAGTTTCCAAACGTTAACAGAGTGTTGTTAAAAGAAGAGGGGATGCTACACTGTGGTAAACATCACCCTGTCCCAACCTTTGTATTTTGCCAGCGTTGTTGCCCTGTCCCAACTTTTCAGAGACATGTTGCTGCCATCAATTTCAAAATTACCTTATTTTTTTTCTTAAAATGGTACATTTTCTAAGTTTAAACTTTTGATATGCTTTCTATTTTCTATTCTTAATAAAATATAGGTTTATGAGATTTGCAAATCATTGCATTCTGTTTTTATGTAGATTTTACACAGTGTCCCAACTTTTTTAGAATTGGGGTTGTAGGACATCATAAAGGATATATAGGAAGTTAGTGAGCAAAGAGAAGTCAGGAAGGATATAGAAAGTCAAGAATGACTTTTTATGTCAGCATCAGTGACAGAAGTTTTTTTCAAGACAAGTATGGTATCTGTGCCAACACAGGGTAATCCTTAAAGGTTGTTCCATCATAAATACAGAACATTCTAAAGTCAAAAAGAAATCAGATATTGTCTCTTATTTTACTGACATGACCCTTCAACAGGCCTGAGATTTGGTACCACTTCCAGATAAATACAGTGTAAAGGTCCTGTGCTTGGTGCCGATCTTTTAGACATCTCTCAAGTGACAGAACTGATTAGCTACTATAACCTGAATCCTCAAAATGACAGTGGTTGTAAGCCTCATTCAGACATGGAATATGAACAAAGCATATCCTTCGATAGTGTGTAATTGTCTCAATCCAGAGCACTATGTGTCATTTCTGTCCGTTGTCTCGTTCCTCTAATATCAGCATGAGTCACTTCTGAAGAATTTTCCTGACACCAAGAGAAAAATGGTGACAGGGGAGGGACCTGCATCAAATCGACAGCCTCAGATCTGTTCCTGTGTGCTGTGTGAAGGTGGGGGGGGGGGGTGTCTCTTCTCTCCAATCAATTCTCCTCACTGATGCTCTCCGCCCCCTGCTTTCCAGAGCTGAGAGATCCTGTGTAAATTCGACACTTTGAATGAATGTAGGGGAAAGACAGCTATAAACCGGTACAACTTATGTAGGAGGATTTGTTTCATCTGTGTATCATCTGAGGCCAGTCACTTCACTGGGTATATGTAAGGGTTTACAACAGCTTCCAGACCGCCCCATGCATATATATTGTGGCAGGGCGGCCCTTCAGTGTGAAATCACGTACCTGTATGTGATTTTTTTTCTTCAGGTCGGGGGCACGCATGCATGAGGGGTGTACTAACATTTGTGAGATACTGTATATATGTAAAAGCGCTGTATAAATTGTCGGTGCTATATAAGTATCTGTAATAAATAAAAAATAAAAGGATAATGAGGGAGCAGCAGCACACTGCTTTACACACTCTCTCCTCTCAGGAAGCTCAGGGGTCTATATATAAAACAGTTTGCTGAACGAATGTGACACACATCCACTAAGCTACAACACAATTTCCTGTATTTCGTATGATTGACGTGCCATCCGGTGGCTAAAATGTGGTATTTCTTTTTGAGTACCTCAATCCAGAAAGAAAAGGAATTTTGGCCACTAGAATGTGCTTCAGTCATATAAGATAGTTCTAGAATACTTCAAGTTCCATGGTCAGTGAGTGGATGTGTGTCCCATTCATTGAGCAAACTGTTTATACATCCCTAAAGCCTAGTAGAGAACTGACAGCTCAGGTCGGAGCCGCTGTACTAACAATCCAATGTTAGTCCAGCGATCTCCCCCGCTGAGCTATTGTGTTCCGCCAAAACACTCCGGTCGGCACTCCCAGCCATTGGCTTACCGGGAGCTGGTGGGCTGCTGGTTTTCCAGCATGCTCATCCGACAGAAGCCGACCCGGCTACCATACACACGGGCCGAATATCGCCAGTTTTTACTGAACTGGCCAATGTCGCCTGGCATTTGGCTCATGTGTACTATGCTTTAGTGTTAGATGGACTGCACAGTGCAATACAGTAAGGCCCAGTTTGCTCACAGTGTTTCCTGACCACCTTCCACTCTAAGTGATGCCGTGCAGGAGATGACAAGAGACTGATAGCAAGGCAAATTCAAGAACTTGCTGTATGGTAACATGTAAAACACATTTAAAGTGGCTCTACCACCTAAAAGAGCTGCTATTGATATAAAGTGTGTGTGTGTGCCCAAATATGTGCAGGCACTTCCATCAGTCCACATTTAATGCCTAGTAGCAGCTTTTTATTTATTGGGTAGCAAAGTCACTTTTTTATCGATACATACCATGTAATGCCCTACTGGATTTTCATTTAGGACCCATTAGGAGTTAAAGCAGAATCCCAGCCAAACATAACAAGAAAAACATTAATAGTCCATTAAATATTAAAAAGCAGCTTTTGTTGCAATATTCACTTTTAATCCAGAACGCTCCCCTACAGTTTTTTTTTCTGCCACTAGGTCTCCTTGGTCATGGCCAGAATCATTTAACCTACTTCTTCTCAGCCTGGACTGTCCTTAACATGACTCAGTCTGTGACAGGACAGTGAAAGGAGAAGCAGCACTCAGATGAGTTCATCTCTCTGTCACTCTGCTCTTTCCTCCTATCATCATGCTTCATGTCAGCACATAAACTGATTGTCTGCTTCTTCTGACACTCCAGTCCTACTTAACAGGGACTGCAAAAGGCTGATACCCAGGTAAATTCAGGTACTTACACTGCTTGCATTTTAAAATATTTATGATGTATTAATGACTAAAGAGATGCAATAATTTGTGTCTATTATATCTGCCTAGATTTCAGCTTTAATATACAGTAAGAAATACGCTTCCTCGTCTAACACATACAAAAATATCTTGTCTAATATCACTCAATTACTTCTAGTGTCATATTTGGGTTGCTTTTGGAACCCGTGTCCCAACAAGGGCACAAAGTTATTTCATTTTCCACCAAATATCTCCTTGAAAGCAAAGATATTTAAACAATTATAAGGCCTCATACACGCGGATGTTTTTTATGGCTCCATGTTATTCAATGGCCCCATAAAAACGCTGACGTTTTTGAGCTGTAGATGGCATCGGCGTTAGTGAGCTGAAAGTAGAACCCACGGCCAGCGCGTTCCGAGGCTGTAACATTTTGGCTTTTTTGACGCCGAGCCGGCAAAACGCTCACTAACCCGCATTAATGCCGTACCAACATTAACCTGCGTTAAAAATAGCAGAGGAATGTTTTTTCAAACAAAACGCCTATTGACGCCGACGCTCACTAACGCCAATGCAATACGCAGACAAAATCGTGTTTTTGACGCTGATTTTTCCCTGATGTCGGGCCCGACGTTTTACCTAATTTTTTTAATACGCCTGTGTATATGAGGCCTAAAACGTATATAAAACCAGTTTTGTTCAGTTTCTCCGGGATTTATTAATAGTTAATAAATGTTATTGATAAAATAGAAGTCAGGGAAGATATAAGTTAGGCAAGATATAGAAAGTTGGAGAGGATTTTGAAAATTAGGGAGGATACAGTTTTATTCAAAAGTTTGCATACCCTGGCAGAAATTGTGATACACTATATTACCAAAAGTATTGGGACGCCTGCCTTTACACACACATGAACTTTAATGGCATCCCCGTCTTAGTCTGTAGGGTTCAATATTGAGTTGGTTCACCCTTTACACCTATAACAGCTTCAACTCTTCTGGGAAAGGCTGTCCACAAGGTTTAGGAGTGTCTATGGGGATGTTTGACCATTCTTCCAGAAACGCATTTGTGAGGTTAGGTACTGATGTTGGATGAGAAGGCCTGGCATGCAGTCTCCGCTTACAAAGTTGGGAGCATGAAATTGTCCAAAATATCTTGGTATGCTGACGCCTTAAGAGTTCCCTTCACTGGAACTAAGGGGCCAAGCCCAACTCCTGAAAAACAACCCCACACCATAATCCCCCCTCCACCAAATGATTTGGACCAGTGCACCTTTGCAAAACATGACTTAGTACTTGGTGGCAAAACCCTTGTTGGCAATCACAGAGGTCAGACATTTCTTGTATTTGGCCACCAAGTTTGCACACATCTCAGGAGGGATATTGTCCCACTCCTCTTTCCAGATCCTGCCCAAGTCATTAAGGTTTTCGAGGCTGACGTTTGGTAACTCAAACCTTCAGCTCCCTCCACATATTTTCTATGAGATTACGGTCTGGGGACTCCGGGACCTTAATGTGCTTCTTGGGCCACTCCTTTGTTGCCATGGCCGTGTGTTTTGCATTGTCATGCTGGAATACCCATCCACAACCCATTTGCAATGCCCTGGATGAGCGGAGGTTCTAACCCAAGATTTGACAGTACATGGCCCCGGCCCTTTGATGCGGTGAGGTTGTCCTGTCACCTTAGCAGAAAAACATCTCAAAAGCATAATGTTTCCACTTCCAGGTTTCTCCAAACACGGTGATCTGAGTTGATGCCAAAGAGCTTGATTTTGGTCTCATCTGACCACAACACTTTCACACAGTTCTCCTCTGAATCATTCAGATGTCCATTAGCAAACTTCAGACGGGCCTGTACGTGTGATTTCTTGAGCAGGATGACCTTGCGGGTGCTGCAGGATTTCAGTCCTTCATGGCGTAGTGTGTTACCATTTGTTTTCTTGGTGACTATGGTCCCAGCTGCCTTGAGAGCATTTACAAAATTCTCCCGTGTAGTTCTGGGCTGATTCCTCACTGTTCTCATGATCATTGAAACACACCAACTGTTGCCACCCGCTCACCAAGCTGCTTGGCAATGGTCTTGTAGCCCATCCCAGCCTTGTGTAGGTCTACAAGCTTGTCCCTGACATGCTTGGACAACTCTTTGGTCTTGGCGGAGAGATTGGAATCTGATTACTTGATTGCTTTTGTGGACAGGTGTCTTTATACAGGTAACAAGCTGAGATTAGGAACACTCCCTTTAAGAGAGTGCTCCTAATCTCAGCTTGTTACCTGTATAGGAGACATCTGGGAGTCAGAAATTTTGCTGATTGACAGGGCATCAAATACGTATTTCACTCATTAAAATGCAAATCAATTTATAACTTTTTTGAAATACATTTTTCTAGATATTTTTGTTATTCTATCTCTCAGTGTTAAAATAAACCTACCATTAAAATTATAGATTGATCATTTCTTTGTCAGTGGGCAAAAGTACAAAATCAGCAGGGGATCAAATACTTTTTTCCCTCACTGTATGTTACCAATTCTCCAAGGGGGTGCAAAATTTTGAGCACAACTGTATAGGAAGTCAAGAAGGATATATGTCATTAAGGAGAATATAGGAAGTCAGTAAGGATATAAGTTAGTGAGCATATAAAAAATGTAGGTAAAATATAGGAAGTCAAATAAGTTATAAGGCATCAGGGAGGAAACAGGAAGTCAAAAAGACTATTGAAAGTGAGGGGGTATATAGGAAGTCAAGAAAGATACAGAAAGTCAGCATAGATATGGGAGGCCATGGAGAATAAAGCAGGGAAGGATATAGAAAATTGGAAAAGATATGGGATGTCAGGGAGCATATAGGAAGTTGGGGATAATAGAGACGTCAGGGAGGATTTAGGTAGCCAAGGAGGATATAAGACATCATAAAGGATAAAGAAGTCAGGAAGGATATAGAAAGTTAGATAAATTATAGAAAGTCAGGGAGAATACTTAACCCCATTTACAAAAAAGTTGTGACGCTCACGCTGTGTAAAATCTACACAAAAACAGAATACGATGATTTACGGATCTCATAAACCCTTATTTTCTTCACAATAGAAAACCTATCACATGTTAAAACCAGGCATCACAAAATGGCAGACCGAACCACTGTCCCATTCAGACCTGCGGTCAATGCCATTTAGGAGTCTTGCTTTCCCTCGGACTCCACTGCTGTCATCCTCAAGGCAGCACAGAGAGCAGGAGGCACAGCTGCACTGGATAGTGGGTGGGAGGTGCATGAGTTACCTTTCCGGATTAACTAGCAGGTGACTGATTGCTAGGACACCGAGCTGTCCTAGCAACCAATCACCAGCTTTATATGAAGATTTAACCCCGGCGGTTCCCGCCCTCTATCCAGTGCGGTTGTGCCTCCCGCTCTTGCTCTTCGTAAGGTCAGAGAGCAAGGGCAAGAGGACATGACTGTGAAAGTGGGAAGGGGGACAGGTGGGGCAGTGCTGTGTGTTGTGTGGGGGGAGGGGATTTGAGAAGGGAGCAGAGCACATTATTGCGGTGGGGAGAGGGTGATGTGAAGGGAGGCAAGTGGAGGATGATGTAAGAGGGATAAGTTCTGGTGGGGAGGGGAGATGTGAAGGGGGGCAGTGCTATTGGGGGGGGGATGTAAAGGGGGCAGTGCTGTGGGGGGATGTAAAGGGTAACAGTGCTGTGGGGGGTGGAGTAAAGGGGAACAGTGCTGTGGGTGGGGAAATGTGATGTAAGGGGGGGCAAGTACTTGGGGGTTGGGTGATGTGAAGGGGGGCAGTGCTGTGGGGGGGGGTTGATGTGAAGGGGGCAGTGGACACTAATGTGAAGGGGAAACTGATGTTAAGTGGGGGGCCTGAGGACACTGATGTAAGAACGGGATTGTGATATAAAACAATGGAGTTGTGATGGGAAGAATCTGAGACAATTTTACTGATCGGACCTCCATGAATTTTAATTCACTAACCCTGGTTTAAACTAAGAAAAAGTACCTTTTTAGGAAAAAAAGTAGGGTAACTTTGAAATGGATTGCAGCAACACATCTCAACATTCAGGCAGGGCAACAACATGCTGACAAAGTAAGTGATACCAACAAGGAAGAGCTGGAAGAAGAGATATTGCCCAGACTATTAAGGGTATTCAATGCCTCCAAGGAGGCTGGCAGCTTGCCGGAGTCAATGACACGTGCCAGCATAGTTCTCCTACTCAAGCCCGGTAAAGAACCGTTGGACCCTAACTCGTATAGGCCAATTTCCTTGCTTCAATGTGATGTGAAATTACTAGCTAAAATACTGGCTAACAGGGTAAACAAATGCATAACCTCCATCATTCATCCACGAACCTTAGACGGCTTTTCTTGAATATGCAATCTCAGACAGACAACATAGGACATCGGGCCTTGTTGCCGCTTGACACCAACAAGGCGTTTGACAGTATAAACTGGAGATACCTATGGGCCGTACTTTCAAAATTCGGCTTCGGCCCCAGCTTTATAGCATGGGTTAAGCTTCTATACTGCTCCCCAAGGGCGGCCATTAGGGTATCAGATAGAATGTCGAAGACGTTTGCGTTGGGCAGGGGAACTAGACAGGGTTGCCCCCTGTCCCCCCTGCTCTTCGCGATAGCGATTGAACCATTGGCAGCCTTAATACGGGAAAATCCGCAGGTAGTGGGATTTAGGTATGGAGATTGGCAAGAAAAGATTATGCTCTACACGGATGACATGTTGCTGTTACTGGGAGATACGGCCTCTTCCCTAACCGAGGTGATGTTGATCATCTCGGAATTTGGGAAATATTCGGGGCTTACCATAAACTGGACAAAGTCAGCCTTGATGGCGCTGGACAATAGTCCAGATGAACAGGTGACTGACCTATGCCCGGTTCCTGTCGTCTCCTCCTTCAAATACTTAGGTATTATGATTACCCCTAAGCTCACAGAATAGTAAATTTAACATTAATCCCTTACTGTCGAGGTTCAGAGATAAAATAAATACGTGGAACAAACTTAAGCTGTCTTTAGCGGGTAAAACTAACTTGATCAAGATGATTTTAATGCCGCAACTGCTGTATATGTTGCACAACTCCCCAACTGTGATCCCATTGAAAACATTTCGGGTGGTCAACACCCTCTTCCGTCGACTATTATGGGGCACAAAAGCCCCTAGGATCAAATTGGAGTTGTTGCAACGCCCCAGGGACGGAGGAGGCTTAGCACTCCCCAATCCCTGGCTATATTACATAGCGGCATAGATGCAGCAGTTGGTGGGATCCACTGGCCCGCACCCACCAGGGTCAGCAACCTCTCTTGCTGAGGGGGACCGGAACACATGACGTAATAGAGGGCCTGGAAGCTCAATGCTTTCACAAACCCAACAAGCTAATGCCCACTTTTGGCCTTATTCAGAAGGTATGGAATAAATGCAGGCAAATTCAACAAGTACAGGGATTCACCTCCTACAGCCCAATTTGGCGCAATAAAACCTACCCGGAACTGGCCAAATTAGATCAGGGCCCCCGGTGGCGGCAATATGGGGTGACCCATTTGAACCACATATTTGAACTAGGAAAATTGCTCCCATTTGAGACACTACAGGCCAAATACTCCATTCCGAATTAGATGCAGTTCCAATACGCACAGCTGGTGCAGGCCCAGGGGAATGAGGGTGGCTGGGTACAGTCTCCGACCCCTGTGTTCCGCCTGCTTTGCGGCAGCGGGGATACTAAAGGATTTATTTCCCAATGCTACTCCTTATTACTTAGTGAACACTTAAAGGCTCACCCCAGGGGGGCGCTTGCTCACTGGGAGACGGACATAGGCCCACTGACCGAGGAGCAGTGGGAGGAAGCACTGCTGGCCATCTCCATGAGCTCTTTGAACGTATCCCAAAGGATATCCCAACTGTATATTTTGCTAAGGGTTTACTACACCCCAGTCAAATTATACAAAATGGGCAAATTAGCAGACCCGATATGTGAAAAATGCAGGCGGGAACCCGGGGACCTCATTCATCTGCTATGGAGATGCCCGAAACTCCATAGATATTGGAGAGAGGTCTTAACGATAATAAATGAAGTTTTTAAGACTAATATTACACTCGCCCCGGCTGGTTGCCTCTTAGGCATCCTAGAGGAGGAGGTTACAGAAAGGGGGACAAGGGAGGCAATTTCCAGAGCACTGTTCCAAGCTAGGAAGGTGATTCTGATGGGGTGGAAGACCTCCAATCCTCCCAGCATTTCCATCTGGGTGACACACATGGGCAACACTTTAATAATGGAAAAATACATCTACCAACACAGAGGCAACGAGAAGAAATTTGAAAAACTGTGGGCGCCATGGTTGGACACCCCGGGCTTGAGTCCTGAAGAACTAGTAAGGGCAAGACTGCTGCAGGGCCTTGCATGATGTGCTCGGACTGCATCCAATACTTGACCCCAATACTGGCAAAGCAGGGAGACCGGGGCTGGGACGTCGGCCTTGCCCCCAAGCGGTGAGGACGGTTTGAGAGGGAAAGTACTTCTCCTGGCAGGAACAGAATTGCAATGGGAAAAGATGCAGACTGTAAAAGGGTGGAGAAGTCAGTGGTATATCGCAAGTCGACTGTATGTGATTTGTACAATGGCTGTACTCTTATTCTATGTCAAACTGGAACAATGGAATAGTTATTTCTATGCATCTCTCATGTGGTTATGTACTGAATCTGTTTACATTTCTCAATAAAACCTTCCTGATTTAAAAAAAAAAGCAAGGAAGAGCTGAAAGAACATTTTGCAACTAATTAGGCTAATTGGCAACAGGCCAGTAACATGATTGGGTATAAAAAAAAGAGCACCTTAGAGAGTCAGAGTGTCAACTAAAAATTGTTGAACAATATACAGAATAATGTTCCTCAATGTAAAATTGCCAAATACTATATATATCCATCTACATTACATAATACCATCAAAAGATTCTAAGAATCTGGAGAAATCTCTGTGAGTAAGGAACAAGAGCGAAAGGAATACTTCCAAAGATTGCTGTCTGTGAACACAGTTTGCTATGCCACCCAAAATGCAAGGTAATGCTCTATCCTGTAAAGAAGAAGCCATATCCAGAAATGTATTTTGATAGTGAAGAACTACACTATTTTTCTTTGATATTCTTGGTGAATGTGGGGACACATTGAGGTGTTAGCATCAGTTCTAATTTCTCTATTGATAGTGGCAGCACAAGAAAGTTACTTGTTCTTTGATTAGGAAATGCCACTGTCTTCTCTAGGTAAAATATCATTTAAAATGGTCTGTTGCAAAGTGGAAACTGTTCTGTGGTCAGACGAAACTAAATTTGACATTCTTTTTGGCAACCATGGGTGCAACGTCCTCCGGACAAAAGAGGAGAGGGACTTGTTATCAGCTCTCAGTTCAAAGTCTGGATCTCTGATGGTATGAAGGTGCATTAGTGCAGTGTTTCCCAACCCAGTCCTCAAGGCACACCAACAGGTCATGTCTTCAGGATTTCCATTATTTTGCACAGGTGATTTGATCAGTTTCACTGCCTTAGTAATTACCAAAGCTGTTTCATCTGAGGGAAATCCTGAAAACATGACCTGTTGGTGTACCTTGAGGACTGGGTTGGGAAACACTGCATTAGTGCATATGGAATGGACAGCCTGCACATCTGGAAAGGTACCATGAATGCTGAAAGATATATCCAGGTTTTAGGGCAGAAGATGGGACAACATTCCTCTCCCAAAACTCCAGCAACTGGTCTCAGTTTCCAAACGTTAACAGAGTGTTGTTAAAAGAAGAGGGGATGCTACACTGTGGTAAACATCACCCTGTCCCAACCTTTTTGTTGTATTTTGCCAGCATTGTTACCCTGTCCTAACTTTTCAGAGACATGTTGCTGCCATCAATTTCAAAATTACCTTATTTTTTTTCTTAAAATGGTACATTTTCTCAGTTTAAACTTTTGATATGCTTTCTATTTTCTATTGTTAATAAAATATAGGTTTATGCAAATCATTGCATTCTGTTTTTATGTAGATTTTACACAGTGTCCCAACTTTTTTAGAATTGGGGTTGTAGGACATCATAAAGGA